>OU342631.1:58822046-59247856 GCA_910589415.1 Malachius bipustulatus | reverse complement strand
AAGATAGTCGATTTTTTTACATGATGTTCATTTCTCAATTTCAAATTTTAGGTTTTCAAATCTCCTCTGTAACTTTTACCGAATTTACAGGTATATAGGTACCACTATTATTCATGTACCTACATGTAAAACTGCCGCTTTTGCCTATCATAAATTTAATTAATTTATAAATTTTAACGAGAAAAAAATACCAGTTTTTAAGTAAAAAAGCGAAAATAAGGATATAGAAGGAATAATTATCCTACTTCTATATTATAAAGAATGAAATGTTTTATGCCACTTATTATTTAGTCTGAGCATGTTTTCGAGCATGGCTCCTTCTATGGTAAAGGCGGCAGTTTTACGTGTTTATTATTATTATAGTTTTAAAAAGTGCATTTTTGGAATAAAGTTAGCCAGTGGCATGCATAGGAAAAGGGACAAAATTGTTAAATTTTGGCATTTTTTTTTTTGTTTTGTTAAATTTAAAAATCCATTTTAATGCACATTTTCAAACGAAATGAATAATTGAAATTTTCACAGTAAAACACTAGGCCAATATGAAGTGACTATGAAAAAATTATAGAAAGCCAATTTAAAAAGCGGTGAAAATATTCAAAATTGAATCGCATAAAAATACCTACACTATTTATGCGATTGATGTTCAAGAAGGTTTTTATCCTCTTCACGGGGGAAAAATTTATGTATTGTACTTTTTTTAGATACTGAAAGACGTAGATATCGATACTTACCTACCTAATTTGTGTTGTATTTACTCGAGTTACATTATGTGATAATATGCGATATATTTTTTAGGGGCATATTTTCATTATATGTAGTTTCATTTTTCAAAAATATTTTCTAATTTTTACCCACATTAATTATTAATTTTAAGCTTATAAAAAAAGGCTAGGGCATGTATTGCATGTAGTCTCCTAAAACTAATTATCTGAACTTAAATTTCAGGTAAAAGAGTGGGCGGGGCATCGAAACAATTATCTCAGGGTTGGAGCACAGAATAGAAACAGTTCTGTTATGTGGTAGGAGTGAGCGGAAACCTATAAATACGGTCACTTTAAATCAAATTAGCCAGTTCTCATTCTCAATAGCCCTTAGCGCTTGGCATTGAACAGTTGTAGTTGTATACTCTTCAAAACCACATTAAGAGAACTTCTCCTAGAGAAGCGTTGAGCAATAGTGAGAAGCAATATATTCTTGACAAAAGCACCTATATATCCAAAAAATACAAGATGATGCAGGGTGATTATTTTTTCGACACTTTATTACCCGTAGCCGAAAATTCGCTGCCGCTGCCATCAGTCCCATCTAATTTCCCAATTGCAGATTTAAAAAGGAGATCCTGGAATTTTGAATAATACACCTGTAAGTATTTTAAATATTCTTATCTATATGTAGGTAGGTGGTTACTTATATTTTTTCGAAAATAATTTTAATAATATTTTTTTAAAACACTTTTTCAATAATAATTATTGCGAGCAATCTATATCATCAATAATTTCACTTTGAAAAACAGGGATCAGAAACACTCAATGGCTGAGAAGCTATCGAGTGTTCCTCCATGATGAAGTAGGTTATAATTTTAACGACGGGGAATTAATCCCTGAATGCGGCATATACATACCTATAAGATCGATAAAAAATTTACTTTTTAAATTTGTTAATTTCTGAGTTATTTGATAATTATTGACTATTACAAAATGTTAAACTTTGCAAATTTCTGTTTTTTGTTCGACCTAAGTACAAATAATAAAATCATACGAAGTGTTTTAGCTTTAAATATTGAATGCTTTTAATTATTATAAAAAAATGTCAATAGGTAATATAAATTAAATAATCGAATGGTTATTGTTTCAGACCGTCGATAACAACTCAGAAAAAACTGCAAACGAAAAGTGGATTGAAATGGCACATCAGTTCATCTCAGCAAAGATCAACAATCCGCTTCCAGCAGAGGTTCAGATGTTAGTCATGAATGTTCTTCAAAGTATTCCTCAACCTGTGAGCATTGTGCCACCTACCAATCATAATTTAGCACAAACGCATCAACCCGTCGAAATCAAGCATGATTTTCAAGGTTCAGAAATTCACACTGATGACAAAGAAAATATCGACTATACTATTATAATAAATGGTAAGAATCTTAACGAGTGTTTAAAATGCGATAGGAATATTTTATATGTAGGTATACTCGTATGTAAAATCATCATATTTGTTGTAACCCCAAATTAAGAATGTTCTCTTTCCTCGTGCATTAGGAATATTTTCATACAGTGTATCCCAGTAACTATAGATATACGCAACAAATGAGAAAACAAATTATTTGTATTTTATTAAATTACAATGAATATATTATTAAAATATACTTCAAGGACCAAAAAAAAAGTCCCCCTCTCCCTTAGTAAAATTCTAAGGAATTTTAATTTTTTTATTAGGTATCCTCTGTAGCTTAGTTCAGCTGTTTGAAAAATCAAAATGTTTGAAAATTAAAATGTTCACAATAATTAGGTATTAAGCTTTAACCTTTTTATACATTTTTATTTATTCATTTTTATTATTCATAGTTATTAAGGTGGATATTTAAAGCATCTTTTAAAATAGATACAAATATAAATAGTCACAAATTACAATATATTAATGATGCTAATATTCTTTTTAAGGAGATGATATTGCAGAAGTGAGAAGTGAGCAGTCAGAGAAATCTTCAAAAAGATACTGTACGGCTTTTTCGACTTCGCAACTACTGGCGTTAGAAGCTGAATTCGAAAACAATAATTATCTGTGTCGGCCGAGAAGAGTTCAAGTTGCGCAAACTCTTAAATTATCAGAGAAGCAGATAAAAATATGTTTCCTGAACAGAAGAATTAAGAAAAAGAAGGATAGCACAAAATCATCTCCAATAAAGACAGAAAAAGGAACGACGAGTGGTGAGAAGAACTAGCAGAATACTCAATGCACAGTTTCGTCTACTTCATCTACCTCGTCTATTTTGCCTTCACCTGTAAATATTGCGTGGGAGCAGAACGAGAAAGTAACAATAATTAGTGATGTAAGTACCACTGTCGTTTATCAAAAAAATTATAGTGATTTGCTAAATCAATTGGAAAATTGTTCATCCAATTATTTCAATCCATGCTGCTTACCAAATACGACTTTTTCTTTTGATTCCGATCCCGTTAATAAGCAGCAAAACGATAAATTTGGTATGAATCAACGTAACAATGATCTGTTTGATTTAGATAAATTTATGCCGCTTTAAAATGTGTCCTTATATTTTAATAACGTCGTGCATATATTTTCTTAGCCTGTTGTTGAGCAGCAACATTTCAGGGGGTCCCACACAACGAACGTCCATTAGAATTATCTGTACTTCTAAACGTAAGAAAACTCTAAAATTAATAGTTGAGCATGACCAATTTGATATAAAAATAAGCTTTAAAAAAATATCCTATATAAAAATGTAAAGAATTTCCATTTCTTTATCATTTCCCGTTATACCGGAAGTCGAAACTATATGTTTGCTACTTTAACAGAACACCCTGTATCTTTATACAGTTTTAGATTCTCTGTGAAAATTCAGTAAGAATGGTTTTTACAGTTGAATTTTGTAACGAGCATTTTATTAGTTGCAAAAAAATTAAAATTGTAATTTTGTTTATAACTCAATACAATGCTCCTTATATAAACTTCAACTAAAAAAACAATTTTCATTGAGTTTTCTTAGAGAATCTAAAATTTTAAAAATATATACATGGTGTTCCAATAAAGTAATAAACATAGTATCGACTTCCGATATAACCGGAAGTGGTAAAGAGTTGAAAATATTCTAGAAGATGAAATCTCATGCTCATGCTTAATTATTAAGCAGTGTACCCCCATAATATACTCCTGATACCCTAATGGACGTCACCGTGGGACACCTGAACATAGTGATAAGTTTGTAAATTTATGATGAATTTTGAACATTCTCTTTGTAAAACACATTTGAAATTTGTACCTACTTATCAATTATTTTTTTCAATGCAGTAATTATTTCGAAATTTTATTATTTTTTTTTCATTTTTTTTCAAACAAAAAACAAATTTTTGGCTTTATCCTCCCGCTTTATTGGTTCCAAAAGTATTTACATATTGTTATCAGTTCATCAGTAATACTGCGATGAAGAATTAAAAAATTATTAGGGCATTTTTTATAAGTAAGTAGTTTGAATTATTTAATCCGGTGCAGTTTTATCATCTTACAATGAATTTCCTTTGTGACAAAATTATTAAATTAATGGCTGCAAATACAAAAAATGTAAATATAGGTATGTAAAATATGCTACGAAATAATGCTGCTATCATTTAAATAATTAGCTATAGATTTTTACCTTCATGGTTTTAATTTTAATTTACTTTTTGATTTCCCTTTTAATTTTAAGTTTATGCATATTATGTATTATGTAAAAAAATATTTATGGTTTAGTTAAATAAATAATTCATATAAAAAGTACTGCATTTTTATTCCAGACCCAGTTCCAGAGAGTAAAATAATAAAAAAAAAACATTAATTTAATTAAAAAAAAAATTAATTCTTATTAAATTATAATAATTGTCACTCTCTGTTTCTGTTACAGTCAAATTTTTCTGAACGATGGTAAAAGACATCAAACTAAAATTTAATTAATTAGAAAGTTTCTTAATCCGCTAGCCCGCACCTGCTTCTAGAATCAGAATTTAAAAAAAGTCCATTTTTTTTTGGTCAAAACTTCCCCAATCCTAAAACTAATTTAAATTCGGGGATCTCAAAACTATTTTTTCACTGGTATATATTCGTGCAATAAGTTGTGTAGTTTTTGAGACGTCAATCAAAATGACTCAATAATTTCCATTCTATCTCCTTTATGATAGTCCAGCCAACTAATGGATCAAAACGAGGTGTAGAGTGCATGAGCACTCTCTAGTAGTCTCGAGATGTTAACATCTCGACCGATGGCAGTCTGCAATTACATCCTCCAGATGTATCTATTCGATATATCACACTGATGAGCTGATAATAAGAGCGAAACGGTCCGTCTGTGATTTCGATAGGATTATTTGGAAGGCTCTGTTTTGTAGACTGCCAGAGAGCTCGAAGAGCCAAGCCCGTTATTATTATTATTTTGTATTTTCATACAGCGGCTCGGTTATAATATTTTTCTAAGTTTTATATAATTATATTTATATATTTCTCCAAAATCGCGAAATTTCGATTTTAAAAACGCTCCTGTAGCTTTATCTTTCAAGATTAGTGAACGAAATTTTGGACCCTTGTAAAACTTTGGAATGACGTTAGATTTTCGTTGTTAGATAAAGTTTGTTGGATTATTGACACTGTAAAACCCATAAAAATGTCATGTTCAAGCCAAAGCCATAAGGATTAATACCTAATAATAGTTTTTATTGGTCTGCAGTTTACCCTTTGTAAAATGGTAGGTATTTATTTAAGGCCCTATTACTTATTGAATTATCTATCTATAGTCCAATAAAGTCTAAAAAGTCATACGTATCGATTAAGAATACACATCCTTTTGATAGTTCGATTTATTTTGTTTCATATACGTGGTTTTTATAGTAACCGTCCAGTTTGTCTAAACACTCCATCCCGCATAAATAAAGTATACGTCAACATTGGTTTTGAATGAGAATTAAATGCACAACACAGAGGATAGAATGTCATTACGTGAATAAATTTTATGTAGTTGTCAGTGGCTCTCAAACTGACGTAAGCGTTTCAATTCATTGTTTGAATGATTCCTTCAATAATTTACGCTCGTTCACAACTTGACAATTAACTGTTTGACATTTTCTGGTGAAATAAAAATATTAATTCGGACGGTTAGTGTGACGTCACATCTGACTTTTTAAAGTTAATCCTACTATACTTATTAATTAAAGTAAAGTCATTTATTAAGTATTTGCACCTGAGGGTTTAACATAAACACACACCAGAAAGAATCCACCACAAGATATAAAAATAAAATCAAACAAGAATAAAGTACATAACCAATGAAAATGGGAATAAATCCAGAGATGTTTACACCATATATTAGGAACTTTCTTCCTACTATTCACTCATGCTCATGATAAAAGTAAGGTCCGTGATCTGTGGCTCTAGTGGTGGCCATTTTTTAAGAAACTATTCTATTCTGAATATACAGTGCTTCCCAAAAGTAACGGATAAATTCGATAAAACGGAGAGGGCTGTTTTTTTGAAAAAATAAAAAAACAGGTCGATTTTGCTTTTGAGTTGTTCAACTTTTGACATAATATTGGGGTATACAGGGTGATGCGCGAAAAAGTGGTGACGTCATCGGCATTTTTTTTAAATGGCAACCCTTATTTTTTATTCCATTTTTTGATACTTCATTTAATTGCCAGTATGGTAATGTAATCAATTTGTAACCTTAAATAAGGAATTTTCTGAGAAAACAGCTTGTAAGTCGACATTGTGCACTTTTTTCTGATGTGAAAATCGGAACATTAGCGATAAAAATAAAAAATATCAAATAAAAATGACTGTTTCCATGGTAATTTTATAAGATCTGTCTATTAAATTAAGTCTATTAAATTAAATCTGTTAAATTAAATTAAATTAAATCTATTAAATCTGTCGAAATTAAGTTCTTTTCTCCGAAATTTCCTTATTTAACGTTACAAAATGATCACATTACCGTATTGGTAATTGGATGAAGTATCAAAAAATGGAATAAAAAAAAAGGGTTGCCATTTAAAAAAAATGCCGATGACGTCACCACTTTTTCGCGCATCACCCTGTACACCCGAACATTATGTCAAAAGTTGAACAACTCAAAAACAAAATCGACCTGTTTTTTTATTTTTTCAAAAAAACAGCCCTCTCCGTTTTATCGAATTTATCCGTTACTTTTGGGAAGCACTGTATACATATACTTACAAACTATTCTGGAAATAACGTTCATAAATTTTTGGCGGATAGTCGCTCGCCCATTTTTTTTTTCGAAAAACTATTCCCATAAAATTGGTATGCCTGTGCTTCTCCTAAATTGCTGTGCCAACGGAATCTTCCCTTGTCACACCCTTACCTAAAAAAGTCCAGATAGGTGGGTGGTACGCGGTTTCAAAAACACAAATATGGCCCTGAAGGTGGAATGCGTTCATAAGCAGAAATTAACGTTTATATTTAACAACCAGAGTGATGCGGATGCCTTACATTTTCCGGAATATCGTCGGATTGTTCCATTTTATAAACGTAATTCGAACGAGAAAGCAAAGGAAATAATAACTCAAAAGTATTAGATTATGTAACTGTCAGATTCACACTTTTTTTTAATGTAATACTAATTTTTGTAATTTACTAATATTATGCACAGAATTGATTCACCCATGTGTTTCTTCAAAACTCCGAGTGCACTTCAAGCGTCGTCATCGGCAATTTATGAACGATGCTAGATTTTTATCCAATCAAGCGAACTGGTTATTTTATGAACGCATCCAGAGTTTTTCATGTACGATGCAAAGTGTAATTCATGAACGCACCCCAGACCACTCAAAATCACAAAATAATAGCGAATTCGAGTTACTGCACTTTTCTGCTCCGGGTGCGCACCGAGTCGGAATTTCGTATTCGATTTGTAGGACTCTGTTCCAGTGCTTTTCGTAATCGTATTCGAGTTAAAGTGAACTCTAGCGGTGCATATCGTAATTGTGTTCGAGTTACACTTGCTCTCTGGCAGTGCATATAGGAAAATATGTTCGAGTCGTATAGCGAAACTGCCCCGGAGCAAAATAAACTGCACCGTCAAATTTGACGGTGCAACGGTGCACTCCCATAAATTTAGAGGTTAGAAATAGCGGGAAAATTAACTACTGCTGATTCCTAGTAATTCCTTACACCAAAAATTTGTGGATAAGTACATTATTTACGTATTGTATGAAGTACAACTTATTACAATAATTAAAAGGGATAACGCCTTGTAGTTCCACGACTCTGTTATAATAAGAATAACATCATAACAACAAACAACCGTGATAGGTATAGGATAGGGATAGGTATTTTTTTTAGTAGAAGGTTATACGAAAATGCAGACTGGAGGGAGACTGGATTGCACACTGCACTGCACCGGTGCATGGCGGTCTGGCTCTGGCTCTGGTTCTGGTCTGACCTGACACAGTTCGGTTCCATACAGAGTAGAAATGCGAAAGTTCTGCTCCGCACTGGAGCAGAATTCTGGGCAGAACAGATTCAGAGACAGGTCGATCTCGCTCCGAGCAAGTGCAGCCAACTCGAATTCGCTATAAGAAAAATAAGACATTTATAATTAATGACAGTGATTTTATCGTAGGATTCAATCTAAGACATGAAATTTTTTTCCAGGGCCTACCTAAATTATGTTTTCATTTGCTCACACGATAATAGCCTTCAACACTTAAAAATTTCAAGAAGTAAATAAGAAAAATGGCGGAGATATGCGAATTTTTTTTACATGATGTTTATTTCTCTAAAATTTTAAAAATGCTTCTGTAGCTTCCTCGTTCAAGATCAGTAAAAGAAATTATTTACTGTTGTGAAACTTAGGGATGACGTTTAACTTACGTAATAAACATTTTCCTAAAGTTGCATTACTTCTACAGGGTGTCCCTTCAAATTTAAGAAGAAAAAAAACCGTCCATGAGGCACAGTTTCTGGTCGCAGTTTTCAATCTAGGGGGCTGAAATTTTTTTGGTAGTAAGAAGGTCTCAAGTAGTCATCTGGTACTGTATTTGAGTAAAATCGGTAAAGCTGTCCTAAAATGGCGGCTTTTTCAATTTTAGGAAAAAATTGCTATTTTGAACCCCTAAATAAGCAAGTTAGAAACAAAAACTTTTAAACGAAATTAACATGATTGGAAGAAAATTATTTTAAATTTGAGTTAATGCAATAAAATTTGCATTATTTCTATTAATAAGCCAGTGGCGTGGGTAGGAAAAGGGTAAAAATGGCTAAATAATACAACCGTTTATGAGCACATTTTTGAAGGAATTTAACTGAAATTTTTTCATAGGACAACTATAACTAATAGCCTTTAACTCTGAAAAATTTCAAGAAGCAAATCAGAAAAATGGCGGACACATTCGAATACAGTCAAACCTGGATAAGACGGACACTGAATAAGGCGGAAATCTGTCTATCACGGAAATTTTTCCCGCTCCCGAATTAAGCTATACACATTACATGTTAACTTCCACTGCTCAAGCCGGAAACTGCGTAACGCGGAGACGGAACACGTTTTTTAACCTTATGCACGCAATTTCACCTGCATAAGACGGAAGCGGACCGACGTCACCACCCTTTACTCTTTATCTCCGCATGTTCTCGCGCGTCTATCCTACTCTCACTTCTCGGAATTTTTACTGCGGCAATAAAAACTGTCTGTAGGTACTTATGCACTTCCTGTATAGTCCTGTTCGGATTCAATTTTAGTCAATAAACGCTCCAACTGTGAGCATCAAATTATTTTTAGAAGGTACAATATTCGATATGTCTGCAAATAAAAAATTCAACACTCTAACACTGAAATCTTTAGAAATCTATTTTAATAGATTTAATTATGTGTTATGAAAACAAAAAATTAGCTTAAGCTTCTCGCGGAAAAATATAAGTGTGGTAAAACACAAGTTTATGATATTTTGAAGAATAAGGACAAAATAAAATCAGATTGGCTCGTGCGAAAACATTCTATCGATGCTAAAAAAAAAATGTACGTACTGGTTGGACATTTTCCGTGCTAAGCAGGTTTGTTTCCGGTTTAGACAGTTGTTGTTGTTTAAGCCGGAAACCTGTATAAGACGGAATTTATTTTCGGTCCCAGGCGTTTCCGGGTTATCCAGGTATTACTGTATTTTACTTGATGTTTATTCCTCTTAAATTTCAAATTTGCGGTTTTCAAAACTCAACTTCACTTTTTTCGAATTTATTAAAAGTGATGTAAATAATATTATTTTTTGAGTAAAGTTAGCCAGTGGCGGGTACAGGAAAAGGGACAAAATTGTTAAATTTTTCCAATTTTTTTGTTTTGTTAAATTCAAAACTCCATTCTAAGGCACGTTTTGGAAGGAAATGAAATGTAATTTTCACAATAAACCACTACGCTTATATGACCTGACTATGGAAATTTTCTGAAAGCCAATTTAAAAAGCGGTGAAAATATTCATAATTGAATCGCATAAAAATACACTATTTATGCGATTGATGCGCAAGAAGGTTTACTTACTCCAATTCAATCACACTTAAATAGTGACATTTTTTAATTTTGTTGCATTTTCAACCGATAATGTATATTATTAACATCTCTAAGAAAACTAATAGGTACACTATCAACTACTCAATTATTGTAATTATATTTCACTACTCACTTTACACTTACTTTATTAATAATTAAGATAATAAGTTGTTTAATACTTATTACTAAATTAGCACTAAGTATACTGATTACACTTCCATAATAATTTCAATATTTTTCTTTGATTAATTAATTAATAATCACATCACCGCATAAAATTTATTAAAGGCTATTAAGAATGACTTTAAGGCTAGGTAATTTTTAAAATATTGACAATAAAATATTATATTACTGAACACCTGTCTTTATAAAGGCATACTGATAGATGATAAATAAAACACTAATGTTTCAAAACATTCTACTGTATACTGATGGATAATATTATAAACGTTACACGTGTTTCCCTGCTTTTAAAATAGCATCTTCAGACATAATGTAAATGAATAAAATTATTGATACCTATAGTAACATAGCAACAGTATGGTAACCTAAGTGATTAATTTCAGAACTAACTAGATCATAATATAATTTCTTCAGAATCGTCTTAGTTGTTGATATCAAGAAGAAAATCAAGTAGTGAAGAACGATACGTGTCTAGCTATTCATTTATGACTGTGTTTTGTTGTTAATTTAAATGTTTGTAGATTTCAGCTAGGTTTCTACAAGTTTGTCCTATATAAACTGAATTACAATGAGAGAAGTTTAATCGATAAATTCCAGGTTTTTGTAATTTAGATAACTTTTCCTTTGCATTCAGCAATATAGAACTATTGCTCATAAAATATTAAAATGAAATATTAAATGCAGTGGAGTTATAAATTATCCTTGATATTTGTGTTGAAATGTGTCCTGTCCAAAGTATATACGTTATAGTGATGAATATTTTCTGGTTTTATTATTTTGTTGAGGATAAATGAGGTTTATGGCTAATTTGTGTGTTTATTTTGCAATAAGTTGTCTATAATGTTTTTCGAAAACCATTCTCTTTTGCAATTTGTTTGATAATAGAAATTTCTCTGTTAAAGTTGTTTACTGACATTGGTATCATCATGCACAGCTCTGTGTATCATTGAATTATTAAGCTGAAAGTTTGTGTGATATTGCATGATTTGAATCGATTCTCTAGAAAGAAAAGTCAAACTGATTATTTAATCTTGTGATAGATAAGTCTAAGAAGTTTGTAGAATTATTTTCTTCACATTCTACAGTAAACTTAATATTTGGATGCAATCTATTGATGAACTTAAGAAAGGTTTTTAACTGTCTAGACTCTAGACAGTCTAGAGGAATCTACAAAATAAGAAAGAACATCGTCTACATACCTAAACCAAAACTTGATGTTATCTGCTTTATCTGAATGGCAGATTTTCTTTTCAAGACTAGGTATTCATGAAAATATCTGCTAAAATCTAAAAAATTGGACTACACACGTATTGAAAGGCCTTCGATTTTAAGGTATCAAAGGAAAAGTAATTTTGGGATATACCTACAAACATTGCATAAACCCATTACTTCAGAGATTATAAATAAAATAAATCAGTATATTATAAATATTATAATAAATCCATCAGTATGCAGAGATTCTACTAAGTAATGGTTGAAAACATAAATTTTAAAGGAATATTTTAAAATATTGTAGTTACCTAATTATAGAGCTTATTTCGTCTAGAGCCCTGATGGGGTATCGTGAAAATAGGGATTCAGTCACCGTCTAGACTCTTGAGGATTAGTGTACCTAGCAAATCGTCATTTTACTTCATGATTGACCTGTCCCCCGCTAGTGCTTTCAAAATATGCAAATACCTTAGCTTTTGCATGCCTTGTCTAAACTGACGCCACGTCAATCACTTTGAAGACTTTAGGAATATTTTTAAATGTTTTCTACCTATAGGTATTCAACATATTGTAAGAATGCCTGGTCTTTTATTATCCATTATTATAATAATGTTGAAAAGAATTTTAAAACCAACACTGGCACTTTTCTACAATATACCTACCTAACCCTACTTAGTCTGATTCCTAAACAGTCACCAGTAGGTTATTTTTTCTTAAAAGTTATTTTCGCAAGTTCTTGCCACCTTTTGGTGGCTCAAATCTTATTCAAATTATCAAAGTTATTTTTCTTGGTGGCAGAATTGCGACGATCGGTGTTGCATACCACTATAGTGTGATGAATCTTCAAAGATATTACAGAAGTTTTGAGAGCCATGCGGCCACTTAATATTATCACTTCAAAGCTGTCGCCACTTTTAAGTGATATTTTAGTGCTCTTTGTTGGTGACTGCAGCTTTCACTTTCCACTTCATAGTTGTAGAACTTTCAAGTGGTTATTATGAAGAAAAATAACGTTTTGAGCACCTAAAGTAGCACCAAAATGTTATGAAACTATCAAGTGGCCACGCTGGTATGAATGCACCGTGATTACCACTATAAATATAGGATATACAGTTTTTTTCTACTGTAAAGTTTTAAAATGAGTGGAAAATAAGTGATAATCACTTTCTCAAAGTTCCGGTATAAAATTAGAAGGTGATTGTACCCTCTGATGCTACTTGGGATCTCCTACTGAAGGCGCTGTTCGGACATATATTTCACCATTTATCTTTACCTACCTAAATAGTTCCCTTTCGAAAGCTTTTTTTTATAATGAACGGATAATTTCCATGCTTGCATGCAAATCTAATTTGGTAGGTGATTAATCTGAACTGCGAATGGAACATTTATACGGTAATGACATTTTCTATGTTTCTATCTATTTTAGGTATAGCAAAGCTTCGTTAAAATTGCTTGAATATATTTATAGTTTATATAGCTTTATATTATTATATTATAAATTATACTATATTAATAGCTTTGGGATCTAAATTTGAAAATATTAAACTCTATCTCTTATTTTCGCACAAAATACATTTTTTCAGGCATATAAATGTTAGTATATTCCATTATAAGCAGTTTATGATCTGATGTACACAATAAAGAATGGTAAATTTGATTTACCGTTCAAGCAACGTTATAGAGTTGCTCTTCAATTTTGTGAAGTGTTTCTTATAGTTTTTTGATCTTTTGTTTTATCAATTTTAAATTTCCATTAGTCAGCTATGGTATTATCAGGCCTCGACGCCGTATCGTGTCGTATAAGATGTTCATATTTTGTTGAATTTTCTTTAACAGCAGCTGTTAAATTTCGTCATTGTCATTCATTGTCATCCATATAAACAATTCAACTTAAAAAGGAACAATTAAATCAAAAAGACTTAAGTACATATACAGGGTGTCGCTAAAAGTTAATAAGTAATTCCCGAGTAAAAAATATGACGATTTAAACCAAATTATATTATGTCCAAAAAGGCATAATTTTCATGATACAGCCCTTAAAAAAGAGGGTCAACCAAAAACACTTTTTCTAGAATAAGTCAAAAATGGATTAAGTAACTGAGAAACTTCTAAATTAAAACGCCTATTACTAAAAAACCAATAAACTGACATAATCTTACAAACATTGACATACAGGGTGTTCCTGTTTTTGATGTCACGATTTTTTACTCCAGAACTTTTTTATCTGCACGTCACTGATTGGTTCTGTATTTTTTTATTCAAAGGTTAAATTATTATTGAACCCTTTGCCCTCTTATAAAATTTTGGTATCTTGCATGGTTTTCCCATAATCATTTTTAATGATGGACCTACACTACTGAAAACATATTCGTCAAAATCTCTTTTTTAATTTAAATATTAATTTCAACAACAACGTTCCACCATCCTGGGTTAAAAATATGCCAATTGAAATTATTAATGTCTAAATTTTTTTTTTCAAGATACAAATTTTCCAAAATAAGTAAAAAATGAACTAAATGGGAAACTTTAGTTTCACCGCCATCTGTGATTATTCTCAAGGTAAGTAAATGCGAATTACGTCGTTTCTGTGAAATAAAAGTTAATTTTTTAATTAAAATGTGATTTTCACAAATACGTTTTCGTGGTGTGTAAGTCCATCATTAAAAATTAATTATGGAAAAACCATGTAAGGTACCAAACTTTTATAAGAGGGAAAAAAGTTCAGTAATACCTAAGCCTTTAAATTAAAATTACACAATCAATCAGTGGCGCACGGATAAAAAAGTTCTGGGTTAAAAAGGGTTCCATAAATCGATAATAGAGAACTGATGCGAATTTTTGGTACTTTTTACACCTTACATTTTGTAGCCGTTTGCCCATAAGAAAATGAACACAGATCTAGAAAAGCGTTTCTCAACGCTAGGCGCTCTTAAAGAAGCGATATCTCCGTTCGAAGTGGCTAAAAAATTCAATAAATTTTAATACTTCGGCTGTTTTATCTCAAAAGTTATTAAATGTAAAGCAATGCATAATCAAGACGCTCGAGCTCTCACTCGAACTATTGGTTAGCGCTCATTCCGCTGCATCACCCTCCCTCTCCTGCATTTCCCCATAACTTCGTAATGCGTAAGGGTAAGTGTATAACAAGTGATGAGTAACCTTATTTGAAAATTTTATGGCTCTGTTTAATATCCATGAAACGTTCTTTCTTGTAAATACTAGGAAAATGTTCAGGTAAACAGATCGTCAATTCTTATCCCCTAATATGCAATAATCTCTTAACAATTGAAAACCCTTACCTGCTGAGTTAAGACCTGCAATAAATTTTATTAAGAACTTTACTTGTGACATTTTAAGGAATATTAAAAATAAAATTGGCTTCTCCAGCGTTTCCGAGTTGAGCCTATAATTACCTGCGTGACCATTCGACTTCACGGGTGGTCCTATAATCCTGGAGCTCAGTTGGGCCAAGGAATTTCTAGATACCGTTGAAGCCATTGGTTGATTATTATCCAAGTTATTTGCTTGCTCTTGTATGGCTACGTTACCAGATTTTACAGAAATTCCGATTTTCTACATTATAGTTACAATTAATTATTATTGTGACGATAATAGGTACCTATATAAGGAACGATCGAAAAATGATATAGGTAGAGGTAATGTTGCACTTTAGCGTCACCGGTAAGTCAGGTCTTTGTTCAGGGTAGGTTTTTTTTTTGATTTTAGGGACATTTGAAGGAAAAAAAAACCTACCCTGACCAAAGACCTGACTTACCGATGACGTGCAACGTATACCTATCCGATCTACTAAAAGCACTAGTTCTTCTTTGATAAGAAGGGTTTAGTGCCGAACAAGTAGCAGGGATATTCAAAATAAATCTGGCAACACTGCTATATATTTATTTATTTATTTATTTATTTATTTATTATCAATAATTTCCAACAGGTCTTCACCCATTTATAGGAAACATTAAATACATGAGATACATGTGTAAAAAAATAACATTTATACAGTATACATTGGGGTTACAATTTCAGATAGGCAGTCATCAGCCGCCATTGAATACCTGCGCAACACACTCCGATATTAGTGAAAAGCTATCAGCATGAATGTCACAGGAGTGAGCTAATCTGTTGAAGAGCTGGCACATCATAGAGATGGGAGATCTTACCAGTATATTAGTGCGTCCACTCATGCAGTAAAATGGTTGAGTTTGTCGCGAATTCAGACGAGGTACCATAAAATCAATTTTACTGAGTAAGTAAGTGCAATCATTCAAATTGTTAAGCAAACCATACAGGAATCGCAACATCCCAGCAACCCGTGTGACATGCAAAGAAGTAAAGTTAAATCTGGTTAATAAAATATTATGGTCAAACCCTCTCGGAGGATACTGACCATCTAGACGGAAACTTAAAAACTTCAAAAAAGAGCGCTGCACAGATTCCAGACGGCTGATGTGAACCTGATATATGGGAAACCAAATAACGCTACAATATTCAAGTATTGGCCTCACTAAGGAATAAAAAAGAATACATAGGGGGCGTGTAGTAGAGAAACCACCGCAGTTCCTGTAAATGAAACCGTAAGTTCTAAATGCTCGAGGAACGATGGCATCTATATGTGAGGTAAAATAGAACTTGGAGTCAAACAAGACACCCAAGTCCCCAATTACGTCCAAACGCTGTATATCACCGTTACAGACTGTATATTGAAAAATTACATTTTTTTCACGTCTCGAATAGCTAACAACCGCACACTTAAGACACGTTCAAGTACAATTTATTTCTATTGCACCACTCAGCGATGACATTTAAGTTATACTGAAGTCTAACACAATCTGCAACAGAGTTGATAGTTGAGAAGAGCTTAAGGTCGTCGGCAAACAGCAAACTTTCACAGTCTAACCCATCAACTATATCATTTATATATAGTAAAAATAGAAGGGGTCCCAGATTCGAGCCCTGAGGAACTCCAGATCCGGGTTCAATGGCTTTCGAGATTGCACACTTATATCTGACGCGCTGCTTCCTGTTGGCTAGGTAGGACTGGATAAGTGTTTGCAATGAGTTAGAGAAACCGAAAGAAGACAACTTAAGCATCAATATAGAGTGATCCAGTTGATCAAAAGCTTTTTGGAAGTCGAGATATATAGCATCGACTTGACTACGGGAGTCAATAGCTTCAGAAACATACTGGGAAAAACTTGCCAAGTTGGTCACCGTAGAACGTTTCTTCATGAACCCGTGCTGAAACTGTGTTATACGGGATTTTGTGGCATGGTAAATATGCTTATATAATATTGACTCAAAAACCTTTGAAAAATTACACAACAATGATATGGGTCTATAGTTAGTGACCTCGTCGGTGCTGCCTTTTTTAAAGATGGGACATATAAAAGCATCCTTCCAAATATCTGGAAAGACGGATTTGCCAATAATTAAATTGAAGAGGATGGACAGTGGCTTAACAAAAATGCGGGCACAGTCCTTTAGCAGAAAGCTTGGAATGTTATCAACACCCATACTGAACGAATTCTTCGATTTTTTCAATGCCATGAAAATTTCATCGTCAGAAATTAAAGTTACATTAACAGAGTTACACCAGTGATGACAATCAGAAACGGGTGCATGATGTCGTACAGGATCGGCTTTCACGTACACATTACCAAAGTACTCCGCAAAGCCATCCACAATAAGATCGGGAGTAGAGAGCTCCAGATCATTGAACTTCATCAATCCAGGGATTCTGGTGCTACCTCTCTTGTTTCGCGTAAATTCCCAAAACTTCTTAGGGTCTCTAATAATGAGAGATTCGATGTTTGTTAAGTAGGCCTCATAAGCTTTTCTGGTTAAATTTTTGCTGATAGTGCGATGGGTCTTAAACAATTCATAAAAGTAAGGATTTTTATACCTCCTATATTTCCTGAGTGCCGCATGCTTTAAGCGTAAAGAGGAAATGACCTCGCGGTCAAACCAGGGAGGAAATCGCCGTCTAGAATACGACCTAGTTTTTGGCACTGACATTTCAAAGATATTGTACAAAGTGTTATAGAAAATAGCACAGGCCTTGTTAACATCGTGCTCACCCCGAAGATCCTCCCAATCAGCTTCACCTAGTAAACTGTAAAGTAGGGGATAATTTGCTTTTTTAAAATTGAAACTAGACTGGGTGTTTTGATTTGTTACAAAATTAGTCTGATGCCCGCCAACGACCCCAAACGCAATCTCAATAGTTGGATGATGATCGTCCTCGTCCACAAGAGGCTGAAGTGATCTCTCCACACTACAATTTATATTAGAAAAAACCAGATCCAGGATGCGATCAAATTTATTAGGAATGCAGTTGTGTTGCATGAAGTTGTTAAATTCTTTAAAATTATTTATATTACAAGTAATACTGCTCCCTGAATCTGTAGCTAGGTTGGGTACATTGAAATCACCGACAATAATGACCCTGCTACCATGAACAGCCTCAACATTATTAAGCAGCTCAAGGAACAGTTCATAATCACGGACAGATGTTGAGGGCGGGATATAAACTACGAAGGTACAAAATGAACCAATAGTTTCTGCTGAGATCCTAACTCCGACGATATCAATATACGGTAAGACAGAATAAATATCACTAAGATCAATTTGCACACATTTGAAGCGATCTCGAACCGCCAGTAGCACGCCACCCCCCCTAGATGAGGACACATGAGCGAAATCTCTATCTCTTCTAAACACAGTATAACCATCAGCAAATAGTTCTGAGTTACTTATTGCAGGACATAACCAGGTTTCGCTAAGAGCTATAATTTCACAATCACAAATAGAGACACCTGTATAAAAGGTGTCGGTCTTGGATCACAGTCCCCGCACATTCTGATAGAGAAGATGTATTATTGTAGAGTGCAAAATGGGTGAAGTATTTAGTTTAAATGAAGGATCTTAGGAACACCATTCACATACCGAATCCTCAGTCCCTCCTCCCCGTTGGCAGTCCTCTCCATCATCTCGGCCTTCAAGCGCCTGTACGATTCCTGTTGCTTGGGTGTTTTATCGGTGGTAATGATAACAGAACTGAATCTATCATGATTCCTTAATTTATGACGATTTCGGATGACGCCGAGAACATGAGTTTCATCTCTTAGTCTAATCCTCACTGGTCGGGCTCGTGAACCTTCCTGCGGGCTGTATCGACCCAGTCTCTCAACTGTGACACCAGAAAAATCGTTCTCGGGGTCGACAACTCCCAAAACACTGATAATCTCCGTCCTCTCATCTCTAATACGCTGCTCCCTGGAGAAAGAATTTGGCAGTTCAGGTAAATTGAAGACAATCAAGTTATTGGAACGCTTTTGCCGTTCAAACACCTCCTGAGTGACCTCTTCAAAGATGTCGGAGTTCCTCTGGGATATACTAGATCTTATATCAGCCAGTTGAGAATCAAAATCGTCCTTGATCCTCCTCAAGGAACCAGCGAACTCCTGCTGCAAATTATTGATGAGAACCTTCATGTCCCTATAGCTTGACAAATTGCCATTACAGGAGTTGCACACAACTTTGAAAGACTTTGACTTCGCTCGAGTCATCTTCACCTCGCTCTCAGAAAGGCCCGCGCAAGTGTGATGTAAGGATCCCTGACAAACATCACACTGTAGACTGCTAGGTTTCCCAACAAGGCCGCAATTAACACACTGATTCATTTTAACCAGACGCCAATAGAAGAACAAACGCTGCAATAATGTAGACACACAAAATATGTAAAATCCACAGTACTCAGCCTCCTGGAACTCGCAGAAGTAATGTAGGCACAGAAATAAACAAATCCACAGTGCCAGGCCTCACGGCTATCAGGAAATGATATCGCACCACACAAAAAGTCTCCAAGCGAGATAGGCAGCAATTCACAATGACTGTCGTATTAATAACCTGGTATTTCATAGATTCCCAATAGATTAACTTACTTATATGTGGAAGAAACAAATGCTACAGATTACAGGTTGAGAAATATGCTTCAAGATGATGTAAAGCACTACAATTACTTCAGACAAAAACTCACTGAATTTACCGAAATGCAGGAGCTGAAAATGTACACAGGTACCTCACTTATATGAAACATTCTCCAGCCAATATATATGGGCAAGGCCTCACATGTATTTCTTGCCTGTTCAGTTATGCTTCATTATCTCTTATTTCTCGTTACTTACTTCTCGTTTGTCGCCCAACTGAGCCCTGGGATTATGGAAGAACAAAATCCTTCGCCCAACTCGGTATCGCCCGGCTTCTCATAGGGAGCAATAAAAAGTAGGTAAATTATTATTATATTGCCCTATAACGAAAATTCATACATATATCCCATGCTAACAACATATCCCATGTCGATTGATTATGTTAGCTGGATAGCTAATAAATCTGGACTGTTTGAAAATTATTTATGTACCTAAATGTTAGCCCAATTTATCCTGTAAGCGGGATGATTTCTATAAGTTGAGTAATTTTAATCAGCCTCGTTTAAAACTACTCAAAACAAATATTTTTATAAAGGACCCCGCAGAATCCTTATATGGGAATTAGCTCCCGGTTAAATTGGATGTATAATATTGGGGATCGGTAGTGTCTTCCATGAAAGAAAAAATCAATCTTCAGAGGTGAATACGTCGAGAACATGAATGTTGGGGGGGGGGGGGGGGGAAAGTCCATGGAGACTTTTGATCATCGAATATACTATCGATAATTAAAATTGCATCAAATTTAACCGGGAGACAATTCCTATAAGGATTTTTTATAAAGAGATCATTGTAAAGTACGGAATATCGGTTTTTCGTGGATTGCTCCGTCAGTTTTGATCCTACCGAAAAAATTGTTCTTCCCGAAAAGAAAAAACTTGACAGAACAAGCAGCGAATTTTCGATGCGAAAAAAAATTTCAAATGGTTTGTTCTTGGCCGGTAGTGCATGTAGGGAGTTCAGCTAATGTTTTTTAGAATGGTATTTTGATATTTTTAAGGGCCTGTTGGAAGGGGGTGGGGGGACAATTCGTAGGGGAGGGAGAGCGAAAGTTCAAAATTTCTTAAGACCCCGATAACTCGACTCTGAAGAGGAGTCCCGCAAAAAATCAAACGGTGTTTTGTTAATTTTTTTGCCCTAAACATTTTTTCAAAATCTTTTTTTGGCATGAAGGTAAGAGGTGGGAGAGACAATTTTTATTTGAGAAGATGCCCCTTTCTTTCAGTAGTGTTTGAGCAGCGGCACGATGCACATCGTTGCCGGACTGCGATATAGTATAGTATGAACAAACCGAAGAATTTAAATGTAAAAGGATAAAAATATAGCTGAAATGAGTAGCAAGTGTAGTGTGTGTACAAAGGAGGTTGAAAGTGGAGAGCAAGGTTGGAATTGTGGATTATGTAGAAAACCAGTACACAAAGTGTGTATGAATATTTCAGACAATGAATGTAAGGTACTGAAGAAGAGTACTGCACTTTGGTTTATTTGTCAACCCTGTAGAAATGATTATAAAATTTACAAACAAAGGGTTTTAGAAGGTGGATTGGACATGATAGTTCAATTCATTTACAAAATGGATGCAAAAATGCAAGAACAAGCGGCAGAACAAAAGGTATTAGCAAATAATATAGATAAGATAGTAAAAAAGTTGGAAGATAAAAAGGAGAAGATATCATATAAGGATGCAATTAAGGAAACAATCACACCTGTGATTATTAAACCTAAAAATGAGATAAATAAAAATGAAGTTAAAAAGGAACATGAAAAAATTGAAAAGGAATTGAGGGATACTGTTGATCCTGTCTCCAACAAAGTGAAAAGCATAAAGAAAACAAAAGGTGGTGCTATTATAGTAAATTGTGAAACAAAACAGGATGGCGAAAATCTCAAAGCAGAAGTTAGTAAGAAGATGACAGATTATAAAGCAGATATGATTGAGAAGTTAAAAAGAAGAATAAAAATATGTGGTCTGAGTGAAGTAAATGAAGATGAAGAAATAATCAGTCAAATTAAACAACAGAACAACTATGTGAGTCAAATAAAGATAGTTAAATTGTTAGAAACAAAGAAAAAGAGATACTGGGACTTGATTGCAGAAGTGGATGAGTCATCGTTCAAGCAGATAATGGAGATGCAAAAAATTAACATTGGTTGGGATCGCTGTTATGTTTACGAGCACGTATATATAAAGCGATGCTTCAATTGTGGGGGATACAATCATAAAAAAGAAGCATGTAAAAATAGAATGGCGTGTTTTAGATGCAGCGGAGAACATTTATCAAAAGACTGCGAAAAAAAGAAGAAATGTATCAATTGTGTTGAGGTGAATAGAAAATTGAATTTGAATATGGATGTAAGTCATGATGTTTTTGATGTAAATTGTGGTGTATACAAGAAGAAAATAGAACAGAAAAAGAAGAAAATGGTGAATATTTGGTAGAAATCAATGGACAAGTAAAAGTAGGACACTATCAGATTGTTGCATTGTTGATAAACATAACACATAGGTAGGTATGAAATGGATATTGTAAACAACAATAACGATGATAAAATTACTGACCACGCGATCTTAGACATAAACATAGGTATTGAGAATAAAAATAAAAACATGATAGTGCAAAATGAGCAAAAAGAAATAATTACCTAGTAGGTATAAGAAAAAAATGTATACGTAAGTAGGTTTGATTTAATGTAGATTTAATTAAGTATTGTATTATAGTATTATAGTTATAAAGAATGTAATATTCTTCAAAAATAAACATTATTATTATATTATTATTATTATTCAGCTTTAATTTTCGCTTTGGAAAATCTCACTGCGATTATTTTCAAGGGAGATATGAGTGTTCTACATTCCGACTCTATAATGAGAAAACGGAGAGGAGTAGGGCATTTTTGAGGAGCTAAAAATGGAGCCGAAACATCAGACTACATATTTATTTAAAAAAAATTGCATTCTGTGAATGCTCGCTTCCTCGTATCTCGGTCAATTTTAACCCGATTTGGAAAATTCTTTCTTCCTGCTAACCGCCGAACTTCGAGGAAGGAGGAAAATGACAAGATGCCTACCCTTTCCCTTTCCCAGATTTATGTTTCGGGTGCCAGCGGCGGATTTTTCGCGAACCCTTCGAAAAGGGTTCGTTGTATTCCGGGCAAAGGCGCCGTTTGATTTTTTGCGCTACGTCTCTTCGGTGTGTGTCGAGTTATAGGGATTTTAAGAACTTTCGCTCTCCCTTCCCACCACCCCCTCCCAACGTATCCTTAAAAAAACATCAAAATACCCTTCTAAAAAACATTAGCTGAACCCCCGACATGCACTATCAGCCAAATACAAACCATTTGAAATTTTTTTTCGCACCGAAAATTCGCTATATTTCGCGAACAAGTTGCCCGAGCGACTTCCGCCTGGAACGAGCTTACGTGTAGGTATTGGTGCAACGTGTGTGGAGAAATTGAGTTGGGACCTTATTACTTAATCGATCGGGAAAAATAATTTGATATAGGGGGTCTGCACTTTGAAATACCCATAATACTTTACTATTATAGAAATACAAATAATTATGATGCATTTCCAACCCATTATACGCAACAACTGCAATTTTTTTCTAAGGCTTTAAAGGAAAAAATGCAATTTCCAATCGCCTTAAGCTGTGACATAAATTTGAGGGTGCTCCATGAAATGAAGCACCAACTGAATATAAGGAATGCTTGTTAGTCTTCAAAAAAAAATTAAACAAGTTTTATTTTCTTAAAAAAATATTTTGTTTTCGAGACACTGTTTTATTAATTTGGGAATGTTGTCATATTTTCAGATTATTAAATAATATCATGAAGTTATTTTTAAAATTTGTCAATTTATTATGCATACTTATTAAGTAAAAATTTTTATTTTTTATTTTTATTAATCTATTCATCTTTAATAAAGGTCAAGTTCGACAGAAATTTTTTTTCAGTCAAACCCTGACCAATTTGAAAAAAGTCAAGAGACACCTTCGACAGAAAAATAACATGTCCCATTCTTACAGTGTGTCGCAGTTATACTTGAACTTAGAAAAACCAAATTTGGGACATGTTCTTTTTAGCCCGTTGGTCGATTTAGGAAATTGTTACTTTTTTTATGGGAAATTTAATTCAAAAACTGTTGTTTTTCTTATTATTTTTCAAAAATATTTGTAATTTTCAACTTTCTCCCGATCGTCAACTTTGACTTTTAATTTAAAAAACAATTTTTTAATTTTTGATGATTTTAAATAACAGAATTGCAGTACTTTTGTTTAGTTTTTTGGATTTTTGTTCCAGTTCGTTATAGTTATAGTATACAGGGTGGGCCATCGAAAAGGTAACAAGCCTAATAGTTTGGAAAGTGAAGATGTATGCGAAAAACGCCGAAACAGGTCGATTTTGTTAGCGAGGGGGACATATTTTCGTGACAAATTTAACTACCCAAGTTCATCCCCTTGGCAGGGGTAGCTACCCCTTTGCTTATCATCATAGGGAACAGATATCGGGTGATACATCATTTGAAAGCCACTCGAATTCTCTTTACAACGATATCCAAAATTTTGGGTTTCGCTCACATACAGGATGGCCCCACGAAAACGAAACTCGCCTTAATAACTTAGAAACTGAAGATGTAAGCGAAAAACGCCGAAACAGGTCGATTTTGTTATCAAAGTAGGCATATTTTCGTGACAAATTTAACCACCCAAATTCACCCCCTTGGCAGGGGTAGCTACCTCTTTGCTTATCATCATAGGGAACAGCTATTGAGTGATACATCATTTGAAAGCTACTTGAATTCTTTTTACAACGATATCTAACATTTTGGGCTTCACTTACATACAGGGTGGCCCAAAAAAAAAGTTTTCGTTGGGCCAGCCTGTATGTAAGCGAAACCACTCGCATACATCATTTGAAAGCTACTTGAATTCTCTTAACGATATCCAACATTTTGGGTCTCACTTACATACAGGTTGGCACAAAAAAAATGTTTTCGTTGGACCAGCCTGTATGTAAGCGAAACCCAAAATGTTGGATATCGTTGTAAAGAGAATTCAAGTAGCTTTCAAATGATGTATCACTCGATAGCTGTTCCCTATGATGATAAGCATAGGGGTAGCTACCCCTGCCGAGGGGGTGAATTTGGGTGGTTAAATTTGTCACGAAAATATGTCCCCCTCGATAACAAAATCGACCTGTTTCGGCGTTTTCCGCGTACATCTTCAGTTTTCAAGTTATTAAGGTGAGTTGCGTTTTCGTGGGGCCACCCTGTATGTGAGCGAAACCCAAAATTTTGGATATCGTTGTAAAGAGAATTCGAGTGGCTTTCAAATGATGTATCACCCGATATCGGTTCCCTATGATGATAAGCAAAGGGGTAGCTACCCCTGCCAAGGGGGTGAACTTGGGTAGTTAAGTTTTTCACGAAAATATGTCCCCCTTGATAACAAAATCGACCTGTTTCGGCGTTTTCCGCATATGTCTTCACTTTCCAAATTATTAGGCCTGTTACCTTTTCGATGGCCCACCCTGTATAAGTTCGTTATAATATTATAACGAGACTGCTCTGGAAAAATTCTAGTAATTGCTTCTTTAACCTTTAGCATTCTAGTCCACGAATTTGCTTGTTTGTTTACATTCTTTTTTTATACTGAGTTAGTCAATGACATGTTCGCGACAGTTCCAGTCACATGTCATGTGACACATCGACAGACAGACGTTAGTTCTATGGATTTCTGGAGTGGGCTCGCCGAACAATCTGACATTTCCAGAATCCACGAATCGACGGCCGGTGCGCCGGTGCGACGTTCGAGAATGTACCTGCTAGAACGGAGTAGAACGTGACTACTGATGCGTCGGGGCACTATATAAGGACAGCCTGCGGTTGCGTGGAACGTGAAACAGTGAAGACTGAAGTATAGACAGAGCAGAAGTGAAGTGTGAAGTAAGGGAGCCAGTAGTGACAGATAGCGGATATAAAGAATAGACAAGTGCAAGTAGTAGTGTAGTCAGCTGTTTGTGTTTTGATTATTTAGAAATTTAGAATAATTATTAGAGGTTATAAGTACTTGTGGTGTTAAACAATAAAGGAATTTACAGACTTTGGTGGTGATTTATTTATTGTGAGACCCGTAACAATACAGGGTGGGCCACGGTATACGAAACGGGAGATTATGGCCGTGTCTCTGGATTTTAGGATCTTTTTATTTTTGGAGTGGATAGAGACCCGGCAGAGGTACGTTTTAAAATTATATTCATAATGTACAGGGTGTCCCAAAAGCATAAAACATATCAAAGTTATGTTTTTTTAAATGGAAAGCTCCTATGTTATTGCATTTTTAGATTGTCTGGGAAGAGAAAATAAGATTGTCTTTTACAGTTATTGTTTAAATTCAGAAGTTTTTGAGTCAAGTGAAAATCGTCATTTTTCAAGTTCAAGGCCCTGTACAACGAAAACGGCTGAAGATAGAGAAAAACGGCTTACATGCCCCTATTTTAACTTTTCATGTACTATCCTACGATGTGGATGAAATGTTTATACAGGGTGATAAAAAATTTGAAAAATTCTGAGAATTCTCCACGCGTCGCCAAATAAAAAAATCAAAGAAAGCACAAATGTTTCTATACCATAGGATAGTACATAAAAAGTTAAAATAGGGACATGTAAGCCGTTTTTCTCTATCTTCAGCCGTTTTAGTTGTACAGGGCCATGAACTTGAAAAATTACGATTTTCACTTGTTTATAACTCAAAAACTTCTGAATTTAAGCACCAACTGTAAAAGCCAATTATTTTTTCTTTTCAGACAATCTAAAAATGCAATAACATAGGAGCATTCCATTTAAAAAAACATAACTTTGATATGTTTTATGCTTTTGGGACACCCTGTACATTATGAATATAATTTTAAAACGTACCTCTGCCGGGTCTCTATCCACTCCAAAAATAAAAAGATCCTAAAATCCAGAGACACGGCCATAATCTTCCGTTTCGTATACCATGGCCCACCCTGTATATTATGCAATACTGTACATGAAATGATGTATGATCTGGTAGCCCAGACGATGCCTTTTACGTCTAAAAAATTTAGGCATCTGAACCTTTTTTTCAGCAGACAAAAGGCTCGTTCAATACAACTTCTTGCTGTTGACAGTCTATAATTAAAATGAGTTGGGGCTTCTGTGAAATGCCCATTATCCCGGTATGGAGTCATAATGTACGGCATTAACGGATAGGCTTTGTCACCTAACAGATGGGTGTCTCCGGGAAACCTATTGTTTTCTGGCATTCCTGTCATAAACTGCCAGACTTCGCTATTCCTTAGCACTCTAGCATCATGGCACGAACCTACTTCCCCAGCTGTAGTGTGGATGAATTTCAATAATAATTGATGATCGCAAACACCCTATAAAAAAATCAGTATTAATGAGTTAAAATGTTTTTGAGACTTTCTAAAAACCCACCTTAGTGATGGAAATGTCAGAGAGTAACTTACTTGTAATATGAGTGCTGGAAAGCCTTTAATAATAATAGCCTTTGGAAATAATTTAATAATAGAATACCTTGCAAAAAGTTAAGATAGGGACATGTAAGCCGTTTTTAAATATCTTGAGCCGTTTTCAATGTGAGATGCTTTGAAAATTGAAAATTGCTATTTTGACTTGTTTATAACTCATAAACTACTCAACCTAAATTCCAATTGTGAAAACCACCTGTATTAGATTTTGCCAGGCAATTTAAAAGTACAATAATATAAAAGGTGTCCCCGTTAAAATAACGCAGTAGTTGTCAACTTCCGGAATTTCCGGAAGTGCGACCATCTTGAAAATATTTTCATTGCATTTCGCATAGTCACTTATATCTGTAAATTGTTTTTTTGAAACTGTAGGATCAATTACTCCCAAGATATAGCCGCTGTTCATTTTTAGATGCCCACCCGGTACAAACTATCCAGAACATTGCTTTGGGAAAATTTGTTACGTTTTTTTATAGTCTAAGCAATTACAGGAATATAGCTTGGGGTGGAGGGGGGCTACAGTAACTGTCTCAGTTTACTGCAAATTACTCTTAAAGGTAATTAATAAGAATTAATTATCGATAGTTGAAGAAAAAACTAAATTTAGAACAATAATTGTTTGGATACACCTCAGTGATTATTTATCAATGTGACTCACTTAAAAAATAATAATAATAAAAAAACGGAGGCTATTTTTTTTTTCAATTAAATTACATGGAAACGATTACATTACACAACACAATTTCTCAATATTCACACAAAATCAAAGCAAGTGGCAATGGTCCGACCATTTTTTTGGCTGCTGCCGACCGCATTCCGGCTGAGCACCGGATTCCGCCTGAGTATCGGCAGCGGCCTGAGTATCGGCAGCGGCCTGAGTATCGGCAGCGGCCTTGAGTATCGGCAGCGGCCTGAGTATCGGCAGCGGCCTGAGTATCGGCAGCGGCCTTAGTATCGGCAGCGGCCTGAGCATCGGGAGCATCTCTCTTTGGCCGTTTGGCCTCTGGCCCTCCTTCGTCAGTCGGCCGTTTTGTTCCTTGGCCGACCTCCTCAGATGCCTGTTGAATCAAAATTAACATTAATCTTATTTGTTACCACAGAATAAGAATTTAAAAATTATATATTTTTATATTCATATTCTCTTCTTTATCTTCATTAATTGTCACTGCTCGTACCTTGGAAAAGTTTCTACCATTGGACGCCTTGATTGCTGCATCTATTTCGAGCGCTCTAACTAGCGCTTCGCTGGACTTTGTCAAATGTGACATGCGCAGGATCTTCTGTAGTTCAGTGTCTCGTATCCCGTTGACAAAGGTTTGCGAGGCCAGTTGTTCCTTGAAATTCTGCGGCGAATCTGGGTAGGCTTGATGGACAATCCTGTTGACATCAGCTTCGAACTCCTGTAGCTACTCGTTTGGCTTCTGCACTCTGCTCATCAACTTATTTTGGAACACCTGCTCCATATGGCGATTGCCGAATCGGAGTTCTAATGCTGCACTCAATT
Organism: Malachius bipustulatus; assembly: GCA_910589415.1. Taxonomy (NCBI): domain Eukaryota; kingdom Metazoa; phylum Arthropoda; class Insecta; order Coleoptera; family Melyridae; genus Malachius; species Malachius bipustulatus. Next base: position 59,219,190 of record OU342631.1, on the reverse strand, counting down.
GATCGTAATTCGAGTGCAATTCTACCGCCAATGTTTGCAGCATGTCCACAGCTTGCCCCCTCGACGGCCGGTGCCCCGGTGCTACGTTCGAGAATGTACCTACTAGAACGGAGTAGAACGTGACTACTGATGCGTCGGGGGACTATATAAGGACCGCCTACGGCTGCGTGATGTAGTATTGGTTTGGACGTAGAGTGAAGCTGAAGTATAGACAGGAGCAGTAGTGAAGTGAAGTGTGAAGTAAGGAAGCCAGTAGTGACAGTATAGCGGTTTAAATAACAGACAAGTACAAGAGTAGTAGTGTAGTCAGCTGTGTGTGTTTATTATTAATTAGAGGTTATAATTTGGTCAATAAAGATTTGCAGACTTTTGTGGTGATTTATTTATTGTGAGACCCGTAACAACTGGTGTCAGAAGCGGGATACGGATTCCAGCAAGAAGATTAATTAGTTAATGGTTAAATTAAGAAGTGGAAAGGAAACAGAAAGCGACAAAATGTCTGAGCAAATGTTGGAGGATATGATGTTACTGTTAAAAAACGGCCAGGAAGAGCAGAAAAACATCATGAAGAAGCTTGAAGACGGCCAGGAAGAGCAGAAGAACATCGTTAAGAAACTGGAAGACAGTCTGCAGCAACAGAAAACTAGTGAAGAGAAGCTGCTGCAACAACAAAAAGATAGCGAAGAAAAGCTGATGCAACAGCAGAAGGATAGTGAGGAGCAGCTGCTAAAAGTTATCCTGCAGCAAAGAGACGATTATGTGTGTGGACTAAATAAAGTAAAACAAGACATTGATGGTGTTCGTGATGAAGTCAACGGTGTTCGCAACGAAGTCGGTGGTGTTCGCGACGAAGTGAAGCTGGTGGAACACAAAACAAAACTGCTGGTAGAAGAAATGAAGAACGACTTCGAGACAAAACTCAGAACTCTGGAAAGTTCTGAGGTGAAGCATTCTCCGTGTGCCGCACCGTCTACCAGTTTTGGCGCGAAAGTGAAACCACCAGCGTACGACGGAACAACTCCCTGGACTGCGTACAAGATGCAGTTTCAGGCTGCATGCATGACCAACGGGTGGAACGACGCAGAGAAGGCAACGGCACTGGTTCTTGCTCTTCGAGGGCAAGCTGTGGACATGCTGCAAACACTGCCGGTAGAACTGCACTCAAATTACGACCAATTGAGTGCAGCATTAGAACTTCGATTCGGCAATCGCCATATCGAGCAGGTTTTCCAAAATCAGCTAATGAGCAGAGTGCAGAAGCCGAACGAGTCGCTACAGGAGTTCGAAGCAGATGTCAACAGGATTGTCCATCAAGTCTACCCAGACGACTCGCCGCAGAACTTCAAGGAACAACTAGCCTCGCAAACCTTTGTCAACGGGATACGAGACACTGAAATACAGAAGATCCTGCGCATGTCACATTTGACAAAGTCCAGCGAAGCGCTAGTTAGAGCGCTCGAAATAGATGCAGCAATCAAGGCGTCCAATGTTAGAAACTTTTCCAAGGTACGAGCAGTGACAATTAATGAAGATAAAGAAGAGAATGTAGTTTGTTGCAGATTTCCTATCGAAGTATCTCATTCTGTGGTAACAAATAAGATTAATGTTAATTTTTATTCAACAGGCATCTGAGGAGGTCGGCCAAGGAACAAAACGGCCGACTGACGAAGGAGGGCCAGAGGCCAAACGGCCAAAGAGAGATGCTCCCGATGCTCAGGCCGCTGCCGATACTCAGGCCGCTGCCGATACTCAGGCCGCTGCCGATACTCGGGCCGCTGCCGATACTCAGGCCGCTGCCGATACTCAGGCCGCTGCCGATACTCAGGCGGAATCCGGTGCTCAGCCGGAATCCGGTCGGCGGAAGCCAAAAAAATGGTCGGACCACTTGCTTTGATTTTGTGTTAATATTGAGAAATTGTGTTGTGTAATGTAATTGTTTCCATGTAATTTAATTGAAATAAAAAATAGCCTCCGTTTTTTTATTATTATTATTTTTTAAGTGACTCGCATTGATAAATAATCACTGGGGTGTATCCAAACAATTATTGTTCTAAATTTAGTTTTTTCTTCAACTATCAATAATCAATTCTTATTAATTACCTTTAAGAGTAATTTGTACTGAGACAGTTACTGTAGCCCCCCCCCCCCCAACCCAAGCTATATTCCTGTAATTGCTTAGACTATAAAAAAACGTAACAAATTTTCCCAAAGCAATGTTCTGGATGGTTTGTACCGGGTGGGCATCTAAGAATGAACAGCGGCTATATCTTGGGAGTAATTGATCCTACAGTTTCAAAAAAACAATTTCCAGATATAAGTAACTATGCGAAATGCAATGAAAATATTTTCAAGATGGTCGCACTTCCGGAAATACCGGAAGTTGACACCTACTTCGTTATTTTAATGGGGACACGCTTTATATTATTGTATTTTTAAATTGCCTGGCAAAATCTAATACAGGTGGTTTTCACAATTGGAATTTAGGTTGAGTAGTTTATGAGTTATAAACAAGTCAAAATCGCAATTTTCTATTTTCAAAGCATCTCACATTGAAAACGGCTCAAGATATTTAAAAACGGCTTACATGTCCCTATCTTAACTTTTTGCAAGGTATTCTATTATTAAATTATTTCCAAAGGCTATTATTATTAAAGGCTTTCCAGCACTTATATTACAAGTAAGTTACTCTCTGACATTTTTCCATCACTAAGGTGGGTTTTTAGAAAGTCTCAAAAACATTTTAACTCATTAATACTGATTTTTTTATAGGGTGTTTGCGATCATCAATTATTGAAATTCATCCACACTACAGCTGGGGAAGTAGGTTCGTGCCATGATGCTAGAGTGCTAAGGAATAGCGAAGTCTGGCAGTATATGACAGGAATGCCAGAAAACAATAGGTTTCCCGGAGACACCCATCTGTTAGGTGACAAAGCCTATCCGTTAATGCCGTACATTATGACTCCATACCGGGATAATGGGCATTTCACAGAAGCCCCAACTCATTTTAATTATAGACTGTCAACAGCAAGAAGTTGAATTGAACGAGCCTTTTGTCTGCTGAAAAAAAGGTTCAGATGCCTAAATTTTTTAGACGTAAAAAGCATCGTCTGGGCTACCAGATCATACATCATTTCATGTACAGTATTGCATAATATATTATAACGAGACCGCTCTGGAAAAATTCTAGTAATTGCTTCTTTAACCTTTAACATTCTAGTCCACGGTTTGCTTGTTTGTTCACATTTTCTTTTTTTATACTGAGTTAGTCAATGACATGTTCGCGACAGTTCCAGTCACATGCCATGTGACACATTGACGGACAGTGTTGGTTCTGTGGATTTCTGGAGTGGGCTCGCCAAACAATCCGACATTTCCAGAATCCACGAATCGACGTCCGGTGCGCCGGTGCTACGTTCGAGAATGTACCTACTAGAACGGAGTAGAACGTGACTACTGATGCGTCGGGGGACTATATAAGGACCGCCTACACGCGGGATACGGATTCCAGCAAGAAGATTAATTAGTTAATGGTTAAATTAAGAAGTGGAAAGGAAACAGAAAGCGACAAAATGTCTGAGCAAATGTTGGAGGATATGATGTTACCGTTAAAAAACGGCCAGGAAGAGCAGAAAAACATCATGAAGAAGCTTGAAGACGGTCAGGAAGAGCAGAAGAACATCGTTAACAAACTGGAAGACAGTCTGCAGCAACAGAAAACAAGTGAAGAGAAGCTGCTGCAACAACAAAAAGATAGCGAAGAAAAGATGATGCAACAGCAGAAGGATAGGGAGGAGCAGCTGCTAAAAGTTATCCTGCAGCAAAGAGACGATTATGTGTGTGGACTAAATAAAGTAAAACAAGATATTGATGGTGTTCGTGATGAAGTCAACGGTGTTCGCAACGAAGTCGGCGGTGTTCGCGACGAAGTGAAGCTGGTGGAACACAAAACAAAACTGCTGGTAGAAGAAATGAAGAACGACTTCGAGACAAAACTCAGAACTCTGGAAAGTTCTGAGGTGAAGCATTCTCCGTGTGCCGCACCGTCTACCATTTTTGGCGCGAAAGTGAAACCACCAGCGTACGACGGAACAACTCCCTGGACTGCGTACAAGATGCAGTTTCAGGCTGCATGCATGGCCAACGGGTGGAACGACGCAGAGAAGGCAACGGCACTGGTTCTTGCTCTTCGAGGGCAAGCTGTGGACATGCTGCAAACACTGCCGGTAGAACTGCACTCAAATTACGACCAATTGAGTGCAGCATTAGAACTTAGATTCGGCAATCGCCATATGGAGCAGGTTTTCCAAAATCAGCTAATGAGCAGAGTGCAGAAGCCGAACGAGTCGCTACAGGAGTTCGAAGCAGATGTCAACAGGATTGTCCATCAAAGTCTACCCAGACGACTCGCCGCAGAACTTCAAGGAACAACTAGCCTCGCAAACCTTTGTCAACGGGATACGAGACACTGAAATACAGAAGATTCTGCGCATGTCACATTTGACAAAGTCCAGCGAAGCGCTAGTTAGAGCGCTCGAAATAGATGCAGCAATCAAGGCGTCTAATGGTAGAAACTTTTCCAAGGTACGAACAGTGACAATTAATGAAGATAAAGAAGAGAATGTGACTGCCATATTGGAAAAGTTGAATAAGATGATGGATAAGATCTCTGAGCAGTTGAATGATGGGAAAAGAGATTGGACTCCAAGGAAGGACGAAAACAGGAAACAGTGCTACCGTTGCGGATCCAGTTCACATTTTATTCGTGACTGTAAAGTTAGTGAGACTCCGAGACGTGGTGGATCCCTGGAACGAAGACCAGGCAGGGACAGGAGCGGAAGCAGAGATAGAAGTGTCTCTCGAGAACGGGAAGCTCCTCGTCGGCGGCAGGAAAACTAACTTCAGCCAGTGTGGACTGTGGAGGGGCGAATGCTGGCTGACAACAACAAGGCCCCCAAGATCGTTTCCATCCGAACACTCCAACGCCACGTAGACAGCCTAGCCGTTGAAGGGCAGATAAATGGGAAATCTGTTGCCATGGTACTCGACACCGGATCATCGATCTCATTGGTAAGGAAGGACATGGTCAGTCCTGCTGTAATTCGTCATCCATCGAGGCGGGTCCAGTTAAAGGCAGCGACAGGTGAAATCGCAGATATCATCGGCGAAGTAGATGGCCGAATCCAGCTTGGAGCCCTGGAACTGCGTCACACGGTCGTGGTAGCCGAGATTGAAGACGGGTTTATTCTGGGACTAGACATCATTCAACAGCACGGACTGCGGATTGATCCGAAACAAGGTATCCTGAGATTGGGTGAAGAAGACTTGGTACTGAGCTCTAGAAAATCACAGAAGGTAATGACGAGACTCGTTGCGAGTTCAACGACCACCATCCGAGGGTTCAGCGAGCAGATAGTTCCGGCCAGACTGGAAGCAGATCTTGGAAGCTGCGTTGGGTTAGTCGAGCCATCCCCAGACAGTAACAAGAACCTGATAATAGCCAAGACGTTAGTCAACACTAGCCGAGAGATTCCTGTACGTGTTGCAAATGTGTTTTCTGGTAGCTCAAGGATCAAGGAAGGTGACGTACTTGGAATTTGCGTACCAGTCAAGAAGATCAGCTGTTGCGAGAATATGGAGGGCAAGGAGAAGGCAGATACAAGGAAGATGAAGATTGTCCTGCCGAAAGTTGACTTCGAAGAACTGTCAAAAGACGAGACAAAGTTGGCGAAAGAATTTTTGAAGAGGAACCAAGACGTTTTCGCAACAGGGAACATGAAGTTAGGCAGGACGGACATTGTGCAACACCGAATAAATACAGGCGACACCCAACCAATAAGACTGGTGTCTAATAAGTCCAATAATAATAACACCAATAAGTCTAACTGGTGCAAAGTTAGACAGGAGAAAAAGAGAAAATGAAAATGCTGAATTAACAAAAAATTAACAAGAAATTAATTACTTCCAGATGCCAAGAAAGTACGTAAGAAAGCTAGAATCAAGAAATTACATCAACTATTCAAAAGAAGTATTGGAAAAATGTTTAAGCGATGTGCAAAATGGGGTGCTTTCCCAACGGCAAGCAGCAAAAGTTTATGCCATCCCAAGACGAACATTGTTCAATAAGTTGAAAGGAAAACACGCTAGAGCTCCAGGACATTCTCCTATATTCACAGATGCCGAGGAGCAGCAGTTTAAAAAATGTATAATCATTATGAGCAACTATGGATTCCCAGTAACTTCCTTTGATTTACGCCAAATAAGTTATTTAAGTCTAACTGGTCGTTCCGTCACAACCTTTAAAAACAATACTCCTGGGCGTGAAGTCATTCTTGAAACGTCGGCCCTGCCTTTCTATTAGGTTTGCAGAAAATATTAAGCGAAGTCGAGCTGCTGTAAATGAGGAAACTCTCGAGAAATTTTTTCCAAAATTTAGGAGTAGAACTAGAAGGGGTACCTACAGAAAATATCTGGAATTTTGACGAGACTAATCTGACAGACAACCCTGGTCAGAAACGAATTTTGACAAAGAGAGGCTACAAATATCCAGAAACGATACGAAATTCTTCAAAAACATCCATCTCCCTAATGTTTGCTGGCAATGCTGATGGAGAACTTTTGCCTCCATATGTTGATTACAAGGCCAGTAATATGTGGTATACGTGGACAGAAGGAGGTCCTAGCAAGTGTCGCTATAATTGTAGCTCCAGCGGTTGGTTTGATGCTTCAATTTTCACAGACTGGTTCGAATCACAGATGCTGCCGAGACTAAAAAAAACTCAATGGCAAGAAAGTTGTTATCTGTGATAACTTATCATCACACATAACAGTACGAAGACTCCAATTATGCCGAGAAAACGATGTCGCATTAATATGTCTTCCACCAAATAGTACTCATTTAACGCAACCATTAGATGTTGCATTCTTCCGCCCAATGAAGATAGCCTGGAGGAGCATTTTATCGGACTGGAAGGAAACAGCTGAAGGTACAAGAAACACTGTTATTCAGAAACAAAACTTTCCACCTCGGTTGAAAAAGCTGATGGAATCATTAGTCCCAAACTGTTCTGCTAACTTAAAATCAGGGTTTCGCAAATGCGGAATTGTACCTTTAAATGTTGACGAAGTGCTAAATCGAATTCCTAGCAGCGGTTGTGATAGCTCCTTAGTGCGGGCATCATTCATTGAGGTTCTTGAGAAAAAACGGAATGACTCTACCATGCCACTAAGGAAGGGAAGAAAAAAGATGAACATTCCAGCAGGAAAAAGTGTTTCTGCAGAAGATTATACTCTACAGATGACTGAAAACCTCGCAACCAGTCAAAGCCACTCAGAAACAACGCCAGGAGCGCATAGTCCCGAGTCGTTCATTTTAGATGATGACTCATCTCTTGATTTAAACGAAGCTGAAGAGTATGAGAAGGAGGAACAGTTCGTTGCTCAATGTTGTGACTTGGCATCAGGCAGCAAAACTCAAAGAGATCTTTATGACTTTCAACCAGTCGTTCGGGAAGTTGGAAAATTTGTACCTAGCTTTCATGTACGAAAGCGAAGTTTTTCCTGGGCAGATTATAGCATTTAACGATAAGGAAGTAACAATTAATGCAATGACAAAGTCGCTGAAATCTTGGAGGTGGCCTGATAAGAAGGATGAATTGAATTATTACTGGGAAGATGTGCTAGGTAGTATCAAAACACCGACGCAAGTTTCACGACGAGGATTTTTTTCTGTACCAGAACTTTCAAAGTTGTGGTGGCACTAAATGCCAGCTTAGGCGCCAACTCTAGTTGTTGAGTGTGACATTGTTAGAGAATGTTTATTAAGTTTGACGGATTTAAAAAAGAAAACTGATTAATTTTTCTGTTCAAAATATTTTGCAAATATTTTCTCTATCCACTATTTAGATTTTTTTTTGTTAACGAAATATTATTGTTTTGCTTTTAAAGATTTTTAGTAGAATTGTGACATTTTTTGCTCTTCATTAGAGAAAACCATGTTAATTTCTCCTTTTTTCTTTAATTATATTCGCCAATAATTTTGCCTTTATATGATTTTTAAACCAAAGTTGATGTTTTCAGAATAATTGGAGATGGCAATGACAAACCTCATACATCCATACATTGCTCCACTACGATTTTATAACAAGTTCTGATATATTTTTAAAACTGGTGCAAAGTATACTCATCCTATGAGGAGGCTTTGCGCCATTTTTTTTTTTTAATCTGGCTTTCATCAAGTTTAATTAAAATCAAGTAAGCAGTTTACAGGTATAAACATAGTACTACATTATACTAAGTTTTGAAATTTTTCTAAGTGAATTAACTTGTATTTCATAGGATCTCAATCTAATACCCACTAAAAATGGAGCAAAGTACCCCCGGTTTACGGCATCTGAACCTTTTTTTCAGCAGACAAAAGACTCGTTCAATACAACTTCTTGCTGTTGACAGTCTATAATTAAAATGAGTTGGGGCTTCTGCTAAATGCCCATTATCCCGGTATGGAGTCATAATGTACGGCATTAACGGATAGGCTTTGTCACCTAACAGATGGGTGTCTCCGGGAAACCTATTGTTTTCTGGCATTCCTGTCATATACTGCCAGACTTCGCTATTCCTTAGCACTCTAGCATCATGGCACGAACCTACTTCCCCAGCTGTAGTGTGGATGAATTTCAATAATTGATGATCGCAAACACCCTATAAAAAAATCAGTATTAATGAGTTAAAATGTTTTTGAGACTTTCTAAAAACCCACCTTAGTGATGGAAAAATGTCAGAGAGTAACTTACTTGTAATATGAGTGCTGGAAAGCCTTTAATAATAATAGCCTTTGGAAATAATTTAATAATAGAATACCTTGCAAAAAGTTAAGATAGGGACATGTAAGCCGTTTTTAAATATCTTGAGCCGTTTTCAATGTGAGATGCTTTGAAAATTGAAAATTGCGATTTTGACTTGTTTATAACTCATAAACTACTCGACCTAAATTCCAATTGTGAAAACCACCTGTATTAGATTTTGCCAGGCAATTTAAAAATACAATAATATAAAGGGTGTCCCCGTTTAAATAACGAAGTAGGTGTCAACTTCCGGTATTTCCGGAAGTGCAACCATCTTGAAAATATTTTCATTGCATTTCGCATAGTTACTTATATCTGGAAATTGTTTTTTTGAAACTGTAGGATCAATATTTCCCAAGATATGGCCGCTGTTCATTCTTAGATGCCCACCCGGTACAAACCATCCAGAACATTGCTTTGGGAAAATTTGTTACGTTTTTTTGTAGTCTAAGCAATTACAGGAATATAGCTTGGGGTGGGGGGGCTACAGTAACTGTCTCAGTTTACTGCAAATTACTCTTAAAGGTAATTAATAAGAACTAATTATTCATAGTTGAAGAAAATCAACTAAATTTAGAACAATAATTGTTTGGATAAACCTCAGTGATTATTTATCAATGTGACTCACTTAAAAAATAATAATAATAAAAAAAATAAAAATATTTTTTTTTCAATTAAATTACATGGAAACAATTACATTACACAACACAATTTCTCAATATTCACACAAAATCAAAGCAAGTGGCAATGGTCCGACCATTTTTTTGGCTGCTGCCGACCGGATTCCGGCTGAGCACCGGATTCCGCCTGAGTATCGGCAGCGGCCTGAGTATCGGCAGCGGCCTGAGTATCGGCAGCGGCTTGAGTGTCGGCAGCGGCCTGAGTATCGGCAGCGGCCTGAGTATCGGCAGCGGCCTGAGTTTCGGCAGCGGCCTGAGCATCGGGAGCATCTATCTTTGGCCGTTTGGCCTCTGGCCCTCCTTCGTCAGTCGGCCGTTTTGTTCCTTGGCCGACCTCCTCAGATGCCTGTTGAATCAAAATTAACATTAATCTTATTTGTTACCACAGAATGAGGTACTTCGATAGGAAATCTGCAACAAACTATGTATGTCGTCGTATTTTCAAAGCCCAGTGATCTCCATACTGATATTAAAGCATGAAAAATTCAATTTACAGAGCTACTTTACAATGTGATAAAATAGAGCCTGTCGGTACAAAAAGTTAACTTAGAAGCTGGACTTTGCAAGCCGAGAAATTCGTGAAAATTTACTTTACAAGTTTATCCCTTTCATAAGGACACACACAAGATTTGATAACTTGTCAGTGCTCACTTATATCCCTCGATAACGTAACGAGATAGGACGAGACATCGTTAATTAAGAGAACGACATGATCAGTGCACTCGAGATTTGAATCGGTGCAAGCGAGATTCGAAAAGACACGATTTCGAAGTGAGATTCAAAATTGTGAAAGCTTACTCCCGTTAAAACGAACTCTCTTGGTAGGACTACTCTTTCCCCCTCTGGAGAATGGGAGAGTTGACACCGGCCATCGCGGGGGGACCTTGATACAAAATTCAAGGGAAGTGACGGAAAAAAGGATTTCCTGGAAGTAACGATTAGGACGGGGGTGAAGACAGGTCCCCGATTACTTATTCAGTTAGCTTTTTTTCTGTGGGGGCGGTACTTAGATCTATTTATCCTTATCCCCCGTCATTTTTTATTTTATTTCGCTCGACCTTTGAGTTACCATTACGCTGCAATGATAAATGTCACTAGAAATGTCACATTTTCTTCATAGCCTCTGTTTTATATGACATTTGCATCTTCTACAGTCAGACCAACGGAAAATGTGTAATATCTCTCAAACTGTGCATTTTAGGTATAGGACATACGAAATGAAAAATGTAGTCAGATCAGAGGTGGATCTAATTATGGAAAAAAATACCGAGTGTGTCATTTGAAAAAGTGAAGTTATGACCTTCCGAAGTAAGCAAAATTTGACAGTTATTTGTGACGCACCTGTATAGTAGATCTCAGTCTTATTATATCGCGATGATAGACACGGTCTTTCTCAATGTGGATACCAAATTTCAACCTTAAAACTCCAAAACTAAGTTCTGAGACTTCTTTTCAGTAAATACATGCATGCGATGAATTTTTTTGAAAATATTTTTTTAATAGTCAACGCCGCACCTAAATGTCAAACAATACGTATTGACATAAAGCTATTTCACAGTCAAATAAGAATATGTCATAAAATATAGGGGGTTCCATTTGAAAAAAAAAAAATTGATACATGTAGGCAAAATATGGTCCACTCTGTATAATTGAAAATATTTTTGAAATATGCAGAGTAACACACGATTTGGGATGGCGTTTGAAATTCTGTTTTATCTTGTACGGTTGAATAGCAATGTTCCGATCTCTCACTATTGACTCACCCTGTATATGTATGTATTACTGTTTAACAGTATTGCGTGTTTACGCTAACATTTGTTCTTGAAAGGGAGTTTTTTCGATAGTAGTATAATAGTTTTTATATTTATTTCTGACTTGCTTCGCAAAATTACCTGCGTTTTTGATCGAGCTTCTTCTATCCAAACCTAGTAAATTACCACTTTTTTTCAATTCTCCTGGTGTGACAGTACCATTAACTATATCTTCATAATCTGAAAACATTTTCGACTACTCGGCGTGCGCGACAAAGGCGGTAGTTAAAAATTTTTTCATCATGGGTTATTCCTTTTTGCGGATATGGCTTCATTATGGTACGATACTGCTGCTTCACAGCAGTCGTTAAGTTACGTCAGAGGCCCTTGAGGCTACTTGAAAACTTCTGACACTTGGGCTTTACCACAGCCATAAGATATTTATTTATTTATGGTACGATTGAGTTTTAAAAGTCATATGTGACGTCATACTAACCGTCCGAATTAAGATTTTTCATTTCACATGAGAGTACTTACATTATTAACGGCCAATATTATAAACGCTGGTTAAGTTAACTGGCAGATTTCTGTGCCCGATTTTGAAGCTAATATTGACCTCGAAAAACTTTTATTAATATTTTTGTAATCCCTTTTATGCCAAGAGTAATGAAAATGCAATAATTTCGACCTATAGTCTATATCTTCTCCAGAAACGACCACAGAAATCGGCCAGTTAACTTAACCAGCGTTTATAATATTGGCCGCAAAGGAATCATTCAAAGAATGAATTGAATGGTTAAAGTCAGTTTGACAGCCACTGACAACTACATAAAATTTATTCACGTAATGACATTTCTATCCTCTGTTTTGTGCATTTAATTCTCATTCAAAACCAATGTTGACGTATATTTATTCATGCGGGATGGAGTATTTATACAAACTTGACGGTTTCTATGAGAACCACGTAAATGAAACAAAATAAATCGAACTATCAGAAGGATGTGTATTCTTAATCGATACATATGACTTTTGAAACTTTAGCGTACTATACAGGGTGTCCCGTATCGTTATGTTCAAATTTTTTGAGCATATAGTAGGCTTAATTTTGAGCCCAAAGTGGCAGGTCTATCATTATTCGTTACGAAGTTATAGGCCTAAGAAAATTATGACTAGTAAATAACAAAGATTCAACTTTGAAAACCACACAACCACATGTATTGTGGTTTAGGCTAATAATTTATTGCTATGGTAACGATATGAGTAAATGTCACCGAAATAAACATTAGAAGAGGTTCTCCTGCTCATACAAAATGGCATTTGGATTCAAATATATGGAGCACCAGCATATTTCGGAATTGGCGTTTGTAACTAAATTCCAAAAAGCAATTATTAGCGGATCGTATTCGCAGCATGCTGGTCAAGAGATCGGTCGCGAAAAAGACGAGAAATTAGAACTGTTACTTCGGCAATAGGCCTCCGAGCACAAGTTTGTATTCAGCAAGGAATGGGACATTTTTAACACATGATAAACTAAAGATTTGGTCAATAAAATAAGCTTTATGTGGTTTTCAAAGTTAAATCTGGTATTTACTAGACATTATTTTCTTAGGCCTCTAACTTCGTAACGAATAAAGATAGACCTGCCACTTTTGGGTTTTTTAGGCTTAGAAATAAGCCTACTATATGCTCACAAGATTTGAACATAACGATACGGGACACCTGTAGATTGCAACTCTCTACTCGCCTCGTTTTTAATTTTGAAAATGAACGGCCAAAAAGGGCGAGCAGAGAATATCACTCCTCGCGCTCCGTCCGGGTACCTACTGATTCCTTTGAACCCGAAAGGAACGGAGAAGGTGGGTGGGGGTCAGTTTTGCGGTGAACTGCGGTCACCCCACAAAAAGAGAGACAAAAATGACAAATTTATAGTGATCGTCTAGCCTAAAAATTTTACACTGAAAATACTGATATCTTGACCTGCCCTACGCTGTGTCTTTTTAATTTTACAGGTCACACAACAACACAATAAATTAAATCCAAACAATTTAACAATAACAATTTATTTATTCCTGGATATTCCTATAAACCGTATTAATCAAGATCATCCGTTAAAATACAAATCATTACCATGGATAAAAGAAATGACACCCAGACTAATTTAACGTCTTCAAAGATAAACAGTTAAATGTGAAAATAGCCAAAAAAAATAACACCACTTTGGGAAAAAACTATTCAATATAACAAAAGATAAAACACCCATGTCCAGAATAACAAATGTCATTTACTGCATACCATGCAAAGATTGTGATGGTAAATACATAGGGCAGCACAGGGGTCGTTGCATAATAGGATCACACTCCATAAAAGTGATGGTAAATTAAAAAATCTCAGATGTGAATTCGTGCAGCATTGTGTGAATTCCGACCACACCTCATTATGAGGAGGCCAAAGTCCTTATAAGGGAAAAAAACCACCAAAAAAGAATGTTCCATGAAATGGTTGAGATTCAGAAAGACAATTATTCTCTTAATAAAAGAACAGATATTAGCAACCTAAGTGCAGTCTATTATATGTACCTACTTTGTTTAAATAAGTGGGGAGTTGAGAAGGGGCATCTCGATGACAGCCAAGTCACATAATAATTGATTTCAATAAAGTTAACTTCAAGAATAGACTAACTCCAAAACTCAAAAATAATTTCCCTGGCCTCTGGTTTTTTGAATTTGACAGCGACGTATACCCAGATACCACGTCACTCCATACCATCAGGAGAGTCTGCGCGCATCGCCGTCCTGAATTTTCGATGCAAAAATGGTGGCTGAACAATAACAAATAACATAATAAACAGCTAAGATGAAAGCTTTTTGATTTCATTAAATGGTCTGTAACATAACTGCAAAAATAACATGTCAGAAGCAGAAGTATAATTATTCAGAACCAGACAATACATACATTTATATTTATACAGCCAGGATGTCCTTTGTACTTGTTGATTTTAAATTTTGATAACCTCACATTAAGAGTAAGTTCTATCATAATATTACCAATCATCTCAAAAACTAATTTAAAACAAGAAGTTACATTGTCAGACCACCCTTGTTCCCTTGAGGCAGTCGTCCTGAAGACATATGGTCCGGTGATAAGAACCCGCCATTTTGATGATTTTCAAGCACAAGGGTGGTCTGACAATGTAACTTCTTGTTTTGAAATAGTTTTTAATCAATTTTATAATGACACCCAATATTCCATACTTTAATTTTACAACAACTAATGAGCCACAACTGAACTAATTTCAAGCCTGATGAAGGGGGGCAGTTTCCCTCGAAAGCTAGCTTTATAGAAATACACAGTTGATGTAACTCTTTGGCTTTTTATTGACTCAGCAACCCAATAACCTGTAACGTCTCTCCTTTTTTTTGGAGAGGACGTCTTAATTATTTGGTTAATTTGCTACTTAACCAATGCCTTCACACGGGATATTTGGGTGGATTTACACAAATGATACACGACATTAAAAAATAACGTTAATTTATTATTTCCTTAAAATGGTAAACGTAAAATAATCATTGATTATGGGGCATGATTGGTGAACGCCCGGTATATATCTTCCCGGCCCAGCATCCGGTAAAAAAACGGCGCCCCGTTTACCGTTTGACGATAATGCGGACTTTATGCCAGTAGGTCTAGGACAAGTTTTTTTGCGGAGTTCGGTCAACTGGAAAATAAAATGTTAGTTATGGCAATATGAGACGAGAACGGAATGATATTATTACTATTATTTTTATCGCGTCGATAAGGGAATGAGAAGTGAACAGAATAAAACTCTCGATTAATATTATTTACATGAAATCTATTATGGTCTCAATTTATAGTGGAACCATTTTAAGGAAACGGGAAGTCGTAAAAGTAGAAAGAAACAGACAAATGCATATCAGTACCTCAGAGCTAAACTGTATTAATTCCATTTTTTTCGAAAATAGGCTTTATTCATTTTAATATCAATTCAGTACTGCTCTGTTGAATGGTTATTAGTATTAACTCCTAGGTAATACTGTTTCGGAATTATGCAAAGTAAAACTGTATTAAGTTCCTAGTCGACTCCGAGCTAAACTAAATTATGAGCGCAATATTTCTGGTCAAAAATAATAATGTGTATTAAGTGCCAGAAGTTGTTTATTCATTCAGAGCTAAACAAGATTTTCCTTACGAAAATCTTGGCCTGCCGGCGGCGTCGGGCCTTCGGCCCTCCATGGCGGGCCTTCGGCCCGCAGTGTCAGTAGATCCCAGTCAAAGTTGAAATTTGTCATCTGTTGTTTTTTTTTTTAATTGCAGTTTTTCTATATCAGTACGGCCCTGAAAGCAGTAGATTCCCCGTCAAAGTTAACGCCTGCCACCTCCTTTTTTGTGACTATTTTTTCTATATTGCTCCTGAAGGACCAATATGTGAACTTACGAAAATTCGCGTGGAAGTTATAGATTCGCGTAAAAAGTTACTTTCGTGTTAGTTTGAGTCGAGGGTGGGGGACGAGACCCTTTTCTTAGCCACACGCGAGTACCTCCGTGATCTTATTTGGATCACCGCGAACAGATTTACATCGAAAAATGTGCGAAAGACCATTGAAAATTTCCGCTTCCAACCGACTTTGGCTGAATCGCACGCCATTTTATTAAAATCGTTCAAACAAAGTCGGCGGTTATATTAAACAGAAGGTAATATAATGCAACTAAATCAAATTAGTGCACGACATTTGAACTTATACCGGAAAGTCAATTTTTGCGAACGTAAACTTTGAAATTTCGTCAAAATACTCGGCCATTTTCGATCCGTTGTAGCGTCGCCATTTTTGAAACTTCAGCGAAAAAAAATGAAAATTGTAACAAAAGAATTTTTCGACTACCAAGCGCAAGTCATCCCCGAGTCTCTGTACCCGGAAATTGCGAAGAAAAAAATTTCCGAATTTTTGCTAATTTTCTCGTATTTTTCAGTGCGCATTTTTTCAAATTTTAATACAATAATCACTTCAAATTATTAGTGAAAGACTAATAGTACGTCGCAATTAAGTGTAAAAACAATTATTAAAAAAATGCATAAGAAAAAACAGTAATTAAGCCGTTACCCGAACAGTAGCCGCGCATATACAGGGTTACTGGTAACTGGATACATTCCTTTGGTGATCTGATAAAACAAGAGGTAAGGAGTAAATTAACCCCAACATGCACTATACAAAACTCAATAGATTTTGAGATATTTCGATTTTCAACTTTTCTTAAAAAACTGGTTTCAAATGTCTTGAAATGTAATTTTCAAAAAATCTACTTTAACTTTTTGATTTTTTTTTTGCTGGAATACTTGTCTAATACTATGCTTCCTTCTGGAATAAAAAATATCCTGAGGTATTTCGATCGTGTGAAAATTTCAAAGAAAAACTTTCACAAACTATTTTTTTTAAATAAGATTTAAAAGTTTTTACAAGTTATTTTCGCAAAATTGTCAAGGCAACTTGCGTACAAATTGTTTTAAAAACATGCTTAGTGTAGTAGCTATCTAACAAGGTACGAATCTTGTACAAGAATAACAGAATCTCCCCGCTATGTACCGTTACCGAGGAACAAATCCTTAAGTCGGGACGTTTTAAAAAAAATACGGCCCTGAACGGGGGTCTTAAAATTCTCGGATCCGGCCCATTTTCAATAGGTCGTATTTGGGGGTCACGAGCTTCGTCCTTACCAAGTTTCGTCCCGATCGGTAAAACTTTCAGACACTTGAGTGGCTATTACTAGGCTATTCCCGAAAAATCCCGAAATTCCCGAAAAAATGACACTTCCCGGGAACGGATCCCGCTCATTTTCAATAGGCATCGTGCCACGGTGCGCCTCTTCAATCGAGCCAAATTTCAACTTTCCCACATGAAAACTGGCGGCTCTAGAGTGTTTCCTAGCAATTTCACAGACAGAACAGACCGACAGACAGACATTTTTCGGGCACAAGAATACGTATACTTACGAAACTTCTGTGACTTCTGTACTTCTGTACAGTAACCCTGTATTATGGTTACCTATACCTACCGGACGTAATGATAATAATAGCGGGGACGATCAGCGAACGAGGCCGGCTTCGACGGGTCAAGAAGACACGAGCCGTCGCCGGCATTGCCGGGAACGTACCTACCTAGTACATATTGATTTCTTAAAATTGTCATATCTTCGTTTTTAAAAGACCAATGTGGATAATTTTTTCACAGTCATTTTGGCAAATCAATTGTCGTTGCGACTGTCCTTCTAATTTTCCCAATCGTCCATAAAGAATAAGACAAAAAAAATAAAAAAGGATTAATTTATCGTATTTTTAATAAAAATAAAAGTGTAAGCTAATTTTCGAGCAGCGAAAAACTTTTTTATTTTTAGTTTAAAGTACATACATAATCGAGATGAAATAAAGCTGAGACTTCAAATTATGTGTTGAAGAAAAAAATTTTTACATAAGTTGAACTATGTCGTCGATGGAGGGAGATATATTCGAAACACGTCTGAACCGTCTCAATGTCCTGCCGAAGTTTTTCCGAATTTTGACAGTTTTTCCAACGGTTAAGGAAAAAAACTATATCTATCTTTTTTGTAGGTAAAGGTCGTCTCTATCATAAAGCTTTGTTATATTCCCGATCGGTCGAATAAATTTTGAAAAAATTTTGAAAAAACCGAAAAATCATGCGAAAAGAGTATATTCCATTCTTTGAGGGCCGATTACTGGTCACCTAATTATTTTTTCGAAAAACGATCTCTACAAAGTTTGTACGTCCATTCTTTCCCTAAGTAACTGCACTAGCAGAATCCGTCCGCGATGTACCGTTACCGAGAAACGAGTCCTTATGTCGGGACGTTGCAAAAAAAAGTACGGCCCTGAAAGGGGTTCTTAAAATTCTCGGATCTGGCCCATTTTCAATAGGTCGTATTCGGGGGTCCAGAGCTTCGTGCCTACCGAGTTTCATCTCGATCGGTGCAACTTTCGAACACTTATGTCCGTATTCATCAAACTTCAAAATATAACTCTGGGGTTATATTTTGAATTTTCTGACAGCTGATTGGTCTAATGCTCAAAGCCTACGAACGCTACGAAGTTTAAACCAATGACATGTTCCAAAATATAACCCCAGGGGTTAAATTTATTGATGAATACGGGCCTTAGAGTGTTTCCTAGGCTATTCCCGAAAAAAACCGAAATTCCCGAAAAAAAGACACTTCCCGGTAACGGATCCCGCTCATTTTCAATAGGCATCGCGGGACCGTGCGCCTCTTCGATCGAGCCAAATTTCATCTTTCCCAGATGAAAACCGGCGGCTGTAGAGTGTTTCCTAGAAAAGCGAACAGACCCACAGACTGACCGACAGAGATTTTAGCGGCGATACTTTCCAGATACTTACTCAAAATTAATAAAATTTACATTTTCAATATAAATTGTATTATTTTCGTAAGTAACAATCGTATCTGGATTTAATGCAGATAATAATGTGATCCAGAATTACCAGCTGTATTAAATCCAAAATGTTCATGTATACTACTCTTCCATTGGATATAACCTATTTGGATATCGTATTTAATCCATGTCTCTAAAGTTACAACACGTGTATCGTGTTAATTCGTGATGTTTAAAAGTTCATTGTGAATCTCTTTGTACTTACAAAAATGTCTAGCAGAGCGCAAAAAATTATGCAAATGGTCGCGGCACCATGTAATAAAGACTTTTGTATATCAAATAATGCCGTGTGAAGATTTGGAAAAAAAGCAAGATTTTCATGAAGATGAATGTGATTCTAACCTAGACAACGGTAAGAATATTGTTATTTTAAGCAATAGGAAACTACTTTATTGTATTATTTTTGCATTTAGCTTTTTAGTTTCTTGGGCTTAGGTATTTTGTTGACGTAAAAGCTGGTTTTTGGTGGTTCGATATTTATAAGGAGTTAATACTTCTAAATAATCGAACCCCGTGTGAGTTGATACACTTTTATAGCAACATTTCCTATCCCCATAGTTACAGTTCGTCTAGAACATTGAAATAAAAATTGATATTTTTGCTTAGTACTTTATTAGCTAAAACAAAATAAATTCCAGAATTATCTGATGAAGTGCCGTGTTTTCTTCACCAAAATACTGCTGCACCTGTATTAGTATTGCAAGAGGATGGTAATAATGAATCTGCAACCAATGAAAAAATTCAACCAAATAATATTCCACAAAATAATCTGATCGTGGTGAATATGACAGAACTCTCTCATGATAGTTTTGCTGATATAGGTAAAAATAAAATTAATGTTTATCTATTCTGGTGATGTAAATTGAGTATTTTTTAAGGATATTCGTGTGGCTCAAAAATATGTCCCAATATAGAGAAAATACAAGTTGCTGAAGCTGAAGTCAGAGATGTGACAATTACTGAGAAGACTGTAAATATGAGTGTAGTTGATTCTGATGATTCTGTAGCTGATAAGACGTATGAACCTGATAGTAATGAAGAATTTGGAAGTGATTTAAAAATAGAACAACAAACTGACAATGTTGAAATTGACGCTCCTCTTCATAAAGGGAAGAAAAGAAAGTCAAATGTGAAGATGTGGAAGAAAAATTTGCTAAAGAAAAAGGTATCTGTGGGAGAGGAACATCAAGCCAAAATTAAGCTTTTAAAAGCAAAACAGGTGGGTCAACCATGCAATGAAAGTTGTGGTTTAAAATGTACAACCAAAATATCAGAAGATCAAAGAAAATTTATAAATTCGGAATTTTGGAATGATAGCAAAAACATGGACTTGAAAAGACAGTTTGTTTCCACGATGGTACAGTGTGTTCCTGTAGAACGTAGACGTGAGAAAACCGGTCAAAGAGCTGGTAGAAGAAAATTCACTAGGCACTACGCTTTTGATATTAACAAAGTAAGAGTAGATGTTTGCCAAAAGTTCTTCCTCTCCACTTTATGTATATCTGAAACTTTTGTCACAAAAGCCATTAGAAAACAAATGGATGGCGGTCTAATTCACGAAGACCTAAGAGGTAAACATGTTGCTGTCAATAAAATTCCTGAATTTGTTAAACAAGGCGTCAGGGATCACATTAACAAATTTCCGTGCGTCGAATCCCACTATTCTAGGGAACGTTCAGGAAAAAAATATTTGGGAAATGAACTTAACATAACTCGAATGTACGAACTCTATCGAAGTGATTGTACAGAAAAAAATTTACCAGAAGAAAGCATTGCCAAATCTTGGCTATATTCAGAAATATTCAATACAGAGTTTAATTTGTCTTTCAAACTGCCCTACAACGACACTTGTGATGAATGCGACAAATTTATGTTGGCTAAAGCACAAGCAACGGAAGAGGAAAGAAATATTGAAAATGAGTATCAGCAACACCTTTTAGAAGCCCAGAAAAGGTATGCAAGTAAAAATGCCGATAAGGAGAGAGCAGCAAAAAGTGAAGGTAAAGAAAGACTATTGACTGTTGATTTACAGAAATGTCTGCCCACACCACTACTCACAAATGCACAAAGCTTTTATAAATTAAAGCTTTGGACATACAATTATACAATTTGTGATTCGACTACTAACTGTACTACTTGCTTCATGTGGGATGAATCAAAATCCGGACGAGGAGCGAATGAAATGGCCTCCGGAATTCTAAAATGGGCTACAACATTGCCAGAAAAAGTATCAGAAATAACGGTCTGGTCTGACAATTGTCCATCACAAAACCGGAATATAATAATGGTGATGGCGTATTTTTGGATAATCCATGAACACTCTAATTTAAAAGTAATTAATCACAAATTCCTGTTGCGCGGTCATACGCATATGGAGGTGG
The DNA here is from genome assembly GCA_910589415.1 of Malachius bipustulatus. Lineage (NCBI taxonomy): Eukaryota > Metazoa > Arthropoda > Insecta > Coleoptera > Melyridae > Malachius > Malachius bipustulatus. The sequence continues at coordinate 59,198,064 of OU342631.1, read as the reverse complement.
ACAGCGATCATTCTCTCATCGAAAGGGAAAGAAAAAGAACTCCATTTTTGAAAATAATGACCCCATGGGATTGGCAGCAGCTAGCTAGACTTTGCTGTCGATCAAAGACATTCAATGTGGTGAATATGGAACTTGCAGATTTAAAAGACTTTAAAACACTGTATAATAATAATTCTTTTTTTGTAAACCGGAAGAAAACCACAGAAAATAGAGATTTTCAAATGTCCAAAGTAGTGCATTTACAAATACGAAGTGACAATTTTGGGCTGCTCTTCTTCAAGACTGATTTAGACTCAAATATTTTTCAATGTGTTGATTTAAGAAGAAGTGGCAGACGTGCACAAATGCCTTTAAATCTATCCCCTATTCGAAATCAGCCCAATTGTATATCAACCAAAAAATATAATCACCTTCAGAGTTTGCTTCCGTGGGTACCTAATCAGTTTCATAATTTCTATCAAAGCTTGACACACTCTGATAAAGCCAGCGATGACATTGATTAGAAAAGTCTACTTTTGTGTAGTAATTTTAGAGTATGCAGTCTTTGTTACCATTTTCAATATTTTTAATTTGTTGGAATTTGAGTTTTTAGTTTTAACCTTAGGAACTGAATGTTTAAGTATGATTTATAATTTATTAGAATGTTTTTATTTTATTTTATTAATAAACACTATTTTTTTGCAAATGATGTTATTTTATTCCGTAATATCTCCTTTAGTAAGCAATTCTTACGTTGTATTAACTCCTAGGTAGAGCAAAACATTTGAGACTAAACAATATTAAGTCCATTTTTTTCAAAAAAGACAATAGACATTTTTGAAATAATAATAGCGATATAAACTACGAGTATCATAATATTCAAAACAGATTTCCTTCACTCATTAAAAATTAAGGTAAAGCGACCAATAATAATATTTTGCTTTTGCAAACTTTAAAATGCTCTCCTGGAAAATTTTAAGATTGGTAGTTAATACAGTTTAGCTCTGAGGTACTGATATATATTATGCCTCAAGCTGACCAGTGGTTCTCAAACATTTTCAGATAGGTAGTAGGTAGGTATACCATTGTAAAGGTTTCTTTTATATCAATACATACTTCTTATTCTCGCTTTTTCAAAAATTATTTATTAAATCTGACAAACATTTAAATCTAACATTCCACATTCTTTGAAAAAAAAATCCGAATCATTTTACGATACACCCGCCATCCGCCATTATGATTTTTTTAATGAGAAGATAGGTCATGTGATACATCATTTAAAAGCTTGAATCATTTATTTTGCGACTGTCTAAAAAATTTTGAATTTGGAAGTATGTAACAAATATGGAAAAAATTAAAATAATGTGTTTTTTATTGCTGATACAACTATTTGACGAAAAAAAGTTTTCTAGAAACATGAAGTATTCAATGTTACATTGTAGGAAAGCAACGTTTTAAGACTATTTAATTTAATTGCTAACGAAATAAATGTTTATTTAATAAATAAATGATAAGTTTAAATAATAAATTTAATAAAAAATAATAAATAAAAAGTAATAAACAAGCTCCAACTTCAATATTTTTTGGACAGTCGTAAAGCAAATGAACTAGGCTTTTAATAAATGATGTATCACGTGACGTATCATTTTCTGATTAAAAAAAAACAAGCATTTTTTCAGATTTGACCCCTGAAATTTGAGAGCGATGTATTGCACCTTTCTGGCAACAGAGTTGATTCCATAGTTAACAGCTATCTAGCCTCAAAAAATATTATAACAAAAATTTTGCTGGAAAAGGTATTATGTATAATACTTCGAAGGGTCAGGCAAGTAAAATATTCCAGAGAACTTATTATAAGTAAGGTAAAACACACCTATTAACCGGGAATTCTCAGACGTTATAGAAGGAGTAAAATTACTTCCTAACACGAGTATTTTACTATATTATATTTCATATGCCAAGACATTATACATTTTACCTAGTGTGATGTTTTGTGAAAATACTATAAATAGAGATCTGGTTAAAATGTTTGACGAAAAGTGCCGCCAGTTGATTAAAAATGTGGTGAATTTTATGCTGGAAGAAAAAAATAATTTAGGACCTATTATACCTATTCATGCCTACATAAAGAGAGCCGCAACAGCTTTAAAAATTTCTGAGAGTGTAACGCGTAACGTTATTTTAGAAGATAATGGCGTGAAACAAACTCCAACAGGACTGCGTAACAAAAAGGAGAAAAAATCAGAAGATGTACATCCAAGTATCAAAGCAGAAGTTCGAAATACAGTTTATGATATTATGTATCGGCAGCGTGAATCAGTCACAATTGAAATTGTCCCAATATTCCATGGACATGGAGCAACCACAGATTACTGAGGTAAAAAAAGTCGCTCGGACCAAACTTATCTCTATACCAAAATGCTTCGTTTGTCCGTTAGAGGGTTTCAAAGTCTTTTGAAAAGTTTAGTTTTTTTGAAATAGCTCAAAGTCGGCTGATTCCAATTCGATGAAATTTGGTAGGTTAATTTCTTATTGAAAGTACTAACTTCTGATGTACATGATAATTTGACGGAAACCCGGAAAGGGGTGAAACTACCCCTATACCCTCCATTAAAATCGATCGTAATTGTTGATAGGGTAGCAGGAACGCTGTTCATGTTTTTGTTTGAAAGATACATCGTTTTAGCCCATTTTTGGTCTCCTACAAAAATCTGTATCTTTCCGAAGTGCTATGTGATAAAATAAATTAGTCGATGATAACTAAATTTTTATTTCATTCTTTTACTTTGAAATCAAATTTTCAATTGTCAGGTGATTATTTGATCTAATCTCATAAAAGATGCTCGATGTGGGCGCCGGTTTGGACCCTAGAAAGTTCCATCCTGCGCAAAAAAAATGATTTGAACTTTTCTTGGAACCTCGTCGTTTTGCAAACTGTTTACTGCGTTTGAAAAAAAAACCGTTTGCAAACACCGGAAAAAAATCGAACCATTGACAATTGAAAATTTGATTTCGAATTAAAAGAATGAAATAAAATTTTGATTAGGTACCATCGACTAATTTATTAAGAGACCAAAAATGGGCTAAAACGATGTATCTTTCAAATAAAAAAACATGAACAGTGTTCCTGCTACCCTATCAACAATTACGATCGATTTTAATGGAGGGTAGGGGTAGTTTAACCCCTTCCCGGGTTTCCGTCAAAGTATCATGTACATCAGAAATTAGTACTTTTAATAAGAAATTTACCTACTAAATTTCATTGAATTGGAATCAGCCGACTTTGAGCTATTTCATAAAAAACTAAAATTTTTAAAAGACTTTGAAGCCCTCTAACGGACAAACGAAGCATTTTAATATAGAGATAAGTTTGGTCCGAGCGATTTTTTTACCTCAGTAATCTGTGGTTGCTCCATGTCCATGGAATTTTGGGACAACCTGTATAAATATTCGCTTGGGCGAACGGGAAATTTTTCATGGTAGCAATGAAAGTCTAAGAAAATTAATATTCTCCATGGGGTTTAAATATAAAAGAGATAATGGTCGCTTGGCATTGTGTGAAAAACCACAAACTGTTCTTAAAAGAGTAAAATTTTTAAGACAGCATAACCAATTACTCCAAGAAACAAGTTCAAGTTCATTTGTCTTTTTAGACGAAACTTGGATTTTTTCAAAAGGAAGTAATAAACATTCGTGGCAAGACGATTCAAGCAAGTCATGTAGGAAGGTCGATGGCAATGAAGGAAAAAGGTATGTGGTACTACACGCAGAGGGTAAGAATGGTTTCATTTCAAATGCCAGTCTTATTTTTTGCTTAAAAAAGAAGACAGATGATTACCATGACAACATGACGAGTGAGTTGTTCGAGAAGTGGTTAAGCACTCAACTTTTGCCATCTTTAGAAGAACCGTCGGTAATTGTGCTTGACAATGCAAGGTATCATTCGGCGTTAACTGAAAAGCAGCCCACGACAACATGGAAGAAGGATGAAATACAGCAATGGCTATTCAAAAATGAAATACAATATCCAGAGGGAGCTTTCAAAAAAGAAGTACTACAGCTGGCGAAAGACATTAGATACCGGTAGCTCAGTAAGTTGCATTAGTAAAAAATTTAAAGATTAATATTTCCAAAATTACAAAATTCATCCTTGTACTAAACGATTAATCTGTTATACGGGCCAAATTATTTTACCGTTAGGTCATATTGAGGTAAACGTAACGTATAAGCAAGAATCGAATGAAATAAAATTGTATGTAATTGAAAAGGGCGGCCCACCGTTATTGGGAAGAGATCTTTATAGATTGTTTGACTTGCATTTAAATAATTTGTTTATTTTCAAAGATGAGGAAAGTGCTGATAATAATAAAAACGGGTATGATAAATTTAAATGCAGGTCAAATAATCAGGTAGTTGGATCTTTAGCTGAGAAATATTCTACAGGCTGTCCCTGAATTGGTGTTACAAACTTAAAGGGGGGATAGTACGTTCAAAAAAATTCAAATTTTTTTTTTAAACATACCCTTTAAAATGCACCGTTTTTGAGATACAGGGTGTTTAAGTTGAAAAAATTAATTCGTTTTTTGCGGATAACTTGGGAACCGCTTGTCGCACGGATACCAGCTTTTGTACAAATAGGAACCTTAAAAAAGTAATAATTTCTAATGCGAAATGATTGGCTTTGCATAAAGCAGTGGCGGAGATTTTGGGGTTGACAAGGTTTTTTCGCCCCTATTTTCTACGCCACTGGGAAGATAGCTGCTTTGGAAACATTTTATAAAATTTTGGAGTTTTTTAAGCAAAAAAATATTCTTTGTAATTTTTTGTGAAACTAACCATATTTGAAAAAAATGGCATTTTATGATCGAAAAATTAAACTCAAAGACACAAAATTTTAATGAATTGGAAAACCATTTGACACCATAACGAAAGATAAATTGAATTTTAATGATTGTTATTAACAAGATTCAATTTAACAAAACTCTAAGTATTAACAATTTCAAAATTTTTAACTTTTTTTTTAACAAAGAATAATTTTTTGCGTAAAAAACTCCAAAATTTTATAAAATGTTTCCAAAGCAGCTATCTTCCCAGTGGCGTAGAAAATAGGGGCGAAAAAACTTTGTCAACCCCAAAATCTCCGCCACTGCTTTATACAAAGTCAATCATTTCGCATTAGAAATTATCATTTTTTTAAGGTTCCTGTTTGTACAAAAGCTGGTATCCGTGCGACAAGCGGTTCCCAAGTTATCCGCAAAAAACGAATTAATTTTTTCAACTTAAACACCCTGTATCTCAAAAACGGTGCATTTTAAAGGGTATGTTTAAAAAAAAAATTTGAATTTTTTTGGACGTACTATGCCCCCTTCAAGTTTGTAACACCAATTCAGGGACACCCTGTATAGTATATTGTGAAACAAGTGCGGAAAAGTCGAGTGTCACAATTCACATGAGTGTGACATTTCTTTTCCGCACGTGCTACACACAGTACTTTTCCTACGACCACAATTTAACAGATTAATTATTTAACAAAATTAACACATAAATTATTTTTTCAGACTACCTAAGTAGGTATTATTTTCAATTCTACCGATGACTTTTTAATATTACTATTATATACTGTTAAATCATTGAATTCTACCGACAATATTATTATTATTTATTATTAGACTCCGTATCTAAACTAAAAATAAGTGACGTGGAGCGTGGAGACGTGGTAGATATGCAACTTCAACACTGTGCGTCGTCGATTGAAGTTAGAGGTGTGCGATTTTTCACGTTCGTGAATTTGATTTGAACGCTACCGATGCTGTTATTAGCGATCAACTCGTAAATTTTAATAATTACTGCCACAAGAGAATAATAAGTATATTATATTTTATAGTCTTGTCGGGTTCTACGTTATCCCATTTGTGTTTATTTTATTACCTTGAAGCTTTAAATGAATAGTTATTCCATTAACAATAAGTAACAGTTGAGTTCTCAGTAACCGCATATCACTATTGTTTACATTAAAACTGTACGGAAACGATTTTTGGCTATGCCTTATGTCACTTTGTCGCACAGTTTTGGATACGCGAGAAATCTGCTAGTTTGCGCACAAAAAACGATGCGCAAAGTAGTGTTTTGTATAGTGGTCGTAGGAAAAAGTATTTTCGTCTTCCTTAGGACGATTTAACGGAGAACAACTTTCCTTGAAAGAAGATGGAACTACACCGAAGTTTTGGGCCTAGACTCTCCAGTCCCAAGTGGCTCACCTCTGAAATTCGTCAACTATACGACCCGATTAATCTGCTAAATCCTTTAATAAACACGTCCAACCAGCTGTTCAGAACTCAGCTGTGCAGCCTAAAGCGACGGTTTGGGTACCTGGTGAGGCAGGAGACCAGGCGCTGTAAGGACGTCTTTACCAGTGAATCTGAAAATCCCATCAAAGCAGGATGGACCCTCATAAACAACCAATGCAAGTCATTAAACACTTCTCATAAAATCTTAGAACTTGAGTACCGAAGCAAGGTGACGACTGATCCTAAAGAAATGACAGAGATGCTCAATTCCGTCTTTCTTTCAAATGACTCTCCCACATATAGTCACACCCACGGCTCCAACATGTCAACACACGCCTCTTCTTCTTTCGTATTTTTTCCGACGTCACCTCGGGAAATTATAGAAGTAGTTTCCAGGTTTAAAAGTAAGAAGTCTTCGGGCTTGGACGAGATTCCCTACTTTGTTGCCAGGCATTTCATTGCTGAGCTTGCTCAGCCATTATCAGAAATTTACAACAGCTCCTTTCAGACTGGTGTATTCCCCGAAGATCTCAAAGCAGCGTTAGTTAAGCCTATTTTTAAAAAGGGCGACGTCAAAAACCCTGAAAACTACCGACCGATTAGTCTACTATCGGTATTTGATAAAATTCTTGAATCCCTTGTCTCATCTCGTCTTATTGACTTTCTAGACAAAACAAAGATCCTTTCCCGCTCCCAGCATGGTTTTCTTAAAAACAGATCTACCCAGACGGCTCTTGTGGAACTTACAGACTTCATATCTCAGGGTTTGGAGGAGGGGATGCGCACTGTGGGCTGGCTTTTGGATCTCTCCAAGGCCTTCGACAGTGTGTGCCACGAGTGCCTCCTTCGGAAACTGGAGAATGTCGGAGTTCGTGGATTGCCCCTTTCTTGGTTTACCAGCTACCTACAGGGAAGAACACAGGCCGTTCAGATTACTGGGTCTGATGGCCGACCTGTGCGATCACCTTTTGCTCCAGTCTCCTCTGGGGTGCCACAGGGTAGTGTTCTCAGTCCACTTCTTTTTCTTATCTTCATTAATGATCTGGGCCCCAAAATTACCTTCCCAAATTCACTGTGTGTTAACTATGCTGATGATACAACAATTCTTATTAAGATAAAACCAGGCGACCTTCCTAGTCTGATAGATACCATTCAACTCCCGTTGAAAAGAGCAAGTTTATGGCTCAGGGCCAATGAACTAAAACTCAACTTAGACAAAACTGAGCTGATTGATTTTCACTCTAGCCGATCACGTCTTTCACCTTTACCCTCCATACCCACCGATGGTGCCTTGATCGAGCCGAAGGGCGTGGTGAAGTTTTTGGGCTTTCACATCGACCAGAACCTAAATTGGTCGGCTCACACAGATCATTTGTGCCGTCGTCTTGCTAGTGTCTGTTTCCTTCTTAGACGCCTTCAGCACACGGTGTCCCCTGAGGTTCTTCTCTTTGCTTATTATGGGCATTTCATCAGCCACGTGAACTATGGACTGGCCGTCTGGGGTGGGTCTGAGAGATCTCTGCGAAGGGTTTTTCTTCTTCAAAAGAGAGCGATTAGGGTCCTGACAGGCTTGTCAATGCAGCAGTCATGCAGAGGCCATTTCAGGCGGCTTGGACTTCTTACCGTGCCTGCTTTGTATGTCTTCTCTCTGCTCAAACTGATCCACAAAAATCAGGATAGACTTTTACCTTACCGATTCACCCATCACTACAGTACCAGGTTCAATTTGTTTAAACCTCCTACACACCATCTGTCGTCTTCAGAAAGGACATTCACGTACGCATCTATCAAATACCTGAACCACTTCAAAATAGATCCTGCAACTGTTGGGTTCTCAGCGTACAGTGCGTATCTCCGGAAACACCTCACGGAGTTGGAACCCTACACTACCTCTGATATACTTTCCTTCCACCCCCCCATCCCTATCTGCAGTCTGATATTAAAACACCTAAAACTCCTTGATCCATCCTTATCACAGAGATGGAGCTAAACCTCGATCGAGAACTGATTTCTTTGGTGTCTCTGCGCGTCTCGACCCTCACTGTTCCCGGTATTATGTTGACATGCTGTGTGTTTTAAATTTTTACTGTTTGTCTTTATGTTTGTTTTTATAATTTCTGTAATGACGCTGTACTGAGCAAAGACTGTTGTAATTCAAGTACAATAAAGAAATTTGTAATTGTAATTGTAAGCCTAGGGTGATACCATTTGCGTTGAAATCAAAAGTGAAATTGGAGTTGGAGCGATTGTTGAATGCAGGTATTTTAAGTCCAGTAAGGTTTAGTGATTGGGGGACACCCATAGTTCCTATTATGAAGCCAGACGGAACGATACGTATCTGTGGAGACTATAAGGTAACGCTTAACCAGTGTTTATGTATTGATAAATATCCGCTACCACGGAAAAATTATTTTTATTCTTTGAAATAATTACAATAATAATACTGTGACTGGGAAACTTTGTAGGGTTAGAGTGCCAGTACCTTTGTTGCGCAGCTTTTGCCATGGTAAACTTATTGTTCCCTTCGCTGTTGTGACAATAATGATCTCTTGAAACATACCCTTAAGTATAAGTAACAGCGTGGCGCCGATTAGACCTTCTAGCACCAAGTCTTTTTTTTATTCCAGCCGAATCGCAGAGGTTTGTATTTCGAGATCAGAGCTTTATTCAAATCTGAGTTATTCCCACTCCCTTTTGTTCCATAAAATGAGCTAGCCGAATAAGCCGAAACAAGCTGTCAAATATGTCAGTGATCAAATATATCAAATCTTAAGTTTAGGTCATGCGCCATGTTCGGCTGCAAGCGGCGCGAATTTTTTTACAGCTGTCAAATGTCAAATCTGACAGATGTCAAATGTCAAATCTGATAGCTGTCAAATGTCAAATCTGACAGCTGTCACATGCCAAATTTAACAGCTGTCAAATGTCAAATCTGACAGCTGTCAAATATGTCAAATGTAAAGTTGATTGATGTCATGCTGAAAGTTCGGCTGTGAAGCGTGAATTTTTTTGACAGCTCTCAAAACTGACAGCGCGTTTTTCAATAAAAAAAATTGTCGGTTTAATTGACGTTTTAGCTGAAATTTTGTATTTTTCTTGAAATAACGAGGAAACCGCAAATTTTCCGGGATGATGTATCAAATAAAAGAAGTAATAATTGAGGCGTTTCTCAAAACAGCTCTGATTCAATATTTCGCAAAGACGCACCGTTTCTGAGAAAAAAAATGTTTAAATGGTTTTGAAAAAAAAAACGCGATGGAGTCTTTTTTGAATAAGTCGTTTTTGCCGACCATTGACGTGAAAAACCATATCTACCTTTTTTTAGACAACGAATGTCTATATCACACTGTTTTGTTATATTTTTGATTGGTTGAACACATTTAGTGAAAAATTTTAAAATTCACGTTTAAAAGTAGCATATTTTCTTTAATAATGTGTTTATTTCCAACAGATGCATAAAGGCACCCAATTACAGGAAACAATTTAATACATACATACGAAAAAAATAAATAAAGACATGCGATAATATCTAATTTAAGCCTAAAATCATATACCTATAAGTACAAAAACAAGATGTCAGTGAAAATACAGGAAGAAAGAAAATACAAAATACAAGACGGCTGCAACGTCAGCTCGATAGCGTTAATTGATCCTTAAATGCAGTTACTACGCGTCCGATTGAATCGTAGTTAATGTCGCAGCGGCACGATATTCTGTTAGCAATAGCACACATAACCACTAAAGGTGACCTCGTCAATACATTTGTGTTACTGCGCGGGTTATAAAATATGTACGTCTGTCTAGAATTACAGCGCGGAACAATGAATGACAGCATTGACAGCAAAAAAGAACAATCGATCTGGTTATGAACCAGCTTGTAGAGGAATTTAATACTAAGTTCCGCTCTCCTATCCTTCAAAGAACTCAAGCCGAATCTTGACAGCAGAGCTTCCTGACAAAAACCCCTAGGAGGAGAGACACCATCAATCCTAAAAGTGACATACTTTAGAAACTTCCTTTGAGCAGACTCAAGAAGATCAATGTGAACTTTATGCAACGGAGACCACACAATGCACGCGTATTCCAGTTTACTTCTTATAAGCGTCGTGAACAAAGTCACCAATGTCTGTGTGTCCGACAGCTCTCTACCATTTCTGAAAATAGCCGCAAAGTTTGAAGGCGGCGGACACTACCTGAGAAATGTGCTCCGTGAAGCACAGCTGTCGGTCAAATACAACACCCAGGTCCCGAACAGAGTGCGGTCTGGAGAGTAAGATGCCGTCTATCGAGTAAACAAAATCAATATTACGGTGTTTTTTGGAGTAAGTCATGACGCCACATTTGGACACGCTTAAAGAAAGGTAGTTTTCTCTGCACCACAGAGCCAAGCGGTCAAGATCAAGCTGCAATCTCTCACAGTCCAACTGCGAGCAGACAGAGCTGAAAAGCTTTAGGTCATCTGCGTAAATAAGTTTCTCACAAGTGAAGACATCAACTATATCGTTAATGAACATAAGAAAGAGCAGGGGACCCAAGTTTGAACCCTGAGGCACCCCTGAAGTAGGAATAAATGTTCTAGAAGTGTAACCTCCATACTTAACTTTCTGTGTTCTATTCAAGAGGTAGGACCTTATAAGAGCTAGCAGAGGCTCCGAGAAGCCAAACAAGTCTAGCTTTTGCAACAGTATGGGGTGGTCTATCCTATCGAAAGCCTTCTGGAAGTCGGTGTAAACGGCATCCACCTGGCCACCACGATCGATAACATCCGACGTGTACTGAGTGAAAGAAACTAAGTTAGATGTTACAGAACGCCTCTCCATAAAACCATTCTGTTCCGCCGCCAGATAACATTTGACAGACGAGTAAATACGCTGAAATAAAATGGACTCGAAAACTTTGCTGAAATTACACAGCAATGAAATAGGTCTGTAATTCGTGACTAGAGAATTGTCACCACTTTTTAAAATTGGAGAAATGCAGGACATCTTCCAGAAATCCGGAAAAACAGATGTTTCAATAATGCGGCTAAACAAAACCGACAAAGGAGTTACCAGCACACCTGCACAGTCCTTCAGTAAGAAGCCAGGAATTTGGTCGACACCACACGTAAAAGAATTTCTAGACTTCTTCAGGGCAATGTAGATCTCATCCTCGGTGATATGGTTCACCGATACCATCTGGCCAGTGTAACTATTACCAGTTTGACGACTTGACCGACCAGAACTAGCCACAGAGAAAACACTGTCGAAGTAATCGGCAAATGCATCAACTATCTTTCGTGGGTCTGTTAGTTCAACCCCGTTATATCTCATGCGGCCAGGAATTCTTGTGATACGTCTTTTTTCACGAACGTAAGCCCAAAATCTACGTGGATCACTAAAGATGTCGTTCTGAATGTCATGCAAGTAACGCCGATAAGCCAGACGACACAGTCTCTTACAAATAGACCGAAGTTCGCAGAATTTCATCCGACAGTAGTCTGAATTTGTTCGTTTCCATTTTCTATAGTAGGACGACTTAAACCTGATGTGCCGAATGATATTACGATCAAACCAAACAGGATAACTACGTCCACCGGCAGAAGAGACGCAATATTTTGGAACCGCCACATCAAAAACATCGTAAAGAGCGTTATAAAACCTAGAGCAAATATCGTTAATATCTATCCCATCAGTCAGAAAACTCCAATCGATCGAAGCAAGCAGATCATAAAGCAGAGGAAAGTTAGCTTTTCTAAAATTAAACTGGGTAGGGTTCCTATCCATTTTAAAGTTGACGAGCCGTACACACGTCAAACCGCAAGCGAGCTCAAGAGCCGGGTGATGTCTATCCTCAGGAACCAATGGACAAGAAGATCGCTCTATCTCACAAATAAAGTTACTAAAAACTAAATCTAAGATTACGTTAAAGTGGTTCGACACAGAGTTATATTGACGCAGGCCATTAAGTTGCATAAAATTATTTAACAAGGTATTAAGTCTATCTGGCCGGTTCGTGAAGAACTGCGGAGAGTTAAAGTCGCCCAAAAGTAAAATTGGGCAGTTCTCAACAACAAAACACCTGCCAATTGACTCCAGGACCGATTCATAAGTCTCCGCGGACGATCCAGGGGGAATATATAGAGTAGAACAACAAGCAAAGTTTGACTAAAAGAAATCTCCAGCCTCAAGCACAAAATATCAACATTAGGCGCATTGAGATCTGGCATTTCAATTTGAGTGCAATGAAGGTTAGATTTAACAGCCATCAAAACTCCACCCCCCCTGGACAACCACAAAGCCTGAAAATTACGGTCCCTGCGAAATACATTAAAGCTACTAGTAAATAATTCACTATTAGATACATCGCTCCGAAGCCACGTCTCAGACAAACATATGATATCGTAATCACACAATAAAACATTTTGAAAGAATTCGCTAGTTTTGGTGTTCAAGCCTCTGACATTTTGATAAAATAAGTTAAGATGGTCTGACCTGTAACTGGGTAACTACTTAGTCTTAGACTGTAACCACTTAGTTTAAAGTTGTAATCTCGGGAACACCATTTTTGTAGCGAAGCTTCAAGTTCTTCTCTCCGCCCTCTTGTCTCACCCTCAGTTCGTCCTTGGCCCTCTTGTAAGCCTGCTGTTGCCTCGGTGTTCTATCAAATGAAACCGAGACGTGGTTGAACCGACCATGCTCCTTAAGCCTCTTTGACCCACGAACAAGAGTAGCAACGTCACCCTCGCTGCCAAGGGATATCCTAATTGGGCGAGGGCGGGCGCCGCCACCAGCAACAAACCGGCCCAGCCTACGAATACTGGGCCATGCGTTGAGAACATCTGCAATATTACGCCACTCGCCATCCTCACGAAGTTGCTTTGGAGCGCCATCAGCTTGCTCAGGTAGGTTGAAAATTATTAAATTTTTGCTGCGTCTCTGACGTTCCATAACCTCATGAACCACCTCTTCAAATAAGGAATCGGCACCTTCGTTCATTTGTTTTTGCTGTGCAAGAAGCGCTCTTAGATCTTTTAGTTGAGAGTCGAAATCGCGCTGAATTCGGACGAGAGCTGAATTAAATTCCTCTTTAATGTTCGAAATAACGGCGTTCATGTTCTTAAAAGAACCCATATTATTAGAACAAGAATTACATACCACCTTGAAGCATCTTGACTTGGCTCGGGTCATTTTTATTTCAGACTCAGCCAGGCCAACACAAGCTGAGTGCAGCGGACCCTGACATCCGTCACATTGAATCGTGCAAGATTTAGAGGAGTTGTTGCAATGTAGACACGAACTCATTTTGGTAGGTATACTTAATTTAATTTAGTTTATTAAAGAGACGATTGCCGCTCACAAACGGCGAATTTTCCGGGAAAATGTTTCAAATGAAAAAAATAGCATTTAAAGAACTACTCAAAAAAGCTCTGATTTAATAATTCGCTAGGATGCACCATTTCTGAAAAAAAATTTGTTCTTTAGGAAAAAAAACTGATTTTTGTTTTGTTTTGTTTTTTGAATAAGTCGCTTTTTTCGACTTTTCACGTGAAATTTCAACATCATCTTTTTTATAGGCAATTAACGACTCTAACACACTGTTTTACTGTTTTTCCGATCGGTTTGAGAAATTTCGAAAAAAAAAATTGAAAGTAGGTTTGCGCAGGAAGTGAAGAAAAATTTCAATTTTACGAGGGTCTTAAAATTCTCGGATCCGGCCTATTTTCAAGAGGTCGTATTTGGGGATCCCACGGTACGTCCTTACCAAGTTTCGCCCCGATCGGTACAACTTTTAGGCACTGAGAGTGTTTCCTAGGCTATTCCCGGAAGATTAATACCGACTTTATTCAAATTAACTGTTACATTAAAAAATCAAAAACATATCGAACAATATAATATTTGTCGCATTACATGGCGGAATCTAGCTATTTGAAGCTATTATATTCAACCATATAAAGCGAGCCACAATGGAAACAAAAAGGCGAACATTAGAAATAACCTAAAATTATGTCTGTTATAACAACTATAACAGTCCCTCGCGTCATTCGTTAGCATGCAAGCTAACAATTCTGTTTAACAGAAACTAGCATACTCATCATAGATGTTGAATGAAAAATAAACAAGGAAATGTCGAGGAGAAAGAGAAAGAAAAAGAAAATTGCTAGAGAAGAAGTCATAATAAGATTATGAAAAGAAATGAAAAAATATTTATTTCAATTGTATCGATAACAACAGCAGATATCCATTTATTATATTGGTACCCAACAGAATGACACTGTCAATAATAACAACAACAACATCAGTAACAACACCCAGTCCACAGTCGCAGGAAAACACCCACGCAGTCGACACTCAATGCCAACCCGTGAAAATCATACACTTTCAGAGAATACATAACAAAATATAACGAAAGAAAATCACGATACATCCTATTGATTTAACAAGTGTCGCTTTAATTTAAATTTGAATTTATTTATATTGTACTTTTAAATTCTCTTGGGAGTGCATTAATCAATTTTATCTCTGAAACATGACAGTGTGGTAGCGGGGTACAGTCAATCTATCCTTAAATCTAGTATTCACAGAGTGTAAGGAATAACGATAAACAAAGAAGTCTTTTATTCTGGCTGAACCGTTTGCATTATTCATAGTATTTTGAACAACATTACCCAGATGGTATCTATGTCTATTTTCCATATTTGGCCAATTTAACTCTCTAACTTTATGGGAGACATGATCTCTCCTTCTCAAATCGAAAATAAATCTACAGCATGCATTTTGGACTTTTTGTTATTTATTTTTATCTACAGAATCTAGGCATGGGTAGTATACATGGTCACAATAAGCGTAGTGAGATAAAACCAACGATTGACAGAGCTGGCATCTAAGTTTAAAGTTTAATACGTGTCTATTTGAATAGAGCAGCTTAAGATTATAAAATGATCTCTGTCTTAGTTTTGGAACATGATTTTTGAACCTCATTTTTGTGTCAATGATGACACCCAAACTCTTAGCAGACTCTACAAACTCCAATCTACTTTGTGCAACAATAATATTTAAATTTTCTATTAAAAACTTACCCAGTTAACATGGCGACGTCATTATCACGTCAATAATTAGTGATTTGTGGTTCGCGACGTCATGTGACCAATATACGACGTGATATAGACGTGATTTTTTGACCAGAATTTGACGTCATTTTAATGACATTATGACGTGAACACAATACATTCTATTACAACTTGTTGACTTATTAATTTATAACATATATGGTATAAACGTATAAGACAATATACCTGCATACATGCAAACACGTTACTAATTTATTTAGGATGGAAACCTTTTAATGTTGAGTTGCCGTTAAAAAAATTTACATAAAAAAATTCATTAATACTTTAATAATGGAGAACTATAATTACCTATGTATTCAACATAAATATTTCTTGGAAAGATTCGCATTATTCTTTCGATAAGTATAAATAATATAATACCTACCTATTAAAAACCTAAAGGATGAAATAAATTACATATTTAAATTTTGGAGCCAAATTCCACCAGCAGTACGCTCACGCACGAGATTGCGGAGTCGCGCGAATTCGTCATGTGACCGTCTTCTGATCGGCCGGTCGCCGTCTTTCCGAATTCCGAGATTCGACGAGTCGCCATTTGCAAATTGCATTTGCATAATATATATTTGTTGTTAGTGGAGAAAAACATTACCTGTGATTTACGCTCGTTTAGACTCAGGTTATGTTCTTCAGAAAGTATTTTAATTCTATCTAATACCTCATTAATGATTCCGTTTGCACGAACGTAGAGTCCTCCGGTTGAAATTTGAATAATAGCTGGGTATCATCAGCGTAGGCTGTGACCTCACAATATTCATTTATGGAGCGTAATAAATCAGAAGTGTAAATTATGAAAAAAGCGGACCCAGAATGGAGCCCTGTGGCACCCCCGAGAAAATATTTATTTCTGAAGATTCCCGGCTATCAACCACAACTTTTTGTTTTCTGTCAGAAAAATAGGAGTTTGTCAGTTCAAGAGCTTCGCAACAGAATCCATAGTATTTAAGTTTTGCTATCAAAAGTTGATGGTATCGAAAGCTTTCGAGTAGTCCAGAAGGACAAGCACGCAAGATCCCGAAATTCCCGAAAAATGACACTTCCCGGGAACGGATCCCGCTCATTTTAAATAGACATCATGGAACCGTGTGCCGCTAGACCCTGTGCCGTGTTTCCTAGAAAAGTCACATACACACAGACCGAGCGACACTCATTTTAGCGGCCGCACTTTCCGTATATATTTACGAAAAATTGATAAAATTTAGATTTTCAATCTAAAATTGTATAATGTTCGTAATATTAACTTCGTTTCTGTTAATTGCCAATTGTCTGATATCCTACAATAAAGGTGGCTTTACACGATGCCAGTAACTGGGGCGAGTTATTAGAACCGAGTACTGGAGTTTAGTAACTCTCCTAGTGTAAACAAAGCGGTGTAGTTCCATCTTCTTTCAAGGAAAGTTGTTCTCCGTTAAATCGTCCTAAGGAAGACGAAAATACTTTTTCCTACGACCACTATACAAAACACTACTTTGCGCATCGTTTTTTGTGCGCAAACTAGCAGATTTCTCACGTATCCAAAACTGTGCGACAAAGCGACATAAGGCATAGCCAAAAATCGTTTCCGTACAGTTTTAATGTCAACAATAGTGATGGGCGGTAACTGAGAAATCAATTGTTACTTATTGTTAATGGAATAACTATTCATTTAAAGCTGCAAGGTAATAAAATAAGCACAAATGGGATAACATAGAAGCCGACAAGACTATAAAATATAATATACTTATTATTCTCTTGTGGCAGTAATTATTAAAATTTACGAGTTGATCGCTAATAACAGCATTGGTAGCGTTCAAATCAAATTCACGAACGTGAAAACTCGCACACCTCTAACTTCAATCGAGGACGCACAGTCGACTGCGTTGTGTGGAAGTTGCATATCTACCACGTCTCCACGCTCCACACGTCACTTATTTTTAGTTTAGATACGGAGTCTAATAATAAATAATAATAATATTATCGGTAGAATTCAATGATTTAACAGTATATAATAGTAATATTAAAAAGTTATTGGTAGAATTGAAAATAATACCTATCTAGGTAGTCTGAAAAAATAAATTTTAGTTACCTATCATTATAATGGATTGTGATTCCTCTTAATCTGAAGCAGAAAATACACTACCTGAAGTCAGAAAACAAGCAGGTTTGTGTTCTTTGAATTTGCTACCTGCAGTTTCGAGAGAAAAACACGAATCTGCTTATAAACATTTCATAAATTGGAGAAAAGGTCATAAAAGCAGAGCATTGTCAGAAAATATGTTAATGTTTACTTTCAAGAATTGTCAAAAACCAGAAGAACTTCAACCTTGTGGTCTATATATTCTATGTTGAGATCGACCGTAAATATTAATCATAATGTTGACATATCGACCTATCCTAAACTTCGTGCTCTTATGAAACGAAAATCCGAAGGATATTCAGCGAAGAAGCAAAAATCCTAACACCAGATCAAATCAATAAGTTTATAATGGAAGCACCAGACAATATATTCTTATTAACAAAGGTATAATTTTTTTAAGTGTCATAACCTCAAATTACATATAAGTTTTCACAGATGATGGATATTTTCTACAAAAAGTTAAAGTAGATTTTTTGAAAATTACATTTCAAGACATTTGAAACCATTTTATTAAGAAAAGTTGAAAATCGAAATATCTCAAAATCTATTGAGTTTTGTATAGTGCATGTTGGGGTTAATTTACTCCTTACCTCTTATACGCAGCCATAAGCACTGGAAGCGATTCGGAAACCCTCTTGATTATTGTACTTTTAAATCATTACGTAAGAGATCAAAATATCTTATAGATCAAGACTACAAGACGTATGTGGATAGTGTCCAGACAATATTCGGTCCAATCCTAGATTAATTTGGGATTTTGTCTCCAATAAGAAATCGGGTCGTGGAGTACTGGCAGGCTTCACGCACAATAACATAACTATCCTAGATAATCATGACATTTGTGATGTTTTCTCTCACTATTTCTCTTCAGTCTTTACAAATCCGGTACCTGCTGCGCAGACATCTAGCGACCATCCTGCTCCCGACATCTCATCCGCCATATCTAAGTATCATATTGATCGTGATAAAATTTTGAATAAATTATTAAAACTCAGAAGTACAAGTCCGGGTCCTGATAATATTCCAGCGCCTTGTATTAAAATCTGTGCAAATAATTTGTGTGAGCCTTTTTTGTATTTTTTATTTAATATGTCACTATCGAAGGGCCAGTTCCCGAAACTTTGGAAAACTTTCCACATAACTCCGGTTCACAAATCTGGTAACAAATCAACTATAGAGAATTATCGCCCGATATCAAAATTATGTATCTTTGCTAAGGTGTTCAATGATTGTAGACTATCTCAGTTTTGCGCATTCACCGGTGGTCTACGATCTAAAAGACACAACCGGCCGCCGTGTCCGTAGGGTCCACGTGAAGGACCTGAAACCGTATGCCAACCACCCAACTACTCCGCCCGCCTAAACCCGTCCCCACGTCACACGACCGCACGCACGTCTCGTGCCCACCCGAACTCATGATTCATTTCTGGGGGGAACCACCAGGATGTCCGACAGGCGAGACTTCGAACACGACGCCGAATGGGAAACCGCGCCATTTTCCGAAGAGTATGCGGTGGGTAGAAAGATAGGCGGGGGAATGTTCAGCTGCGTACGGCTGTGCGCCCAGCGGGCGGACAGATCTCCCCGGGCCGTTAAGTTGCTGTCATTAGAAGAGGACGGCGAAGAAGCGGCCATGGAGATCGCCTTTATCAGCTCCTTTGGTGGGCCGAACGTGGTCCGCCTCTTCAAGACGATCGTGCAGCGGGATGCGATTTCCATGATCATGGAGTTGGCGGAGGCAAGCCTGCTCCAGCTGGTCGTCGCTAGGGGCCGCGTGGTGGACGGGGATCTGGGCTGCATCGGCGCCCACCTAATGGCAGCCCTGGCCCAATGCCATCTCAGCGGGACGCTCCACCGCAACGTCACACCCGACAACGTTTTGTTATGGGGAGCCGAGGGAAACATGCGCGCGAAGTTGGGGGACTTCGGCCTGGCCACCCGCACCACCGGCGACGAACCCAATTGGTACGGCACGCTCGGCACACCAGGGTTCATGGCACCGGAGATCCGCAGGGGGAATCCGTACGGCTACGGGGTGGACGTGTGGTCATGCGGGGCCACACTCCTTTTCGCCGCATCTGCCGGAGACATCGTAGCCGGTTGGTACCAGCCTCCGTACTGGGAGTCGTGGGAAAGCTCCCGGACTGAGGACGTAGGAGCAACGGAGCCCACCATGTCTACTTGGGTACGACAAATGCTGGCAGACGACCCCGACGATCGCCCCCGCACACGCCTGTTCCTAATGAAGGACGACCCGGGGGTGTACCACGTCCCGAGGAGACCGGATCGACCGTCAACCACCGTCTCGACCGTCAACCACCGTCTCGACGCACTCCAGCGAGTCACCGACCGGGGCCGACGCACCAACACCGGAACCTGACGGTCCGTCGACCCCCAACCCAGAACCCGCAGACGACATACCGACGATAAGCCGGAGCTTAGAAGCTCTCTGGGCAACCGTTCCCCGGCCACCACACGTGCTCGATCGTCTGCGGGCCTTGCGGCCAGCAGGCAGGCGGAGCGACCGTCGATGCTGCGTGACAGTCCGCACGGAGTCGTGGCGGCTATTGCGTATCCGCATTTCCGCTGACTACCTGTCGGAAGGCCCGTTTTGTGCTGGCGGTGTGGCGAGACGGGCCATTACCGGAGCCAGTGCAGGGGGGCACTGCGGCTCTTTTGCTCGCACTGCAACCGGCCGGAGATTTTGTCTCGGGACTGCCCATGCCGGGGCGGACCCCTGGGACCCAAGCGCCGGCGTCCTCGGGAAGACGACCGCCACGCCGAGAGGACCGCGCCACCAAGCCTGCAGTGACGACGGCGGAGAAGGTCACCCAATGCGAGCTGCTGGTTGCGCCGCTCGCACTCATCCGCTCGCCGGACGCCCAGGCCAGGAGGGAAGAACTGCGCCGCCGCCGGTTCTACATCCGGCAGCCTCGGCGAACGTCCAGGCCCAGGAGGGAGTGACCGGGCTGAGAGGCGATGATGAACCATGACGCTCGATCGTGGTGAGTGTTTATTTTTGTGCCGCGATCAGTGAGGTCCTCCTTTGGGACCAGACTATTATAGGGAAGTGTTGAGTTAATTTTTGGGATGTAGAGACTGGTTGTTATTTATTTTTAGGCAAGGGATATTAAATAATTTTGGAAATGGTACCCAATTATGATCCTATCCCGATGATGGACTATTTAAAACACATCGAGTACGAGCTGGAACTCAAAAAGATGAGTCAGGACCTGGATCCGGATGAATGGAACAAAGGGGCTACTGGGTGGAGTTTACCCAAAAAGATCGATGGCAATATCTGCAAGTCTGACGAAGACGTACGTCGTGGGGTATTTATAAACGGATTTAATTAATATTTATCACAGTTAGGGTCGGGGGGGGGGGGGGGAGGTGAAAATGAGACACTTAAATCTTTGAGGTAAAAACGAGACACCTTTCAGTGGCCTCTATGGAGCAACTATTGAAATAATTTCACTCCAAATGTCGAGTAACAAACCTTTTCTTTAAATGTATTTTACAAGTTTCTATGATGGTTCATTGCATAGATCTGCTTCACCAGCTGCAAAAATTCAATGCAAATTTAACCTTAAAACTTTTCCAAACAGAGAATGAAATTATCATTGTTATTGAATTGTTAATGAAAACAAAGGGACCTCTCTATAATTTTTTTAAAGCACTAACAATTGGTGTTCTTTGTTATTCGTGGTTCCAATTATTGAAATACTCCTTTAAGAACTCGTATTTATTGATCAATTAAAGGTAACGATAATAATGAGACAGGTTTTGAGGTAAAAATGAGACAGTTGTGAGGTTAATAAAGCTTGGTGTGCAATTTCAGATAAATGGTGAAAATTTATAAGCCAAAGCATAAGCCTTTCACCAAAGAAGATTATTTGCAGGCTGCACTAAGGGATATTAAAGAAAACAAAATATCTTTGCGTAAGGCACAAGAGAAATATAATATTGACAAAACTCTTTCAAGTAGGAGATTGAGAGGATTGGGAGTTGGGAAGCAAGGTCGAAAAATTGCAATAACCAAGGAAATTGAAGAAGATTTAGCTAGCAAACTGAAAGTGTTGGCGAAATGGGGGTTTGCTTTGTGTCGTAAAGAAGTACTGGACGTTGTACAAGAATTTGTCATACAAAATGAAATTAAAACCCCATTTCGAGATTCCAGACCTGGGAAGGACTGGTTTGTAGCCTTCTGCAAGACAAATGGGCTCAGTTTAAAAAAAACTTGAGCAATTAGAAACGTGCTGCTGCAAAGCAACAAGTGATCCTTTCATTATTTATAATTTTTATGATATTCTTGAAAAAGCATTGCACAAGTACAGTCTCGAGGATAGTCCGGATTCAATTTGGAATTTAGATTAAACATACTTTTCAAGTGATCCTGGAAGAATTAAAGGCATCGCAGGTAAGGGCCAAAAAGTACATAGACGAATAGCTGGTAGTGGTTAAGAAAATACTACTGTAATGGCCTGTATTTCGGTAGCTGGGTCTGTCTTACCACCTTTGATAATTTTCCAAGGCGCACATTTATGGCCATCTTGGAAAAGTGATCAAGATTTAAAAGGAACAATTTATGCCTGTTCAAAAAAAGGCTGGATGACCAACAGAAATATTCAACGATTGGTTTATAAAGTTCTGCAGCATGGTCAAACAAAGACCATTACTTGTAGTGCTTGATGGGCACATAAGTCACTTAGATGCTGCTACAATTCAAAAGGCCATCACAGAAAATATAATTTTATTAAAACTCCCACCTCATACAACGGACATCCTACAGCCTTTAGACAAAAACTGTTTTGGACCTTTAAAAGTAAGATGGAATGAAGCTCTAATACAATGGCAAAGAAACAATAGAAGCAAACTATCTAAGTCTCAGTTTTGTAATTTATTGTGTTCAGTTTGGGAAAAAGGCTTAACGAAAGAGAACATTGTTTCTGGTTTCCTAACAACGGGAATTTTTCCATACAATCGTAAAAAATATCCTGCTACAAGACTAGATCCAGAGTAAAAAATATCCTGCTACAAGACTAGATCCAGATAAACTTATCCGCTATCATACAAGTTTAAAACAAAATCCATATAGCATTGCGGGAAAAAACAAACAGACTAATGCTCAACCCACAGAAGTTCAAGCTACTGAAATATTGTCAAGGGTACATAATTTGAATTCAGAAGCTCAAACAGCTGAATGTTCAACAAGATGTTTAAGCAGAAACTCGGTCAAAAGTAGCGAGTTTTCTTTTCAAGAAATATTGCTGAATCGATTTTCAGTTAAAAAAGACATGTCATTACAAAAGCGAAGAAAAATCGATACAAATGGCTGCGTCTCAACAGAAGAAGAATTTCTCACAAAAATTAAAGAAAAAAAAATAAGAAGAAAACTGTGTCAAGAATAGTAGGAAAAGAAAATGTCAATAAGAGACAACAAAATAAACCAGCGGTAAATGCTAAAATTAAAAAAAAGAAACTTATAATTTCAAGTTCCAGTGAATCAAATGAATCAGAGTCTAAGAGGGATGATGAAGTTTCACTGCAAGATGAAGACGAAGTATTTCAGCTGGAAGAACAAGACGAAGTAGTAGAGTCCGAAAAAGAAGCGGAAGTATTGCAGCCTGAAAAACAAGAAAAAGTTTCACAACAACCAGATAAAGAAGACGGTATTTGACAGGCAGAGAAAGAAGTATTTCAGCCGAAAAAACAAGATGAAGTACTGCAGTCAGAAAAAAAGACAATTATTATACAATTGGAGACTTCATCATTGTGAAATATTTGGGAAGAAAGGAAAATATTACTTATAAATATGTGTCAATTATTCAAAATATTATTGAAAATTATGAGTATGAAGTTATGGCTTTCAAGTCTGTTGATGACAAAAAACAAAGATTTAAGCCAGATGAGCCTGATGTAAATACAGTAGGGGAGAGTCTGGAACAGTGGCCATGCAGGAACAGTGGCCATCTCTTCTGTTTTCTTGTTTATTAATATTGGGTAGGTCATGCCATCTAGTACAAGGTGTACTAGTTTTTCAAGTGTTTCAGGAAAGTTATCTGTCTCAATCTCCACGTGTTTATTTTAAATTGCACCTAACCTGAAATGTAGTACTGGAAGTAAAAATCGACGCTCTACTATATTCAGTGTTTGTGACTAAAATAATAAGTATCGAAGTGAACTTGCCTACACAACTTACACCCACTACATGTAAGTATGTTATGCTGTAATAATATTTTCATTGTACCAGCTAGTTTTTGTTATGGATTACTTTTTTTGAAAAATGTGGTTGATGGTACAGTGGCCACGTTAAATGTATGTACAGTGGCCACTGATTTTTAGATAATTGATGAGTGGCCACTGTACCTCATTTGAAAAAAATAATTATTTAGGAAAATGTTTTATGTTAATTTATTATAATGTACCTATATTTTTCAGGTGGGTAAATAATTCAAAAAATGCCACGCCGAAAGAAAACAAATAATCAGGTAGGGAAAACTTCGTCAATGACTATGTGCAATGCACTTCGTGATGTGGTGAATGGTGGATTGTCAGTGAAAGCCTCAGCTAGCAGACATAACATTCCACGTACTACATTAAGACGGTATCTAGTAAAGTGCAAGGACAGAGAAGAAGAAATTGACTGGAACTCACCTATCTTAGAAGGAGCGCCTAGATTAACTCCACATTACCAAGTTAATCAAATATTTTCTTCTTCTGAAGAAGATGTTCTTAGCGATTATTTTCAAACAATGGCAAAATTGCATCATGGTATGAATCCTAAGTGTGCACGAAAATTAGCTTACGATTTAGCGGTGGCCAATAAAAAGAAAATACCTCCATCATGGAGAGAAAATTGTACTGCTGGTAGATTGTGGTTCAACGGTTTTATGAAACGTCGACAAGAGCTGTCCATAAGATCGGCAGAAGCTACATCCTTAGGTAGAGCAATGGGGTTTAATAAACCAATTGTGCAGAAGTTTTTTAACAATCTCCAACAATTGTATGAAAAGTACAATTTTGCACCAGAACAGATATATAATGTCGATGAAACAGCCCTCACCACCGTGCAAGAAACAGGAAAAGTTCTCGCGAAAAAAGGACAAAAACAAGTTGGTAGTATAACGTCAAGCGAACGAGGGACTTTAGTTACTATGTGCGGGTGTATAAACGCAATTGGAAACAATATACCGCCATTTCTAATATTTCCAAGAAAACACTTTAAAGATTATATGATAAAAAATGCGCCACCTGGAACTGTTGGTACAGCATCACCATCAGGATGGATGACTGCTGAGATTTTTGTCCAGTGGTTGCAACATTTCAAAAAACACGCTAAACCATCGAACGAATCGCCAGTTTTATTGATAATGGACAACCACGAAGCTCACATTTCATTAGATGCTATAAAATTGGCCAAAGAAAGTAATATAACATTACTAACTCTACCACCACATACGAGTCATAAACTCCAGCCTTTAGACAGAACCGTGTATTTTCCTTTAAAAAAATTTTATAACCAAAGCTGTCAAACGTGGCTGCTTAACAATCCAGGGAAGAGAATTAGTATCTATGACATAGCAGAACTTTTGGGAGAATCTCATCCCCTTGCTTTTACTCCTAGAAACTGTATTTCAGGTTTTCGGTCAACTGGAATTTACCCATTTAACAGTAATATTTTTAATGAAGAAGATTTCATGGCTGCAACAGTAACTGATATACAAATAGGTGAAAATGAAGTAGCAATACATAAAGAACCTACACCGGGAAGCAGCAATATGATGAATGACCAATTTAGAAGCGAAGAAGAATTATTTGAAAATACGCCTTCAATATCTGCATGCAGAACTCCTGTGAAGTCCAAAAGCAAAGGAAAGTCCGAATCTCCAACCTTACAATGCAGAACTTCTGAAACCCAATTTATATCTCCTAGTATTTTGAAACCGTTTCCAGCAGCAGCTGTCGTGGTTCCAATCAACAGACGTCAAAGAAAAAAGAAAACTACCGAAATTTTGACCAGCACACCGGTTCTTGAAAAACTCGAAGAAGCAGAAAAACTAAAAGTGGCTAGAAAGTCAAATCTACAAAAACGTCAAACCGTAAAGAGAAAAGTTATGGACTGTTTAACCGATAAAACAACATCATCAAAACGGCACACCAAAAAATATAAAGAATCTGAAATAAGCTCGAGCGAAAGCGATTTAGATATTATAGATTTGACTGACTCTGACGATGTGGATTGGTTTGAGGAAGCTGATGAAAATATCACAGTTAACGACATAGCAAATGTTGGTTTAAACTCATTTGTTCTTACAAAGTTTGCAACTAAGAAAACTTTAAAATATTATGTTGGACGTGTATTAGAAGTTTTAGATACTGATGAACTTAATGTAACATTTTTGAGACGTCATGGGAATTATTTTACGTATCCAGATGTCGCTGATCTGGCTGTAATTACAATTAATGATGTAGTGCTTCATTTATGTCAACCTGTAAAAGTAGGAGGCACTAACAGAACAGCAAATCTTTTTTCTTTTCCCATTAATTTATCAATGTACAATGTGTGTTAGCTTTTGACCATTAATTTTTTGTTGCATCTTAAGAAAAAAAGTTGACATTTTTATATTTTGGAATAAAGTTTGGTTTTTGAATATCTTTATATTATTTATTATTATTTCTTTTCAGAAACTGAATCATAATCTGCTTAGACGACATGCAAATGCCTAAATATACTATACGAAGGAAATATACGAACGAACCGAATAAGCAAAATACTAGTGGCCATAGTACAATACTCCAGTGACCACTGTACCATCACTGTAGGTACAATGGCCACTTTTACAGTAAAATTCTTACCTCCAAAATTTTAGCTTTGATTTTTTTTTTGTGCTGGGAATGTAATATCTGTAGAACCAGATATCGCGTTTGTTGCTTAACTGTATCAATTTGTAAAAAACTTATAAGATCTGGACTTTATTGACTAATTTGTAAAAAGGTGGCCACTGTTCCAGACTCTCCCCTACATCAAGATGATATAATTTTAAAATTACCTACTCCTCAGTTAAAACTTAGCGGCAGGAGAATGCATTATATTTTTCCAGAGAAGGTTGATGTATGTGAGATCTAACAAGTTCCTAAAGACGTCCTTAGGAACCCACATCTACCTCTTTGTTTTAGAATAAATTTTTATGTTTGCTACTAGCTGCCATTTCTTGGCCAAAAAGGTCTTCAAATTTCGTTTGTAGGTATACTTAATACGTTGTTGTTTTTTATAAGAAAAATGGTTATTTATTTGTTATTATGTCAGTTTTTTTATTTGTAATAAGGTTTGTTAAGGTGCGTACAGACATGCAACAGAACACCGTAACGTAACTTCACCGCGTATCAAGTCTGGACGGCACTCTGCAACATCGTACCAGTACAGTAACAGCGTAACACAGTAACATCGCAGCGTCCCATCAGTTGTCGGTATTTCGGCGTCACATCAAAGAAATGTTCGCGGCGACATTGCACTATAGATTTGCCGGTTTGGACGTGTCTGCGAAACACTTGCGTTGTTTTGATTTTTGTGTTGGTCACAAATCACTCAAAAAAATGGAGTGGACTGAAGACGTCGTGCTTAATTTTATAGAAATTTATAGAGGGAAGGAAATTTTATGGAATACAAAACATCCCTTTTATTATAATAAAATTAAAAAAAAATGATGCGTGGGTAGATGTCGCAAAAAGTGTTGGTGCTACGGTTGACGAGTGCAAGAAAAAAATTAATGCATTGCTGTCAGCGCTAAGGCGGGAAAAGGCAAAAATTAAAAAAAGCAAGGGCACCGGAACAGGTAAGATTTATTAATTAATGCTTTAACTAAAACTAAACAACATTTTCTGTTTGCTAACATGATAATATGAATTGCTTATATACTATATTACTTTCTTTTAATTGCAGGGCGTTCCGATGTCTACGAAAGCTCTTGGTTTGCATTTAAGAGCTTGCTTTTCCTCTGGGACAAAAATAAAGTTCGCAATACTCAAAGCTCTGTAAGTATATTTACGATTTTTTTTTTTAAGCATATCTATCTTGCCACAAAATGCGCCCTTCATTGTAAAAGAAATCAGCCAATTCGTCTCGAATTAGTTTAGCCTGCATAGGCGGTTTTCTGGGAATAATTCTGAGAGGACGTAACGAAGTAGTAGACTCATTACCTATAGCTCTATATGTTCCATCGACTAGTTCTCCCTCTACCTCCGTATCGAATGTTCCGCTTGGTGTATATAAACGACATGACGAGGAACTTTTTCTTAAAAAATTATGTAAATGACCTATGGCCATTACAATAAGCTCAGCTTTTTCGGGTCCCAGCAATATGGGTTTTCGGAGTACTCTAAATACTGCTGAAACAATGCCAAATACATTCTCCACGACCCTTCGCGCGCGAGATAATCTGTAATTATAAATCCTTTGTAATGATCCTTTGGGGTGAATTCCCGAAAACGGTTTCATTAATGTATCAGTTAGTGCAAACGCCTCATCTCCAATGAAGAAATAAGGAATTTCGCGTTGTCTACCATCCAAAGGTTCATCTCGTGGCAAACTTAACTAATTTTTTTGAAGCTTTTTATGCAGGGAACAATTTTTGAATATGCCACCATCAGAAATTCTTCCTTGTCCCTCTACATCCACATATAAAAAGTTGTAATGAACATCTACTACCGCAAAAAGTACTATGCTAAATGTCGATTTGTAGTTAACAAATTCGCTTCCTGTATGAATGGGTGCTTGCAAAACGACATGTTTTCCGTCGATGGCCCCTAAGCAATGTGGAAAGTTCCAAATATCATTATATTGTTTTGCAACTTGTAACCACCCGTCTGATGTGGTTGGTATCTGTAAAAAATATATATCGGTTTCAGAAACATTGCAAACATTTTTTTCAATAAAAACATAATAATATGTTGTTGCAGATTGACAAAGAAACCCATGTAGCAACGTATATTGGCAATAGGTTGGCGCAATATTGTCACAGTATTGGCATATTGATGCAATATTGCCAATTTATGGCCAATATTGAAACAATATTACATTCCGATATACAAGAAGCCTAAACCTTACTAATATTGGCCTAATATCTTGTAAATATTGTTTATCAATTATTGTTTTCTGCTATATTGGTGAAATATCGAACAACCAATATTGTGAAACAATATCATGTAAATATTATAACAATATTATATTCTGATACATAATTAGCTCAAATATTACTATATTGGTGTAATATCCTATTAATATTGTCCTCCAATAATGGTTTTCTGTGATATTTGTACAATATTTAATTAAAAATATTGTTTAAACACCGCTTTGCAAATATTGTCCCAATATTAGTTAAAGATAGATAAGGAACATCCATTTTACTGGATTGGTGCAATATCCTATAAATATTGAACTCCAAATATCGTTTTATGCAATATGTGTACAAAATTTAATTAAAAATATTGCTTAAGCATCGCTTCGTAAATATTGTCCCAATATTCGCTAAAGATAGATAATGAACTTCCATCTGACTAGATTGGTGCAATATCCTATAAATACTGTTCTCCAACTATTGTTTTATGTGATATGTGTACAATATTTAATTACCAATATTGCTTAAACATCACTCCGCAAATATTGTCCCAATATTAGTTAAAGATAGATAATGAACATCCATTTTACTAGATTGGTGCAATATCCTATAAATATTCTTCTCCAATTATTGTTTTATGTAATATGTGTACAATATTTAATTAAAAATATTGCTTGAACATCGTTCGTAAATGTAATGTATTGTGGAATAGGAAATACTTATTATCAAGTACACCAATGAAACCCTTTATTAATTATTAGTATAATATAGGTACGTACAATTATTGTTACAGCTTTAACTATATCGGTTGCCGGTCAGAGACGGAGTGGCGAAGTGCCTACCGTATCATTCTCTTGATAAGGTCGGATACACTACACTTTCTCCCCCTTTTTACAAAAAAAAAATTAAATAGAATAATACATTCAATATTACGTCGATTAGAATTGAAATATAAATAAACCAAAACAGGTATACCATGACAGTTCAGAAAAAATCGTTAAAAATATTTTATTGCCTTTTTTACTCTTTCGCTCCTCCTCACAATCGGAGTAGAACAAATATTAGACTGCTCTGTATGGTTTTGGTTTGGTAAGTCATCATCGTTCTCACACATTTGAATAGTCGGATCGACTGTACCAGGGTGAACATCGGTCGAAGCTCCAGTAGGACTAGTAGGAGTGCACCCTTTACTTTCAATAGAATGATTATAGGACATAATCTGATTTGTGTGCCTCCTCCACGTTTTTTCCAATGAAGGTATAAATACAAGGTAAGATCTTGGACCGATACTCCTCCTAATTACGCCTTTGATCCAAGATGGCTTATTGACAGTTCTATAATCTCTAACTGCTACTTCATTACCTTCTAAAAATTTCTTGTTCCTAGTCCCCTTAAAAAATTTTGCTTGTCGATTCTGACTATTAAGAACATTTTGTTTACATTTACTATGTATAGAACTGGAATGGTTTTTTTCTTGAGATTCACAATTTAAATCATGGAAATCATTATTTACAATATTTACATTCTTATTTACAAAATCTAAAACTGTTCTTATATTTCTATTAAACATCACTGTCGCAGGTGGTACGTTTGTGCTACAATGAGCAGTAACTCTATATGACAATAAAAAATTGTTCAAGCAACGATTCATTTCCTCCTGCGTCGTGTTGTTCACCAATTTAATTAGAGCATGTTTAACAGTCTTTACAGCATTTTCTCCTTGGCCATTAGTAGCAGGATGAAAAGGGGCAATTTCCTTAAAATTAATTTTATTATTTTTCAAAAAAGTTTGAAATTCATGAGACTTGAAACATTTGGCATTATCTGATACCAAAACTTCAGGTAAACCAAATCTGGCAAAAATGTCTCTCAAAATATTTATAGTTGAAGTTGACGAAGTGCTCCTTGTCATCACTGCTTCTATCCATTTGCTATAGGCATCTACAACAATTAAAATGTAATAATTTTCGAAAATTGGACCTAAATAATCGATATGTAATCTAGACCAAGGCCGTTCTGGAAACTTCCAAGTTTGCAAAACGCTCTTGGGTGGCTCAGATTTTGTTTTTAAACATTTGTTACATGAATTTATTAAATTATTAATATCATTATTCATCTGAGGCCACCAAACATAGGACCGAGCCAAGCTTTTTGTTTTTACTACTCCCATATGCGTTGAGTGTAATAGATCTAAAATACTTTTTCTTAAAGAACATGGAATAACCACTTTATGGCCCAGCATCAGACAATCATCAACCACTGAAAAATTATTTTTATACAAGTGGTATGGTTTCAAATTTAAACTAATTTTTCCTGGCCAACCTGTCTGTACAAATTTACAAATCTGCGTAAGATTCTTATCACTCTTGGTTTCAACTTTGATCTTTTCCCAATCCACCAACAAATCGGTATTAGATGCAATAAAATTCACATATGATGTGTCTGTATCTAGATCAGCAAATTCTTCTGCTATAGGTAGACGGGAAAAACAGTCTGCCGAATTCTGCTCAGATCGGACGTATTCAATGTCATAAACAAAATTTGACAAAATTAGAGCCCACCGCTGTAATCTACTGGTAGCTAACAACGGTATACCTTTTTTATTCCCAAACAGAGCCACTAAACACTGAGCATCTGTTCTAAGAATAAACTTTTTTCCATATAAATATTGGTAAAATTTTTTTACCCCAAAAATTATAGCTAAGGCTTCCTTTTCAACCTGCGAATACTTTTGTTGTGCCTTAGTTAACGTTGAAGATGCAAATGCGATAGGTCTGTCATCCTTTTTACCATAGCTGTGTGAAATGACAGCCCCAACGCCGTAATATGAACTATCAACTGTAAGTTTTATCGGAATATTAGGATTAAAATGTACCAAAATCGGAGCAGAGCTAACAATTTTTTTAATTTTTGAAAAAGCTTCATTGCATTTATTTGACCAGTAAAAAGATGCGTCTTTTTTAACTAAATTATACAATGGTCTTAAAATGGAAGCTGCATTCGGTATAAATTTATTATAAAAATTAACAAACCCTAAAAATGATTTTAACTGAGTGACATTCTCAGGTACGGGTGCGTTTACAATTGCATTTACTTTGTCTTTGCAAGTATGTAGCCCGTGTTTGTCTATCTCATAACCTAAATATTTAATTGATTGTCTAAAAAAATCACACTTTTCTAAAGATACAGTAAACCCGTTTTTACCTAACCTGCGCAAGACCTCCTCAACTCTATTTACGTGTTCTAATCTATCACGTCCTGTTATCAGAATATCATCTAAAAAACATGTTACTCCATCTAGCCCTGATAACACTTGTTCCATAATTCTTTGAAACATGGCAGGTGCGCTAGCTATACCAAAAGGTAATCTGTTATACCTAAATAAACCTTTGTGAGTATTAATAGTCGTAAGCATTTTAGAATCAACATCTAGCCCGACCTGCTGGTAAGCATGGGAAAGATCTACTTTTTAAAATTCTATACCTCCCTGTAACTTTGTAAATAGCTCTTCTATTTTAGGTAAAGGATACTTATCAATTAATAAATTCTGGTTGAGGGTGATTTTATAGTCTCCACAAATTCGAATAGTACCATTCTTCTTCACGACTGGTACTATAGGAGTTGCCCATTGACTGAATGATACTGGCTCAATGATGTTCTCCCTAACCAAACGATCTATTTCCTCCTCTACGCCTCGACGCAGCGCAAATGGAAGTGATCTTGCCTTGCAAAACTTCGGTTTGGCTCCATCCTTTAAATCCAGATGCAAGGTATCTCCTTTAAAATTCCCTAGGACAGAAGAAAAAACATTACTATATTTCATCGAAAGTTTTTGTTTAATTATCGATACCGTATCTGCTTCCTCAATTTTTCCATTATTTTCTATCGACGAATCTGCAATTTTATTAACAGATAAGTGAAATAAATTGAAAAAATCTCGACCCAATAATGGAGGACCACCGTTATCTATTACAAATAACTTTAAAGGATAACATTTTCTATTGTAAGAAATGTCAACGTTTACATATCCTATTGGAATTATTTCGGCTCCATCGTAGGTGTGTAAAATTTTATTGGTGGTATTCCACGGTAAATGATTAAAATGTTTATCTTTAAATTGTTTCGAGATAACTGAAACCGAGGATCCAGTATCTAATTCAAAATTATAATAATTTTCATCAATTGTCACCTTTATAGAAATTCCTGACGTGTTTGAATTTATATGAAAAATATTTTCAAAACAGTCTAAATTTTTCGTTTCCACCGTTCTATCTTCCGTATAATGTACCGTACCATTT
Source organism: Malachius bipustulatus (assembly GCA_910589415.1). NCBI lineage: Eukaryota > Metazoa > Arthropoda > Insecta > Coleoptera > Melyridae > Malachius > Malachius bipustulatus. The sequence goes on along the minus strand of OU342631.1, from coordinate 59,165,161 downwards.
CTACGTTTTTTACAAACGCTTGCTAAATGACCTTTCAATTTACAAATATTACAAATATAATTTCTAAAATGACACTTATCTTTGTGCTTTTTCCCGCAAACATTGCAGACAACCACCTTCTCAGCGGACGCCATTTTGTTCTGAACATGTCTCCTGTCTCCTTGACTGCTGCTCTCTGCTCTCATCTGTTGATATCGCTGGCTTTGGCTCTCAGGACCTCGCTCCCAGCGTTGTTGGGAAGTTTGCTTGCTCCTCCCGTGACCTCCTTGTCCATAAAAAACCTCTTCCTTGACCCTTACGTCCCTCATGGCTGACTTCTCAACTTGACGACTGGCAATTTCGACTGCATTCTCGAAGGAAATGGAAACCTTCTCCTCGAACAATCTTTCCAGAGTCTTCATCTCGTTCAACCCCATAATGAACTTATCTCGCATTGCAACTCCGAGTTCTGCACCAAACTCGCACTGAGAGGCTAAATTACGTATTCTGGCGGCCCATTCAATTACCGTTTCTTCACGATTTTTCGAAGAATTATAAAACTTATATCTGGCGGCAAATGAGCTTATTGTTGATTTGAAGTGCCTATCAAATAACGAAATTAAGTCTTCATAAACTTTTTCTTCTGGTTTTGCTGGTAAACACAAATTGTAGATGAGCCTATAAGCATCTTCATCACACGCGTTTAACAACAATGCACGTTTCATTGCGACATCCATAATTTTATTAGCAACAAAATATTGTTCCAGTCTAGCTTTGAAAATAGACCAATCCGAATCACGGACAGAAAATTCGCGTAATCTACCGATTATCGGTGCTGCTGCTATCGGATCAGACATTTTAAAAATTCACAATTATTATTATTAAAGAAATATCACTAATTTATTTAATTCACTAGATTTCTTTAACCATTTACTATGATTGGAAAATTTTACCTCGTCGCCAACTGTAATGTATTGTGGAATAGGAAATACTTATCAAGTACACCAATGAAACCCTTTATTAATTATTAGTATAATATAGGTACGTACAATTATTGTTACAGCTTTAACTATATCGGTTGCCGGTCAGAGACGGAGTGGCGAAGTGCCTACCGTATCATTCTCTTGATAAGGTCGGATACACTACAGTAAATATTGTCCCAATGTTAGTTAAAGATAGATAATGAACATCCATTTTACTAGATTGGTGCAATTTCCTATAAATATTGTTCTCCAATTATTGTTTTATGTAATATGTGTACAATATTCAATTAAAAATATTGCTTGAACATCGTTCGTTAATATTGTCCCAATATTAGTTAAAGATAGATAATGAACATCCATTTTACTAGATTGGTGTAATTTCCTATAAATATTGTTCTCCAATTATTGTTTAATGTAATATGTGTACAATATTCAATTAAAAATATTGCTTGAACATCGTTCGTTAATATTGTCCCAATATTAGTTAAAGATAGATAATGATCGTTCATTTTACTAGATTGGTGCAATTTCCTATAAATATTGTTCTCCAATTATTGTTTTAATGTAATATGTGTACAATATTTAATTAAAAATATTGCTTGAACATCGTTCGTTAATATTGTCCCAATATTAGTTAAAGATAGGTAATGAACATCCATTTTACAAGATTGGTGCAATATTCTATAAATATTGTTTTCCAATTACTTATTGTTTTGTGTAATATGTGTACAATATTTAATTAAAGATATTGCTTCAACATGGCTTCGCAAATATTGTCCCAATACTAGCTAACGATAGATAATGAAATAATGGATTTAAAAAATATATATGAAAATTCGAGTCCAGAATCACAATGACCACAATTTAAAATTTTGGACTATACAAATCGAGTGTCCCAGATATGAGAAAGTGACTTATCAGAGTTATATATTCTATATTTTATGTATCTTATATGTTTTAAGTTAGGTTTTGTTTCAGATATGTCTAAGAAAAAAATATGAAATTGGTTTTCATAGAGAATAAAGATAAAATCTTTAAGTTAAAGTTAAAATCTTTTTTTTTTCGAGTAAAAAATATTTCGAGGTGTAAAACCATCGAAGAAACATAAGCTTTTTTGTCTTCGAATAAAGTTGGTTCTGTGATTAGGTATGTTGGTAGATATAAAAACGCTGGAAAATTGATCGATTTAGAATTTGAATTTTTAAACTAGTGAATAGTAAAGATGCGAATTTGTTATTTATTGATGCTGGATTCGTCATCTTCAGGTGATTTTTCTGATGATGAACAGGTCCTAGGACCTAGCAGGACCCAAGAGAAATATTTGTTATTTTCCTACAAAGCAGAAAACATTGATGATACCTTTACACAGGGAATATTCGTCTTCTATCTACGGTCAAAACTTCTTACCCCCAAACAGAAATATCGCGGAAATATAAATTTCCGAGTTATCATAATACCTACCTCTACTTCATTATTTTATTAGGCTCAGTAGTGTGTATGTCCCCTTATTATTGTGTCATCACATCAATAACAGAGCTGTAAACCATAACAGTTTTTTTGGCTATTTGATATTTATAATTTATTATATCATCTGTTTCCATTGGCTAAGAGGAAGGCCGTCCTTTTGAAGCATAAAAATTTATGGTACCTATCTATCTCGAGCTGAGAATATATAAGCAGAGAGCAGCAGAAGAATGAAGTAAGACTGTCTACAGTTAAAGCTGCATAAAAACATACATACAATAAATATTATAGAATTCGACACCAATAGTAGCATAAAAGTTTGGCATGATACTATAGCAATGCGATAAAAAAACTATAGCAATAAGAAAAGTGAAAATAACAATCAGAAATAAGCCGTTATTTTACATTCAAACCCAATATAAAAAATCACTCAGTGACGAATGGTTGCGTAAAAGATGCCGAAATCAGAATTTTGACGTTGTGAGTGCTAAGTATACGGCAAACATTTTGAGGATGGTGATTGTCGCTTAAAAAAAGATTTATGAATTTACATCGAAAGAAATGGAAATTAAATTCCAATGCTCTCCCTTCAGATGATTTCCTTTTAAAATGTATAAAACTAAATTTGAACAACCTTTTTGAAATGTGAATTATTGAAGCTATGATACTAGTTTAAAATAATTAGAAAATTGAATTGTGTAACATCTCAATTGAGATGTTACCATTTTTTTTTACATAATTTACAATTATTATTTTTCTATAGTGCGGTAGTGACCGTGATCGCCCTGTATGTATATCTCGATGGCTGAGTTTTACATTTCACCGCCTTGGTAAAAATTCTCGGTGGTAGGGAACGTTGTTCGGACGTCGTCGAGCAGTCGGTGGCAGTCGCCGGTGATAATTTAATTTTGATAACAAGGGAAATAAATTCGGCGCTTTTGGCTCTCCTAGACGATTTTTCTTTAGAGTTCTCGAAATCCAGAACCATGTCCGGCTAGAAAGTGATTGTTCTCTTCCAACAGGGTGAGTACTGAATTTTCTCGATTTTTAATATTAAATTATTTTTCTCGAATCAGCGGCAGGCGATGCATTTATAATTTATAATAATCTTCATCAATGCTTATTTTATGGCTGTTAACTTTTTGTACTATTTTGTTTCATATTTTGTTCATGAGTGCTTTTATAGCTGTAAATTAATAAATTATTCTCTTTCGTATTATTTCATTTCATATTTTGGTTTTTATAAATAGGTATAGCTATTGTTATTATCATTGAATTTGTTACATTTTATTTGTGAAATCATGTAGGCGTATCTTCAAGGCGATCTGAACGACATGGCGTCAGGTGGCTATTGAAGATCCGGCCTAGTTGTTGGAGTGCAAGTACTGATCTCTATTATTATTTTGAAGGCACTCGCCCTCCTTTTCTGGAGATGAAGAAGCAGCGTCCATAGGCAAGCACCATCCCTTGCCGTCAAGATGAGTCCACACTGCCAGGACTCATCAGTAGCAGGACCCAGTCACCAGAACTCCAGGGTGACAACTGGGATATCCTGAGGCAGCGGCGTGCCGTAATTCCAGAGCTGCTGGAAAATCCGATCCTGAGGCCACGTCAAGCATCGCATCAGGACAAAAGCTAAGTGCCTGACGTCATTATCATTTTTCTTGTTTTGAGTTAATTTATTTCAATAAAGACATCCCTTGAAGATTCGTGAGATCTTAAAAAAATTCTAATGCTCATTCTGAATGTTAATTATATAATATAGTGATTTTGTATTCCCTTTTTGATAGTTAGTTTATTCTCAAATTTTTTCTAAATTAATTTTTTATAATTAATCATTACTATTACCTATCACTTGTTAAATCACTTAAGTTACAAATATTCAGCTTTGTTAATTAATTCATTACTGTGCCTACCTATTGCCAATTTTATTGTTATTATTATTATTAGCATTTTGAATAATTATTGTGCAATTGAATAATGCAATCTTGTTAAATAAATAAATTGTTCTAATCTGTGTCGTTCTTATTGTCTCACCCCATCTGGTTACTCTTAATGTGCATTGCCATTCAGTAAAATATTGCTTAAATGTTGCTTAATATGCTATTGATCAAATTTTATTGAAAATTTATTTGGAGCTAGCTGGCTGCTAAGTAGCGTTCTTTCCCTCCCCGAAATTTGCTCGGGGTGGAATTGAATGTTATAATTGTAACTTAAATGAATTACCTATCTACAATTAGAAAGCGAAAATTCATTAAGATTAGTTACTGGCTGATTCATTTAATAAATAAATATTTCTTATTATATGCACAAAACCTAGTTTAATAATAATTATTAAATAGATAAATTCGTAATTTTTTGATAAAAACATGTCACACGATGTTATACAATTAAATTAAAAATTAAAATTAAAAATTATGTAAGGTATCTAATATATAGTGATTTAATTTTAAATGAAAGGCGTCCAAAGAGGAAATAGTTCTAATAAGTTGTCACAGCATCTATATATAGTCACACGATGATAGTAGGCATCATGGTAATTTCTAGTAACTTTGTGCCGCCCTAATGTTATAATTTAATTATCAAAATAATGCATTTTGGAACGAATGTCCTATACCTATATTATGCGTTCTGTAACTTCGGTAACAAAACGGAACACGCCTGCGTCATCTAGTCATAACAACAAAATAAACATCTCTGCCGAGGCTGTGACGTGACATGATTGACATGCCTGTGGCAGTTCCGGGTTCCGGTTCGGCCACGAGCCTCGACCACTTCCATCTTCCGCGCCGCGTATTGCCACCCGCCATTTTGCAGTTGTTCTTGTCTTGCTCGCTTCGCTACCGGAGGCCGGAGGAATTTAATTTGATAGTGAAGGAGAATGAATTGCGAAGTGCTTGTGTGGTGGATTATTTGGATTCTAAAAATGTAAGTATCTAGCTGGAATAAGTAATTCATAGTAGGTGTTATTATTATAGGTAAGTATTTTTAAGTTATTACTGCTGATTGCTAAAGTATTCAAGTATGAAGTCCGTCTTGCCACTTGAGAAAAGGATAATGGTTTATACCTAATTACCTACCTTTGTAAATCCAAAGGAATAGACAAATTAGTCACCGCAATAAAAAGCACAGTCAGGTACAAGAAATTTTCCTCTCTATTTACAAATATATACCTACCAGTTTATGATGATGTACCTACTCCCTACTGTTAGGTCTTATTACGTCTTTGTTGGTTTTCAATTGGAAAGACGACTTCTTATTTGAAAATCTTATAGTTTAACAGTAGTATGTAATTCATTGAGTTTGGGTTATTATTGATTGTACAGGATTACACACACAGGTGTTAGTTGTCATGGTTCAGTATACGATCTAATAGGTAGGTGAACTTTTATACCTAGGTATGTATGGAAAATAATTTTTCATTCTTAACAAACGATAGATAATGAACTTTCTCTTACTAGATTGGTGCAATATCCTATAAATATTGTTCTCCAATTATTGTTTTATGTAATATGTGTACAATATTTGATTAAAAATATAGCTTAAATATCGCTTCGTAAATATTGCCCCAGTATTAGCTAAAGATAGATAATGAACATTTAACTATTTTACTTACCATAGAATGACTTTAAAAATGAGTTTATTTATTTTTGTAATTAATTTTTTGATATTTCTTTTCCGCGATTATGATTTTATTAATCGATTGCTACCGATGTATTGAAGAAAAACGATTCTTTTTGTCCTCTTTACTTACCAAATTACAGTTTTTTATCGCTAATGACCAAATTAAAAAAAAAAGGTAAATATCTAGATGAGCGGCATCGCGTTTTCACATTTTTTCTTTTGCCATCATGTGTCATTTTTAGTGTAGTTTCATTATTTCATAACCCTTTTTTGCGCCCCCTCCCCCAACAAACCAAAATAAATTAATACACGCGTTCTCTTAGGGCAAGGAGCATGCCATCGGATCGAGTCTACATTGGCGATGCGTCTACATTGTCGGAGACGTGCATCTATGTATCTATCTTTGTCTGACACGTTGCGCTTATGAGATGAGGTTATACTTTAATGGCCCTTTTCTCTACTTTTAAGCCCCAGCGCAAAATTTGTTTAGTACCTAGAGACTCCTATTAGTATATACCTCCCAATAGTATAAGCCATTTCGCCCTAGTGCAATGCCGCTTATCTAGATAATTACCAAAAAAAAAAAAACTGATAATGCCGAGGATAATTTCCATTTATGGTCCTACATATACCTATTAATTACACGGATCCTGAATTTTTTTTTATCTTTAAAATTAACCTCTATTTCGGGGGGGGGGGGGGGGCAGGGGGTGGTCATGCAGTGTTGGCAGATTCACTGGTATTTACCAACAGACGGGTATGATGACGTGTTTATTAGAATTACTAATATGTACAAGTTTATTAATTAGGTAATCCGTGATGGAAACATAGTTTAAGTTTAATTGAATATAGATGTCAGATCATTGGTCAGGCTAGGTTTTTTCCCCTGAAATTTCAAGAAAATGCTACGCTACGCTGCCAAAGTAGCAAAATATTATTTGGGTAGGTACTGGTACCAACGAGGGGCTTTTCACTCTTAAAAAAGTGTACACCTTATTACCTTTTTACTTCTCATAACCCAATTTATTTCTTTATTTCCTTGTATATTTCTTTGATAGGTAATATATTACCTTATTACCTTACATATATTTTTATTACCTTGTATATTTCTTTGATAGGTAATTACGCAGCCGCGAATATTTCAAGTGGTTATTTCCTTCTGTTTCTGTTCATTCCCTAAGTATTTCCTCTTATTAGAGAATTATTTCTGCATATTACTTAATAATTACTCATTATTTCCAATATTACCTATTCGCTGCTGTCTATTCCTTTTTTATTACCCAAATTGTGTACACCTATTACCTTTTTACTTCTCATTACCTCATTTATTTCTTTATTTCCTCCCATATTTCTGTGATAGGTAATATATTACCTTATTACCTTTACATATATTTTTATTACCTACCCATTTTCTATTACCTACCATATTACCTAATTTATTACCGTATTTCCTTTTTAATTTTCTAGGTAGTGGAGAATTTCTAGTTGTTATTTCCTTTCTATTTCTCAAATTATTTCTGTTCATTCCCTAAGTATTTCCTTTTATTACTGAATTATTTCTACTATTACTTAATAATTACCCATTATTTCCCATATTACCTGTGCTTTTCCAAGTATTACCTATTCCTCCCCTAAATTTTTAAATATTACCTATTTGCTGCTGTCTATTTCTTTTGTATTACCAAAATTGTGTACACCATTACCTAGAGTGAAAAGCCCCTCGGGTACCAAACTTACATTAAAAATTGGTTGCATTTGGAACTTTGGGATTCATCTCCCTTAATGTTTTGAATGTTCAATAAATATTATTATGTTCTTTTGTGTTTTTACAGCTACCTAATTTTTAAAATTATTTACCTACCCAAAAATAACAATTAACAACTAAAAACAAATAACTATTTATTTAATTTTAATTAAAAAATTGAACAAGCTAGTAGTATATTTCAGCGATTATCTACCTAGTTTTAAAATGATTGACAGGTAATGAAACTATGGTGGAACTTTTTGATTGAAGTTGAAACTTTACAATGGAAGGCTAACAATTTTGGTATTTTTTTACTGAACCGTAGCAACCAAAGCCACATATTATTGAATTAATTGCTTTCACTTTAAAATTATTTTGTTTTTTGAAATATGGAATTCTGATTATATTTGTTTGCAATTCCAGCAATTTTTAACACACACAAAGTCTGGGTTCAAATCCGAATTGGCTGTCAAGTTCTTGTATGCTTAAGGCGGCAAAATAGATCAGTGTATAATAATATAACCAGTACTTACTGTAGTAATTACCTATCCACTTGATAAAGTACCTAACATGACTTCAGCTTCAAGAAGATCACGGTGTAAGATATATAGGTGAGTGAACGAAGCACGTATTTCAACAGTAAAGCGCGCGACGAAAACCTGAACCTCAGTGTATGAGAGAGTCTTGCCAGCTGGGCTCTGACCTCTTGCTCTTACACATGCAAATTGCCATTATCAGGGTGTCATGCTACTCAATTTTATTTTTTTCTGAAGAAGCGATAAGCAAAAATGGGTAGAAACTGTGATTTGCCTAATTGTAGAAGTTGATGCGATGAAACTATAAAGGGTATTTCATCGAGTGTGACATCTTAACATTTAAATATTAATAAAATTAGAACACAAAAGCACGCGTTTATCAGCGAATATGCGTGAATCATTTATGCTAGCGCTTGTGCGCTTGTCCGAGAGAAGAGTACGGCAGAACTAACCATTGCGAGCGAGAGCAACAAAACAAATGGGTAAAACAGATGTAACGTGACGAGTGGTGACGATATCGGGTCGCACTGGGGAGTCTTGTTCCAACACCTTAGTTATCTTACACCGTGAAGAAGATCGACAAAGTCAATGTTTATAAAACGTCATTTAGAAAAAGATTTAAATCACTCTGATCCTGTCATAAATAGAAAAAAACTAAAAACCATTATTAATAATGATGCAAATACTCTAAAGTTGCAAGAAAACGTCTTTCCGTTACCTGAAGAAACAGTTTTAAATTCTCAATGCAATGAAGCGGAGGAATCTGTTCTTCTTAAGAGTGGTAGCCATGGCCATGAACCAGACAACTTTATTGAATACGATGAAACTATTGCATTAAATCTTGGACAGCCGTTGCATGATACTTCTCATGGCCATGGCCATGAAACAGACAACTTTATTGCATACGATGAAAATATTGCATTAAATCTTGGACAGTTGCATGATACTTCTAAGTCCCTAGCAAAGGGAGCTACTTCTCAGTCAGCAGCAAAGGAATCTTCTTTAAGATGCGATTTAAAAGAGTGGGCATTGACAAATAAAATAAACCATAAGCAATTAACCAATCTTTTAATAAATTCCATCCAGAACTTCCACTCGACAGCCGAACTCTTCTGGAAGTACCCATAAAAAATAAGTCTACTAGTGACGTACAATATTTTTCAGATCAAGGTGTATTCAGCTACATTGGACTGCGACTTAATTTACAGAGTCAATTTCAGTTTAACCGGTTGGATAAGTTGATGATTGCGAATCAAACAAGTTTAATAGAAATAATTTTTAATGTTGACGGTATACCCATATCACGGAGTTCTTGTACACAGCTTTGGCAAATTTTGGGTATGGTGTTTTTTAGAAATTCAAAATTACATCCTTTTGTAGTGGCTCTGTATTGTGGAAGTAGTAAACCAAAAAATGCTGAAGAATATTTTCAGCAGTTTATTAATGAACTTAATGATTTAATTGAAAATGGATTTACTTTTAATGATGTGGTATATCAGATTAATGTAAAAGCAATCATTTGTGATGCACCTGCAAGATCATATATTAAATGCACCAAAAGTCACACTGGATTTTTTGGCTGCGAGAGATGTTCATTGAAAGGAGAATCTGTCAATCACAAATTGGTTTACCCTAACGGCGTTACTCCATATACAGTGCGTACAGATGAAAGTTTTGTAAATAAAATACAATTTGAACATCATGTAGGAACTTCACCACTTGTTCGTATTTCAAACTTTGGATTAGTAAGCGGTATTCCATTAGATTACATGCATATGATTTGCTTGGGTATTACACGCAGGCTAATTTCTCTTTGGATTAAACCTAATTCTCGTTTTGCTGTTACTCCTCATTTCCGAAAAATCATGTCTGAAAAGTCTCTGTCACTGGCTGCTACAGTACCATCTGAATTCAGCAGAAAACCAAGATCACTTATAGAATTGGATCATTGGAAGGCGACAGAATTTAGATTTTTCTTATTATATAGTGGTCCTATAATAATCCACAACTGTGTTCCGAATGCCAACTACAAGCATTTTATGTTCCTACATATAGTGTTTCGCATACTTGGAGAAGGAAATTACGAAGGTCGTAAATGTATAATTGCAAGAGAGTTGATTCATAAATTTGTGCAGAGATATGAAGGAATATACGGCAGTGAAGAAATGGTTTACAATGTTCATTCTTGTCAACATTTGGTGGAAGATTGTGTAAGCGCAAATTTAAAATTAGACGATATTAGCTGTTTCCCGTTTGAAAATGCTCTAGGTCATTTGAAAAAACTTATCCGTACACCACATAAGCCTCTCCAACAAATAATAAGACGATTAACTGAAAAAAAATATTTGCTATTGGAAAATGAATCTCTGGAAACAGTAAAGAGACCTATATCACTAAAAAAAAATGATTGCTATGTACTGCTTACCAACCAAAGACTTGGAAAAGTAACCGAAATAACTGAAAGTCATTTCAGGATGAATTTGTTCGGCAATGTCAAAAGCTATTTTCAGTACCCTGTAAATTCGCAATCAGTAGATGTTTTTGCAGTTTCTAATTTAAGTCGGTATACCTACACAATACCATTTGAAGATTTCATAAAGAAATGCTGGGTTACCCCTGATCTAGATGAAAATGGAACATATATTGCTATGGGTATTCTTCATTTTTAAGTATGTTTACTATTCGATAATTTAAATCGAAGTTCCTAATGTTAGGTACCTAAATTTGTTGCAGGGTGAACAGCTGGGATATTGTTTTTTGGGAAAAAGAAAATTCATGCGATTTTGTGCCTTCGATTTGGGCTGTGGATGACACGAAAAGCAGTTACTTATTCCCCATAAATGTCACAAGAAAAACTCTGGTAAATATGATTAGCAAGTGCGTGGAACCGTCAAGTTCAAAATGCAGATTTGCGGAACATAATGCCACTTTCAAAAAGACTGTTACCAATTTGAAAACTGCAGAGAAACTGATCCAAAGAGCAGTAGAAACGGATCATTTTGAGGATGAAACGAATTCCGAAAACTCATCCGAATTTCCTGAGGTTCTAAATGATGACGAGGATGATGAGGAAAGAAATTTCGAGACTGAAAACATAGGTAAAATTTATAGCATTGAACAAAAAGATACGCTGTATTATAGGAAATATGCACTCGTGGACAAAATTGTCGAATATTTAAAAAATTAACAGTTTTTTCTAAACCAACAAATCATAGAGTTACAAGGAACTGATACTCATCGATTGTTTGGTGCTATGCAGCATGCTGAAAACAAGATTATTCAAATTTAAATAAGTAGCATTAGTAATTTGTTGCTTTTACATATTAGCTTTTATTATCTCTAGAAATAAAGCTACTTTCAAAAAATATGCAAGAATTTTGTCCACGAGTAAATATATAATATACCCCCAATCGAGCATTATATTCTTTTTATTGTCTCTATACCATGTTTCTTTTTATTATTCCCTTTTATCACTTTTATTTTTATCAAATTATTCCCTTAATATCACTGTTGGCAAAATTGAGTTTATTTGAAAGAAAATTTCATCTGTCTATCTCAACCTGTAGAAAGCTACCTCGAATTACTGCAAAAAGTCGCATTTTAAGGTATAAAAAATTATTTCCTAGTCTTTTAAAATCAGAAGGGTTAATAATTGGTCATAATTCTATTTCTGACAGAGTTTGAGGTGACAAATCTATCCGCATCTATTGTGGACTGTTTCTAGTTTTCTTTCTAAATCGAATTCACTGCCTCTGTTTCGTTGGTCTCCAGTAAATTTACAGAAATTGAAAATACAGCTACCTCTCAAGGAACCTCAGTTTTGCCACCAAATTATGGCTGTTCGTTTTTGTAAATAAAAACCAAACTATTTCAGGCTCTATACCTGGAAGATCATGCGACACTGATCCTTTAATTGGAACGCAACATGCATCTTTAACTCCAATACTAAGAGAGTTGAAGTCTCTAAGTTATGAAATTAAACAAATTAAGCAAAGCATGTCCAGATTGGAGACAAAAATTGATTTAATGAGCAATGAAAGCAGTCTGCCAATGGTCCTTGCAAGTAATGCTTTCAAATTACCTGTTACAAGCGATGAAGAATTAGAGCAACTTATGAAGAAACTCGAAAACAACGACAAAAGAAATGAGTTGGTAAGTATTTGTATGTAAATAATATCGCTTGATTCACAATAGTAAATTGTTATATGAGCGCTTATGAAGCCATTATTCATGACATGATGATAATGACGCTTTAACGAATGGCATTATCATCATCAAGTGAATAATGGGAATAATGGCCATAATTGTGAATGCAATACTATGCCTTTTTTACTCTTATAATCAAAATCAATCAAAATATATTGTTATTTATTAAAACTTTTTTTTTTGCTTGGAACTGCTAGTACCGACTACGCACGCGTGTATTCTGAGAAATGTTGTTCCTATTCACAGCTTTGCTTTGTTTATCAAATTTACAGCATTTGATTGGTCCGTGAGCGAGTATTATGAACTATTATTCAATACCTACGAATAATGCAGCTTATAATTTATCCAAAAAGCTCTAATAATTGACATATAATTCGATAAATTTCAATAAAAAATTTTCATCAACTATTGCCTTGAATAAAATGAACCATGTCAGCCCAATAAAATTCAAACAATTGGAAGGTCTATATTGTGTAATTGACTGTAACGGTGCTTACCTGGGTCCCTGCAGATTGTGTTAAATATCCCTGTGATTCCCTGATTTCTGTAGTCGGTCTCTTAGTCCGGAACGATGGAAAATTTTGTATGGGAGGAGATACGATACCAATGAGACAAAATAATTTTCCTTAGCCCTTATTTATTTGAATAAATACATTGTCTAGCAAGGTGTTGGCAATATTACCAGTTTTATACATTTTACATCCAGTTGGTATTACTTACAATTCGCCTTAATGCTATTTAAATTCAATAGAAGAGGAGCCTTCACCTTGTAGAATCGTTTCTGGGCTTAATTATTTACAAAACATTTTAACTAAGAGAATTCGTTCATATACGAATCTTTTGTTTGAGTTTGCCTATTCCATGTTTGTACCTTTGTTACCTAGAGAACTCATTTATCTAAGTTTCTGCCTTAATATGGCGATAACTTGGTTTTATGACTTTAACATCATGCGTATCTATTTTGCTGACCAAGATTTCTGATTTAAAATGAAATTATTTACTCTTTCAAATTATGAAAGTATAATTTGATTGCACTTTATTTATTAATAATCATTCGTAAGTTTGTTTCAGATGTTTAAAACTTTGTGTATGCTCCTGGTATAAATAATAACTAGATGGTTTGATTTATTCTCCTGAATCTATTCATTCCAAGAATGCCTTTGTTTGAAGCTAAATGCTTTTGCATTTTATTAGACAGAACCCCAGTCTTGTTTCGATTTTACTTAACGAAACAGTAGGTAAATTATAAATACAAAGATAGCTTGTATTGGAGCGAAATAAAGATCTCAGTTTTTTATTATAATTCAAATAAATTTCCTTCCGTCGATATTTCGTCAGTCTAGTTATTTACACATCCAAGAATGTAGACGGTATTGTGTTATATTATAGTTCAATAAACATTCCAGAGGAATTAATACCTCCTTTTTCAGGGCTGCGGCGTATTACGCACTTGTGAAATCATTCAAACAGATGCATAAATCGTCTAAAATATAAACACACAAAATATCTATCTCTGCCTCGAGAATTGGATTGTTTTATTATTGAAGGACCGGAATTTTTACAACAGCAACAGTTATTCATCTAGTCTTTATGAAATTATATTTTCACCATTAAATATTTTCTGGGTCTACACTATTTTATAGCAACTAACAGTTTCATTTATTAAAAATCTGGTTCGATTGGAATTTATGTTTTAATTTATTAGATTAATTATTTAATTGTTAGCTCATATTATTCGATTAGACTGAATTAATATTTCTTTGATAACTATTCACAGTTTTGACTTTTATTGTTTATCAAAAATTTACAATTTGCTATTCTTTCAGAAATGTACTAATTTTTCTGTCAACTGTGATTTGCTAAATCTTATATGAAATTTTCAATGAGTTCTCGCGGTACTTTAGGCTTTACTTATAAAAATAATTCATCTGAATCTTCGGATTGGTTCGATTTATCCCTTGATCTGGAGACTCTTGTGGTATTATGGCCTTTACCATTTCTCCTCAGTTTCTAGAGAAATACGAAATTACGAAATTAGACAGTACCTAAGTCTTTATATGCAAGTGCTTATTATACACTTAATTAAGGAACAACAATTTTCGGCTTCTAAATTGTTACTTTAAAGACTCTCAATTCAAAATACTTTGTCTATTTCTGTTTATTTAAGAATTTTATAAAAGTTTCATTTTGTTGTACACATTCTGAAATTGATAAGCTTGCTTATTTGATTCATGGACATTTATGTTGATGACTGCATATAAGATTTGATTGTTACTGATTTAATAAACTTTATGGCTCATTTCTTAATAAATGGCTTTCGGATTTATTTAATATTTAGTCATAATATTCATTTTCACACTTTTAGGCTAATCTCGTTTATTTTGGTTGAATTCATTAATTTATTTCGTTTGATTGTTTTATTATAATTTGTCAGATTTCCTGACATAATAAGTGTTGCCAGTTTGGGCAAATCTAATAACTTGTTACAATACGCTCGCCGGCGTTTATAGGTCAATGTCATAATACGCTCACCGGCGTTATTTGATCAATTAAAATTATTTATGTATTGGTTGTCAATTTTGACTTAGCTTTTATTTGCTCATAAGATATTGCCAGTTTCGGCTAATGTTGGTCGGTTTAGCTTTTGTCACCTTTGGACTTGTTTAATTTTTGTTTATGTCAGTTTTTTACTGATGTCACCTTTGGACAAATTTAATGTTTGTTTATAATATGTGGCCATTTTGGCTTGTGTCACTTTGGACAAGTTTTATTATTATTTATAATATGTTGCCATTTTTTTAGGCTTGTGTCACCTTTGGACAAATTTTGAAACTGCCTTAAATATTTGTGATTTTGATTTTATTTGTTAAATTTATCAACGCCGAGTTTTCCCTTCTCTCTTTTGATATATTAATGGGTTACTGTTTAATTTACCAAGAGTTATAGATACGCACACCGGCGTAATTCCCAAAATTAGACCAATTCAGACAATTTTCAACCAATTCAATCAATTAGAACAATTTCGACCAACACATCGCTCGTCCGCGGCATCGCTTTGCGGCATCGTTCGTCAACGGAATATTATTTATTACAATTTTTTTTTTATATGTTTTATATATATTTTTTTATATTGTGGTTGCTCCCCCACGAGGGCACAGCAACTTAGACCTTCGCTCGCCGGCGGTATTTTATTTATTTGTATATCAATTTATTATTTATTTATGTATTTGTTTGTTTTTTTTTTATATTGTATTGTATTGTTACTCCCCCTCGAAGGCACAGTAACACTTCGCTCGCCGGCGGTATACTTAAATTATGTTGGAGCTTGATGACGATTTAATCTTGGAAAACACTAGGATATAGGTTACTCGGAAGAAAGACTCGAATTCCACACGCTGTTGGAGCCTAGAGTCCAACAACGGAAAGACGAGAGCACGCTAAAAAGTTTCTACGCACTTCATAGCGTGTTACTTTCTTACTAGAAGAGTTTTGTGATTCTGAACTGAGTTTATGACGTTGCCTTTCTGAAACCTGCCTGATCCACAGTGCTCAGCCCTTCTACAGACTTTGTTTTTCTCAGAGATAACGACCTTGCTACACGCCTAGAGAGCCGTAGAGCTAGTCTAAGCGGACCAAGGCTATCCAAAAGCATAACGTCTAGGGGCTATGCCAGGGTTCCGTTGTCGAGATCCAAGAAAAAGTCTTTCAGAACAGAGCTCCATGAACTGTCAGCTAGCAAAAATGACAAGGTCGGGAATTATCATATTTGTCCTAATTTCTCTGGGAGTAGAAAAGTAGAAATTGTCTTATTGGATGTGGCAAGTCAAGAGTGACTCTTCCTATTGTTGAAATAACAGTTCAGAATATTTTGAAAGTATTTTAGAAATTCAAGGAAAGCAATTTCTTTCACTGATCATCCTTTTGGACTTAGAAATGTGTATTTAGACTTTCTATTTATTTGTTAAGTTTTGCTTTCTTGTCAAATAACGAATAATTCGTAGATCTGCATTAGATCTGCATTAGGAATTTTATAGAAGTTGCTTGATTCTTATTTTAAAGCTCATTTGAGACTGAGAAAGTTGACATGAGTAATGACGTCATTGTGCCCTGAGGCGAACGTCTCTATGATATATACTGGTAGGTATCAATACCTGATAAAACATTTTCGACGTATTTTACGTTGTAATTGATATTATCGATCCTTCTGTGTTTTCCTTGACGTCTGTGATGAAATAATTAGGTAAAAAAAAACGTTTGTTAAATAATTGTGGTTTTGATGATCTTTTATTTTACCTATTTCAAGAAATAAGGTCTTTCACCCAATAACTAGGTTTCCTGCATAATGCTTACGGCATTTGCGACAAACTATCCAAGTCTATCAGAGGCTCTTTGTTTCCAACAAATCTGACTGTCCAACCTTCAAAAATGCAGGTGACCAAAAATAACCCATTAATATCATTTTCTAACATTTCGAGAACGTATATTTTTCATATATGGACAGGTGTTTTACATTCATTGCCACACAGTCACACTTTACCTACCTATTCTTATCTTAACTAACTATTTCTAATTTATGTTTATGGTTTTCCAATCATTGGCTTTTTTATACACACGCTCTTCACAAATTGCTTTGCGAAAAGCCCCTGGCGTCATATACAAAGACACATACGTTCATAGGAGTTTTGGTCTTTAGTGATGATGATTACTGATCAATTTAGCCAAACTCCCTGTCGCGATTTCTATGAGAGAAAAATCACATATCTGACTTTTATCTTGGGAAAACTAGGTCGTTATAATTATTATGTAAAGATAGAGATGCAGGCATAGCATACAGGCCCCACCCTGTACCCATGTGCATTCTATTATCAGAATGTTTATTCATAAAAGCTTATAGCTTATTTCATTTTAATGCATACTTAAATGTCATGTAGACAAATTTTATAAGACACTTTATTAGTAACTTTATTGTTATTTGATAATCAAAAGAATTTTAATTAAGTTTGTCTTTTCAATAGACAGAATTTGTAATAAAATTTATATGTAACAATTTTATGCAGCACCAATGAGTAATAAGTTTAGTCAATGTATTTGTTTGCAAGCCTCTCTCCTTCAGAATATAATGTATCTTCTAATTGTATAATTATTTATACAATTATACTTAGTCATGATAATCACCTTTCCAATCCATAAATCCACACAACATTTAAAATCATACCTTTTATAATAATAAATGAAAATCAACAATTCATAATTATTCATAGAGCAAATAATAATTTTGTGGTAACTTTTCTTCCAACTGTCATTTATTTCATGTTTGCTATTTTAGGATAATTCTATTTATTTGTAATTGCATTAGTATTTAATATTCAAAATTTGGATATTACAATCCTTTCATTAAATAGTTTGATTCGTTTTCCAATTTGGACTAGAGTTGGAAAATAAAGTTCTCACTTAAATTGAAAAGATCTGACCTTTTGTATTTCCAGCGTCGTTCGCCGTAGGTACTTAATTCTTTGACTTTAGTACTATGGACTTTCTTCAAATTCTTCTCACATCAACATAACTTGACTTATCATAACTTTTCCACTGACTCTAGATATAATGACCCAATAAATTACCGTATATTGATATGACACAAGTTTTAGATACTTTCATTTAATTAATTATTGTATCTTATTATTGCAATCGCCTATACTTATTCGATAATATTTCAGGAACTAAAAATAGACCACGTCTATCTCAATTTACCGCCTAATACCCAGTGAGTCTCCAATTGCGCGTTTTGCCTTCCAGACGCTCTTCACTCGATCCTTTTCCGGAACTTATCCCCACTATTCTTCATTTTGCGTATGTCGGGAATAAGTTTGTTCTGATACAGCTGCTTCCATCTAGTTGTAAAATCTTTCCCTACTATATTTTAATACAACAATCATTTCTTCACACAAGAATTCTATACCATCGGTAGCGGTTCCTATCAGACTACAGGCTTCTTTAACCGTCGTCGGTAGCTCGCGTATCAGGGGAATCCCCGGACGACCAGTCAGACCTGTAATATAGATTCCTTGCTGGTAGATCTGATCCACCGACTCGCACCATCATTTACGCTTGGTCGTATTCCTAGTGATCCTATAAGTCTACACTTGTTTAGGTATTTATGTATTTCAACACTCGACTCATATTATCATGGACTTCGAAGAGAAGGAAATGATAAAAAAAAAAATTTCTGTAGAGGCTAGGGGTCGGTATATTTCATGACCTACTCCAATTGGTAATCTAAAGATCAAAGAGCAATAAATAAAGTCATGACCTACATAATCAACTTTTTGAAAATTACATCCACTAGCCACTTGATTTTTTGTCCATTCCTGAGGAATAATTACAGCATGAACTGTATTTGTCGATCGGTGAAAGCCATAATATTGAAAACAGGAATGGAAATTATGACATGAGAATTTGAACTACTAAAGTTATTTTAAAATTATTTTGATTGCCTTAATTGTACGAGCATGTAATGTATTGCACTGCATCAAGGCAGCTCAAATTTATTGAAAAGCCGCCCTCATGTTGTGCTAAATATATTTCTAATTATTATTTCTTTACAGAGAAACATTTTGGCCCTTGTAGGAGGCGAATCGATTAGGCAGAACGTAAATAACGTAATTAAGAAAGTTCTGTCAAAAGATTTGGCTCTTAAGTATTCCTTGAAAGGGAAACAAAAGAAAAAGGCATTTGAGCAACTTACACTCTATAACATTGTCGTAGGTAAGGACCAAATAATTGTACGTTTATTTTTATATTATAATTTGTAATTTTAATTGTTACAGAAGCCGTACGTGTCAAGCATAAAAGTGCAACCGAAATAGAAATAGGTAAATATATAGGTTTTGCGCTGGCGACCGCAGCTGACAGGGACGGTGGAAGAAAGAAGAGACTACTTACTGAAGAGGCGGTTACTGAAGATCAAACTTCTCCACTAGTCAACTAGTAATAATAATTATTTCTTTTTCATTTATCATTTCAATTAATTCATTCGAACGAAACGGGCCTTTAAGGGCACGTGTTGATACATTTTTTTAATTTACGGTAAGGGTCTTTTAAGGGTTGTGTGAAAAAACATAAGTCTAGTTTTAATGTAACCGACTCTGCATCGCCTATGGTTTATGAGATCCTAATGGTGAGCTAGGCGATGGACTTTTTACTATGCGACAAATTTTCTGTTATTTTCACTCCAGCTTACATTAAAATATCCCTGAAGCAAAAGTAGTATCAAACCAAGTAAAAAGCTCATATGACAATGTTGAAGAGTGTAAGTTGCTCAAATGCCTTTTTCTTTTGTTTCCCTTTCAATGAATACTTAAGAGCCAAATCTTTTGATAAAGTATTATGATATGATATCAAAAGATTTCTTGTTAAACATTGTTAATTTTTTTATATTTTTTTCAATTTTATTGATTCAAAGAGTTCTTGTTAAATATTTTATTTCTTTTTATAATATATTAAAAACATTTTTAATATAATTGAAATTATGAGTTTGTTATTTGTAAATTTGTAATACCACAATTGCTGTCTCGGGGAGGTTGCACTGACAGGCAAAAAATTAAAAAAAAATTTTTTGGCTTTTACAAATAACTCAGGTATAACAACTAGAGACATGAAATTTTCCCACTTTCCGTTTTGATAATAGCTTGTACCTACTACTGCCAATGTCAAAAATAGTCCACGGATGCACTCTGCTAGCTTTTGCGTAGCCAGCTTTTCTTTGTGAGATCAGTAAATTCTTATGTTGAATTACTTTTTAGTTTTCAAATGTTTTTTTTTATTTATTGTTATTCATATAAATATACAGGGTGTTTCATTTTGTATGTTCATTACATCAGGCAAACGACAGAACACATAGAAATAATAGGGTTTTCCTTAAAGTTTGGCTCTATAACGCTTTATTTTCGAGGTACGCGGTTTTATGTTTTTATGAAAAAATTTTTTTAAACCAGTTTTATGCCTTTTTCTTTTGTTACCCTTTCAATGAATACTTAAGAGCCAAATCTTTTGACAGAACTTTCTTAATTACGTTAAACTTAAAAAATCAATTTTATTACATACCTACAGAACTTTCTTAATTACGTTATTCACGTTCTGCCTAATAGATTCGCCTCCTACAAGGGCCAAATTTCTCTATTCAAGATATTTCTCTTAATTTTGGTATCTAGGTTAATATTAATGGAGGGATAAAATTTTGAAGTACGTAAAACTTCTCAGGAGAAACCAGTTTCCTAGTTATGGGGGTTCTTTTTTTTAAGCCAGAATACTTCGATGCCACTGGAGAGACTCAATTTTTTTATACTTGTTTTGAAATTTTATCTCATCTGATGAATGAATATCTCCAGGAGGCTTAGTTTTTGAGATATTTTGATTCTTTATAAAGAGATTACATCATAAAACTGCAATTTTCAAGACAGAAGTGTTCTTCATTATTTTGTTTCTGTTAGCGTCAAAAGTTGATATGAAACAGTATTAAATTATCAATCAAACCAACTGAAAAAAAAGTCAAATCAAACTTATTTTGAAATTTCACATTTTTTATTTTTTTTAAGAAAATTATGTATCAAAATAATTAAATAATTTTGAACATTTTTTGTTGTGAATATTATTCTGGTTTTTCATAAAATAAATCAAAATATCTCAATAAGTCTCCTAAATACTTATATGTATATATAACATTTCCAAATAAGTTTTAACAAATTGATTTAATCCAGTGGCGTAGACGTTTTGAGGCTTAAAAGAACCCCCATAACTACTGGTTTCGCCTGAGAAGCTTTTCATTCCTCAAAATTTTACCCCTCTATTAATATTAACCAATAGGCATCAAAATTGTGAAAATATCTTTAATACCTAGTTAAGAAGATATTAATACCTAAAATTGATTTTATCCTTCCAAGTTTCACAAACACTCTGTATCTCGAAAATAAAGCGTTTTAGAGCAAAACTTTATAGTAAAACCTACAATTATTATTTTATTTTTACGTGTTCTACCTATTGCCTGAGTTTTTAACAAACAATCTAGAACAGCCTGATATGAATAATATTTTGCAATGTTCCTATCCAACAGCCCAGCCACTAAAATCACTAATAACATAGCAATTGAGATTCAGTATGTACTTAAGTAATAATATTATAAATGTATGTTTGTTATTATTTTCACTTTTTTAACTAAGTCATTTATTGTTATTTTATATAACTAAGCGTTCTTGTGATGAAATATTTTTAGGCTTTCAGATGTCTCATATATTATCACGAATAAAGTTTTATTTCATTTTCAATATTTCCATTGTTTTTCCATCAACTCACCACAAATATTTAGTGAGAAGCTTAGTTTAAGATTTTTCATCTTACAATAATATTGATAATCACCAGGTTCTAAATATTAGCTACAAATAGATAACTAACATTGGGAACATGGCATTTACAAATATTGATTGAACATTTCCAACCATTATTGGTAATTAGCAGGTTATTAATATTGGCAAGAAATACTTCATTAATATTGGGTACATGTTATTTACCAATGTCGAACAAATATTAAAAAAAATATTGTAGTAATATTAATACATGCGAGGTTCTAAATATTGGCCTAAAGTAGAATTCAATATCAGGAAATTATTGCTTACCAATATTGTGTAAATATTTGAAACAAAATTGTAACAATATTGTTTTATATCAGGTTCTAAATATTGGCTTAAAGTATGTATCCAATATTAGGTAAATACTGTATACCAATATTGTGTAAATATTTTAAACAATATTGTGGCAATATTAATATATGATAGGTTGTAAATATTGGCCAGAAGTACATATTCAATATTAGGGAAATATTGCTTACCAATATTGTGTAAATATTATAAACAATATTGTAACAGGATTCATTTTGACATATAGGGAAATATTGTTTACCATTATTGTGTAAATATTTGAAACAATATTGTGGCAATATTAATATATGCCAGGCTCTAAATATTGGCCAGAAGCACGTATTCAATATTAGGGAATATTGTTTAACAATATTGTGTAAATATTATTCAAAATTTGATAAATATTTAAAAACATATCCCTACTGAAAATGAATGGTACTTTCTCATTCCTCTCTTATTGAACCGCATTCGAATTGTGAAGATTTGAATGATTATCAATAAGGTTTACTTGTCCTGATTGGTAACATGTGTCTATTTTTAGCCGGATGAAAAAGGTTTCACCAAACTTATTCAAAACAATGTTAAAATTTAGTATGTCTGAAAAAGTTTTCAATAAGGGTCAATTACCCTGATTGAAAACAGGTTTCAGTTTTTTTCCGGTTGAAAATGGTTCCACCCAACTCATTCAATACAATATATAATTTGAATACGACCAAAAAAGGTATTAGAAGGGGAGGAACGAATTAGTATAATCTATCAATCA
This sequence comes from Malachius bipustulatus, assembly GCA_910589415.1. NCBI lineage: Eukaryota > Metazoa > Arthropoda > Insecta > Coleoptera > Melyridae > Malachius > Malachius bipustulatus. Next base: position 59,142,176 of record OU342631.1, on the reverse strand, counting down.
GCATTAAATGGGATATAATGTTTGTTATGGTTTTTCAAATAGAATGAATGCGCTAAACATTGAATAACGTTGAATATGTACGCAATTTTAAAAGTTTAATAGGGATGAATCAGAACACACTGTACGAACTGATAAATTTGGAAATTTTTGAATAGTAATGAATGAGGTTTTTAATCGAAAAATATTGAATAACTAGGTGACACTATTAACCTAAAACATTTGAATATCTCGAAAACTATAAGCAGTCTGCGGAAAAATCTTCTGTACAAAAGTGGTTTTGTTCGATGGGGGACACAAGAACCGCCTTGCACCCCCTCACCCCTTTTTTTTTTTTTCGTTCTTTTCCCCATGATCGACGAAACCAATCATATTGTAATTTAATAAACTAAACAACATGTAAACAACACAATCGTAAGACTGCAATTTGTAATTTCAAACGAATATATGTATTTCGTTGCACCCCTTGCACTCAACCCTCGCCCCATTGTGAGGGAGTAGGGGTGTTTACCTAGCTTTAAATATAACAATAACCAGTATTTTTTATGTGTCTTCGTATTCAGCAAAAAAGTGGGCAAAAAATTATTCAGATAAAACTTACGCATTTTTTTGTCACCGAATTAGAATTCGCAATAAAAAACGCGTTTGCCCCCATTGAACAAAAACACTTTTGTAGATTATTGGGACGAGGATTTTATAAATATTATGTATATTTTAAATAATTTTACTCAGATTGGAATAAGATTTAATCAGGTTGGTTAGGTACCTCACCTGAAAGGTTTCAATGAGGATGAATGAGAATACCATTATACAAAATGATGAATTTGGGCAGCTTTTGTTATGGGTATTTATTCAAATTTGCACAAGTAAATACATATATTTACTTATAGGTTTACCTATTAAAATACAAATATAAAAAAATATATAATGGGGGTGTTTCTTCAGCAGAGTATACAAAAACGCATAATAATATAACAAAGCTAGCAGGTACATAAATATAGAGATACCTATATGAATATCTACTGGATTTCCAAACAATTTGGCATCAATCCTACAAAAGTATTCACGTTAGATACATTCATGAGTACACATTTTCCGACAATATCATCTATTGATATAGAAGTAGAGGACCAGTTTCTATCTTGTGGAGAAACAATTTTAAAAATATTTATTATGTAACACTCCCAACTAATACAGGCTGCAACAATTGTTCGCTTACAATAAATCTGCTTCTCCCCATATCATTCACTACATTTTAAATTTTTGCAATTTTTCCATCTAATAATTGTAAGAATGAATTATTCCTTTTTTTGGCGTTTTTGTACATGGAACTGGAATATATACTACCTTGGTGAACACATCTATCATACGATGTGTTACAATTACTTCCAGTACCCAGAAAAACTACTCCCTCATGAACTTCTTTATTTAGTTTGGAGGATGAGAAGATACAATCACAATAATTCTGGCAAATTTCGGAGGTATTTTCCAGCAAAGACGGCATTTTTTTAATTTTTAATGTGCGATTTATTTGCTTGTGGACATCTTTTGCACCATGCACTTGCACTTTTAAATTAAAAATACCAGATTCATAACAAAAAGCACTGTTCGCCCATAGAGGGCCGGTTATTTTAACATGGTCCACTAGATGAGTTAATAAATGTATGTTGTATGTCATTGATCCGGCACCATATAAAACTTGAAATTCACAAACAAATTGGGTCAACATTTTTTTCGCTTTGTTCAAGTCTTCTTTAGAAATTTTTCTCTGAAGTAAGTAATATATACTCGTTTGAAGGAGCGCCCAATGCTGCAAATATTTAACATTAAGAACACCCATTAGACAAGGGATGGAATAGAAAAGTAGCCAAGAACGCCATTCGGTTGCTTTCCATTTGCTTCTATTAGACATTGGTCGGGGCAAACGGTGGATTTCTGAAGGTGGCGTAATTCTCATAAGCCTGTTGTTTATTTGTGTCAGTTTAGCAGGAGAACCAACATAATGATCATTAGAATCGGATCGATTATATGTCATCCAAATCTCATCAAACGTATATTTTGCGACACCGAGTAATACACAGTGCATATGGTCCGGGGGCATTCCAGAAACCAGACGGAAATGTGGGATATTAACTAAAACTGATGGTCCCTTGATCCCATTGACTTTTCTTTTTAAATGAAGAGCTTCTATCATATCTCTTACAATTTCATCATCGGTTCTGACGTTATAGGGTTCTACATCTGTGGGGTATTTAACTTGCTTGCTATTATTTTTTGAGTTCTTTTTTTCACTCCTTCCAGGATGATAGCAATAACTACAGCCCATAAAACCATTGAATTGAGTGCAGTTTATTAGCAGGGGCCTTGCTACAGTATCTACACAGCACGATAATGCAATACATTTTGAATTGATTAAATCTCCTTTGAAACACCAATTTACCCCTTCTGTTGCAATTTTCTCACATTCTTTGACAAACGCTGACATGAAAGTATTCATACAAGGCTCCTTGGGTCCAAAAAATATTGCAGCAAGAATAGGTTGTTTAAAACGTACTTTAGGAGGCAGCTCATTTAAAATGAGCTGCACTGGCCACATCGAGGATTTCGAAGAATGGAAAATGGGGGCACCATCCGTATTAAAATTGAAGTTAAAATGAAAATCTACTTCTGACCTTAAAGACTGATACAGTGACCCATCATACACATCGGAAAGATCAGTAGCACTTTTGTTAATTATTGTTAAATTTATATGTTTCTGTATAGTCGGATTTTCCAAAAATGTTTTTATTTGATATTGTAAATTCAAACTAAGAAAACAATTTGGACTTGATAGATTTAGTGTGAATTGGTTTTGACAATTCATGCAAGTGGCACTTTTATTTTTGATTTCATTTTTGTAAAATTGTGTATCAACTGGATAGGAACAAACGTTACAATAAAAATTATATTTTACTACTTCTTTTGGGACATCAAACAACTTATCTATGAAGTAATTAGAGGCGTTCCAATGACTTTTCCCGGAAAATGTTTTTATTAAATTTAGAAAATCACTTATTCCCTCTTTTGATAAACTGTGCCTTAAAGCAAACGCTGATGTCATTATTAAAGCTTCTTTAATAGTCACTCCTGTTTCCGGAAACAACAATTGTTCATCATTTTCAATAAACACGCCTTGTCTTTGCTGACAGATATCTTCATCTTCCTCATCTTCACTTTCAGAATCTTCACCACTCATCCCGTTAACTTCGTCATCCTGGTTATTTTCGTGATTATTTTCGGCTCGACTACTGACCTGTTCGCTCAAATTATAATTACGTTCACTTATTGCTTCATTTGAAGCAGTGCTGTTTTCAAAATTTCCTGCTGGAGAGCTTGATGATGAAGCATCTGCATGATTATAATTTGCACAGTCCACATGACATGTTTCTTCTGATTCACCAATCATATTATTGCCCTCAGAACAAACTTTATTCTCAATCTCAATTACTGTGATTCCAACTTCAGAGTTTCTCTGCTGCTGCCATATATCAGTATCTGGTTTAATAAGAGTTTCAAATAATACATTGTTCGAAGAATTGTTGTTATTACAATAACCAGTCGTAAATGACTCTTTAAACAAATTATTTTGACCACTACTAAAAAATTGCTGTAGTTTCTTTTTCCATCTCCAAGAACTCACTCTCCCACCTAAGCGTCCTGTATCACCGTATACGGAAGACTCAAATATCTCTTTTCGATTTTTCTTATCCCGTTTTTTGATCGGGCCCTGTTCTCTTATTAGGCGGTAGGACTCCTCCATGACACCTACTTTCCGTCTACTGTAGTATACCTAACCCACATAGTTACAGTTACAGCATAGGAAAAAACAACGCGCAATAAACAAAAATACTTTCCGGCACAAAAATATCCATATATCACAAAAATAATTTCCCATTAAATTGTAAATAATGTAAATAAAATATTAAATATTGAGGTTAATGGTTATCCTGTTGAATTACTCTTGACATTTTATTTACAGGGTTGCCGTATTAACCGACTTATCGGGTTAGGCCGCGCCATGTTCATGCAAACAAAATTAAAAATCAAATAGTTACCATGCTATATCACAGCCACATCAGCAGTGATAAGAAACAAAAGAAATTAACATTTTATTTACTCCCATTTATTAATTAATTAATATAATTTAAATTAAGCAAATAGGTATTAATTTACTCGCCTTATTTAATAAATTTGTCATCCTTTTCATTTAGTGTAAAAAAAGAAATAATAATTTATGAAATCTAATTTCATTTTTGCACTTTATTTCATTCATTATATTGTCTCATCGAATTTAACGCGTGAATAATTATAATAATCGCGACTGGATATTGATTCATGAAATTGCAGCAGAACATTTTACTCGTCCTAATTTCACTCATATACAGGGTGGCCAATTAGTGCGACAAAGGTCAATATCTCCTGTACCATTGAAGATAGCGGAAAACTTTTTTCAAGAAAGTTATTAAGGGTTAAGAGATGCATCTTTTAAAATTATTTTCGACTATACAGGGTGCTCCATAAAGGCGGGACGGTAAAAAGTTCATGTTTTTTAAATGGGACGCCCTATATTTTATTGCATTTTCAGATTGTCTGAGAAAATGTAATAACAATAATGTTTATAGTTGCATTTTAAATTGAGTAGGCTATGAGTTATAAACAAGCGAAAATCGCAATTTTCCAACTTTAAACCCATTTACCACAAAAACGGCCCATAATATCAAAAAACGGCTTACATGTTCCTATCTTAACTTTTTATAAGGCATCCAATTATGCAGTTGAAATGTTTATACAAGGTGGTGAAAATGATCAGATTTTCCATCACCCTGCATAAACATTTAAACTATACAGTAGGATACCAGATAAAAATTTAAGATAGGGTCATGTAAGCCGTTTTCTGATATCTTGAGCCGTTTTTGTGGTAAATGGGTTTAAAGTTGGAAAATTGCGATTTTCACTTGTTTATAACTCATAGCCTACTCAATTTAAAATGCAACTATAAACATTATTGTTATTACATTTTCTCAGACAATCTGAAAATGCAATAAAATATAGGGCGTCCCATTTAAAAAACATGAACTTTTTACCGTCCCGCCTTTATGGAGCACCCTGTATAGTCGAAAATAATTTTAAAAGATGCATCTCTTAACCCTTAATAACTTTCTTGGAAAAAGTTTTCCGCTATCTTCAATGGTACAGGAGATATTGACCTTTGTCGCACTAATTGGCCACCCTGTATAATTATCATCGATGATAAATAACTCATATATAATATTATATCACTGCTTGTTTATATTCGTGTGATCCACAAAATTTTTCATCAACTAGCAGCAGTGCCTTGGAAGAGAGAGATAGCTATATTATTGCAGTCATGTCTGAGCTCATTGAACCTGAGCACACCTTTTATCAATAGTTTGCATTTTATCTGGCAGACTGCGCAGACTCGCAGACATGCTTCATTTTTTCCAAGACACTATAGTTGATGAAAAATTTTGTGGATCACCCGCCGATAATAATCGAACATTGTGTCACTAAAAATTATTACCAAAGTAGAATTTCAATTTGAAAGGTTTATTAAAAAGACCAATTGAACATTTTTGACATGTAAAACGAATCAGAAAGAATAAATTTTATATTCGATTACAACATTATACTCTGGGAGGCTGTGTCGTCAACTTTTTTGTATCCAATAAATAAATTTATATTTTTTCTGTTTATTCTCCAGATTTGAAACTTGTTTGTAATCTTATGAAACAAATTAAAAATTACCGAAAAGTGATAAGAGCTTATCTATAAATAAGAGTAATAAGCAAAATAACATCAAAGCATTTTTAAGTTAATATAGTATTCTTTCTTCGTAGGTTAATAGAAGCCAAACAGATATGAAGCCCAGTGTAGGTAAAATTTTATTTCATCTTCTATTACACTAATATTCTAAGCGCGGCAACGAGGCGGTATCCAAACGTAACAGGTTGTGCACTCTGCGCTTGCGCATGCTCGGCGACGGCGCAGGCTCTGGCAATGGCGATTGGCGACCTTGGCGTTGGGCGTTGGTTTATGGTTTGGTTTGGATTTTGGATTAGTTGTGCTCCTGTCCCTCTGTCCTGCTACTCCATTAATTATAATAGGTACTCGTATAATTGTGCGTGTTTTAGGTACCTAAAATACCTTTCTTCTTATTTCACCATTGTTTCATAGTACCTAGGTACAATGTAGCTACAGAGTTTTTTTGGTTGGGTAAGTCTTCTGTCGATTGACATTGACCGCCATTGCCGCCGTTTGCTATATAACTTATATACCTATACCTACGCAGTGAACGCAAAGTTGCAGTGCAGAGTATTACCTATGATTGATCTGTGATTAGTGTGATTTAAAGGCAGCATCACCACCATTGTTGTGTATAAACAAAATTTTACGGGAGATCACGCCTGCTTGGTCGATTTGTGCGAGGTTATTTCGCGTCACCAACCGCGAAAATCCAAAATAACCTTCACCGATTCTAGAAAATTCAGTTTTTTTGCACAATAAAAAGGATTCATAATATTCTGGTTTTAATTCGCCGTATACTGTGCTGCTGCTGGTAAGTAAAACAGTCAATTTATATCACTTCTATTATTAAGAATGCTCTTGATAAGAGTTAATTAAGCAGGGAACCAAACTTCAAGGGAAGAAAGATTCTTTGAGTGAACTCCTACAGCCACAGACACATTTGTGTAAATATAAATAAATATAGTAGTTTGGTCATTATAATAGAGGACATGCATCCAACCGTGACGAGCTGGGATTTGAACCCAGGCCGTCGTAGTCACAACGTAGTCTGCACCTAACCTACGAAGCCACCGCCGGCTCCACCCTGCATCTTGAAAAAATATGCATTTCTGGACCTATGTGTATATAAACTTTCCGTCTTATAATCCCTTAAAGAATCACCCCCTGAAGTTTGGCCCCCTACATAATATAATGTATGTATGATGCTAGATAGTATGTGTATTATGTATATGGCTATATAATAGTCTGTGAATATTTATTTATCCTCTCTCTAAAGTTACGAAGTTTATAGTTTTTTGTAATTTTAGTATATGAACGCATCTGAAAATGTTTGATGACAATAATAATGAAGAAAACCCTAGGTCGAGCAAGCAGGAAAATTACTATGATCCTTCCTACCTGGCGTATGTTCGATATCTTGAGGATAATATAAAAGGAAGTGTCAAGATATCGGACATAAAAGGCGGCTTAAAGGTAATTTTATTCAACAACTAGCAAAGAAGAGTCCAAGTTCCAGAGTATCAAAATTAATTATATTACTCATAATGAATTATTCAACTAGCAAAGAAGATTCCAAGTTCCAGAGTATCAAAATTAATTATATTACTCTTATGTCCGTATTCATCAAACTTCAAAATATAACTCTGGGGTTATATTTTGAATTTTCTGACAGCTGATTGGTCTAATGCTCAAACCCTACGAACGCTACGAATTTTGAACCAATGACATGTTCTAAAATATAACCCCAGGGGTTTGTTTTTTTATTATTTGCATTTGTTCTTACAGTTGGTGTTTAAATTGAGAAGTTTTTGAGTTATAAACAAGTGAAAATCGCAATTTTTGAAGTTCAAGTCCCTGCACAACGAAAACGGTTCAAGATAAAGAAAAACGGCTTACATGTTCCTATTTTAACTTTTTATGCACTATCCTATAGTACAGAAACATGTGTACTTTGTTTTTTTTTTTCATTTGGCGAATCGGAAATCTCAGATTTTTTATCACCCTCTATAAACATTTCATCTACATCATGGGATAGTATGTTAAAAAGTAGAATACGGACATGTAAGCCGTTTTCCTCTATCTTGAGCCGTTTTCGTTGTACCGGGTGGGCAGATAAGAATGCAAAGTGCTGTATCTCGGGAAATATTGATCCTACAGTTTCAAAATGAAAATTTTCCAGACATAAGTGACTATGCGAAATGCAATGAAAATATTTTCAAGATGGTCGCACTTCCGGAAATACCGGAAGTTGACACCTACTTCGTTATTTTAACGGGGACACCCTTTATATTATTGTATTTTTAAATTGCCTGGCAAAATCGAATACAGGTGGTTTTCACAATTGGAATTTTGGTTGAGTAGTTTATGAGTTATAAACAAGTGAAAATCGCAATTTTCAATTTTCAAAGCATATCACATTGAAAACGGCTCAAGATATTTAAAAACGGCTTACATGTCCCTATCTTAACTTTTTACAAGGTATCCTACCATGTGGTTTAAATTTTTATACAGAGTGACGAAAATTAACAGATTTTTCATCACCCTGTAGAAAAATCTAAACTACATAATAGAATACCTTGTAAAAAGTTAAGATAGGGACATGTAAGCCGTTTTTAAATATCTTGAGCCGTTTTCAATGTGAGATGCTTTGAAAATTGAAAATTGCGATTTTCACTTGTTTATAACTCATAAACTACTCAACCAAAATTCCAATTGTGAAAACCACCTGTATTCGATTTTGCCACGCAATTTAAAAATACAATAATATAAAGGGTGTCCCCGTTAAAATAGCGAAGTAGGTGTCAACTTCCGGTATTTCTGGAAGTGCGACCATCTTGAAAATATTTTCATTGCATTTCGCATAGTCACTTATGTCTGGAAAATTTTCATTTTGAAACTGTAGGATCAATATTTCCCGAGATACAGCACTTTGCATTCTTATCTGCCCACCCGGTACAGGGCCTGGAACTTCGAAAATTGCGATTTTCACTTGTTTATAACTCACAAATTTCTTAATTTAAACGCCAACTGTAAGAACAAATCGTATTTTTTCTTTTTGCTTCTCAGACAATCTAAAAATGTAATAACATAGGAGCATTCCATTAAAAAAAAAACATAACTTTGATATGCCACTGTCATATAGAACACTCTGTCCAAAATAATTTTAAATTATGGCCATTGTGATCCTGCAAATTTTTTTGAAAAAATCTATCGTTTGGCGTACAGAGACCGCTTCAAATGAGCTAGGACACCCTGTATATTAAAAGAAAACGGCTTGTTATTTTCTCCCCTAATTTCAGATCATTAAGTATATGATTTTCACTTGCAGTGTCCATTTGATTCAAAAAAAAAGTACATGATAAAGTGGCACAATAATGAAGACAGGGATAAAGAAAGTCGAGTGGATGAAGATTGTAGTGAGGATGATGATATATATTATGGGGCAGAAATATTATTTGTTGCAGGTAAATAAGTTTTTCCAGTGGATCAATTGTTGAAAAGCAAAAGAGTATATTTTCTATTATCATATTATACATAATCATATCCCAGAATAAAGGCGACAAACTTCTAGGATAGAATATTTACTTAATTTTAAGACAAAAATCCTAATGAACCTTCCCCTCTAAACTGGTATTTACGAAGTTACAGGGTGTTCAAAGTACCAAAAAAATAACATTTTTTCAAATAGAATATTTTTTTTATGAAATTTTTTGTGTCGCCTTTATTCTGGGACACCTGTATATTGTAGTATATAATCGCGACTATGCTTTATGCAACTGATTTATTTTCAAGAATAATTTAAATCATTAAAATTTTAGAAACCGAAGAAGTTTTGAACCAAAAAATCCATGCTAAAAGAGTGAGATTGGCCAATAAAAACATGTTACACACGGAGTCTGAAAGTTATTGTAACAGTGGAGTAAGTATAGAACCTATGTCTCTATCATTCTTTATTCTTCTCCTAATTTGCATTTTTCTTTCGTTTGTTTTATATTATTATAAAGGTGAACAATCTTTGTTTTTTCTTCTAATAATGCATGGGTTCATTTTGTATTCTAGGATAATAGGGCTTCAAAGTTGCTTCAAAAAGGAAAGAAAAAAATCACAAATAAAGTTAACCCACCACCGTTACACCAAAAACAAATAATTGAAAAATTCAAAAATGCTGTCAAACCAAAATGTGTCGGTGACTTGGAGCATAATGCAGTGGTAAGGTTCATTATGAAAAATAATAATTCTTGCCCATGTTATTTTCCATATTTGTTTAATCTATGACGTTATTCAGCTTAAAGACTTTGACAAGTCGCAAGCACGAGCGAAATTTAAGGACCAAAATCCTCTTCCTCAAGCAACTTCAATCGGCCAACCCGAAGCAAAAACTCTTGATCAAAAGGACTCGAAGGTTATTAAGTTTTTTTTTTTGTTGTCTTTAATAATCCCAGAAGTAACGTAAAGACTATTCTAAATTTATACTTCATTATTTTCAGTCGTCCAAAAACGTTGAAAACTTTGAAACCCTCCAAAAGGAAAACACTCATTTGAAAAAAAAAATTAAAGAATATCAAAAAGAGCTATCGGATTTAAAGTGCCAAAACAAAGAGCTGACACTTTTGAACATTGCGCTACAAGGTTCAGTAATAAATGGGGTCCAAGGTATCCAGGTATAATTATTTGTAAAGGTTTTTTTGTACCTTCTCGTTTTTTTTAAGATTTGTTGAATCAGCTTGGAAATGGAGAAAAAACCGGACCGCCTACCAATCTGTAGCCTCCTATAGGAAAACGAACAGTAAACAATGTAAGTTTCCCCCCAGCTTTCTTACACCTGATCCATACCCATGATTTTTTTTAATGGACTTTGTTTCCTAATAGAATAAAGTTGGGTTTTTTAAAACGGAACATATATACCCTCTAAACTTTTACAACTCAACTGTATTCTACTCACAAAGTCCTATGTTCCTCGTTAAAAAACTCACTAGGTATATTATACAGGTGTCCCAGCTCATTCGAGTCGGTGGTATATTATACAGGTGTCCCAGCTCATTCAAGTCGGTCTCTGTGGGCCAAAGGATGGATTTTTCTTTTTTTTTTTTTTGCACTAATTCAAGTACGCAGGATCACAATAGCCACAGTTTCAAATTATTTTGAACTATACAGAGTGTCCCATATGAGAGTGGCATATCAAAGTTACATTTTTTTTAAATGGAATACTCTATATTTTTTTTTTTTTTTTTTTTTGCTTACACAACTAATTATAATAATAATAATAATAATAATAATTTTATTTATAACATATTAAAATATTAGCATACATAACATATTATCGTATACAAGTGTTGTTTACTGAAAAAGTTTTCACACTGGGTACACCTAAGTATCCATTGAAGGTACTTGTGTGTGTACCGGGGAAACATGACAGATCAATATTTTTCACATTTTTGAAGGTTAGCATGAATATGTCCCCAAACAATAATTAACGTAATTATGAATTAAAATTACACAAAAAAATTCTAGCTATCTCAAATTTGACTTTCAATCAACCCAAACAAAATTTTAACCACCCGAGCTATCGATTGGTAAAACAATAAAAGCAGCCGCTCACATGTTACAAAACAGGTAATTAAAACAAAACAACCGGAAAAAGTACCCAAATGCAGAAAAAAAAACAAAACATCCAGCGCTATACCATATATAAGGAAACATAAAGCTCAAATATACAATATCACTATCATCAGTCAACAGATTCCGTTACGATTCCATTCTTAAAATTCTCAAAAAAGCATCTGTATTCTCAAAAATATACCGAGTTATTTTTTTATTAAAAAGTTTAGCATTATTTATTGCCCTAATATCGCTTGGTAAGATGTTATAGAATTTTGGACCGAAGTAACCTAAAAACCTCTGAGTTGTCGTCCTCATCAGTAATGGGACTCGAACATGTCTATTGGCATAATTTCGTGTATAATAGTGCATATTAAATGTTGTTTGCTTCAACTCAACGTTCCTATATGTAAACATAAGAGCAGATCGGACATACAACTGTCTTAAATCAAAAAAGTTACTCTCCTGATACAGTAACTCTGTAGAGTACAGCCTAGGTTTTCTATACATCACCTTGATAATGTAACGCTGTGTGACATTTAAATTCTCAACATTGGTAGGATATGTAGCACCCCATATTGTTATACAATATCGAAACAAAGATTCGGCCAATGCATAATACACGATTCTCAATATTTTCAGGGGAAAAATATCTCTCAATCTGTAAAAATATGGTATAAGCTTTCTAACTTTTTTATTTAGTTGTTCCGCATGTTCACGCCATTTGAGATTTTGATCAATTATGACACCGAGATACTTTATATTGGCCACATTCTCTATTCTTCCTGTGCATCTACATCCCATCTTATTTACCTGTAAACAGTTATGAGAATGAATAGCTATTTCCTTAAAATCTGGCAGATTAACCCCGTAAATACTATAGTACATGAATTTTGTTTTATCTATATTAAGTGATAAAAAATTATTATCTAACCACTGTTGGATGATGGCAAACACTGTCATGGAATTTTCCTTCAGCTGTTCCCAGTTTTCATCCTCAAATATCAGGACAGTATCATCTGCATAAGAGACAATTTTTGCATTTATGTCAAGGTGTAGCAGTTCATTTATGTAAGTTAAAAAGAGAATAGGTCCCAATACCGTTCCCTGAGGGACTCCACGAGTAACCCGTCCAGGCTGACTGATTTCTTTATTTATCTTAACCCTCTGTGATCTATCATTCAAATAGCTCCTGAAAAGGTCACCCGCAATCCCCCTAACTCCATATTTGTGTAGTTTTTCAATCAACAAATCATGTGAGACAGTATCAAATGCCTTGGCTAAGTCTAGATAAATTGCCAAAGTTTTCCTACCCCTATCCAAAGAACCATAAAGAGTCTTTGTCACACAATACACAGCATCTTCTGTACCTATATTCTCACGGAATCCAAACTGTTTATCTGAAATGATATTATTTCGCCTAAAATGACTATTTAGCCTCTGTTTTATTGAATGTTCAAAAATTTTACTAATGTTATTAGAAATAGATATCGGTCTATAATTATCTGGATCGACACGGGATTTATTATTGCCTTTATAAACAGGGGTAACCAACGTATCTTTCAAAGCCCTTGGATATATACCCTTTTCAAAGCACAAGTTAATTGACAAAAGTTAATGGTGCACATATGAAGTTTTTAGTAGCTTTCAATATTTTTGTAGAAATAAGGTCAATCCCTGATGAGGAGTTATTCTTTAAATTTTTAATATTAACCAGAATTTCACTCTCCAATACTGGATTAAGAAATAGACTAGTACAATCTATGTTTCTATCTTTCATAGATTTGGAAAATGTTTTATTCTTACTCATCCTACCAGTTACGTTTAAAAAATGTTCATTAAATACCTCTGCAACTTCACAATCTCTCTGTATAATCCGATTTTCAACATTCAAAACAATTCTACCATCCTGCCGTCTCCCATCTAGCCCTTCATTCACCGTGCGCCAAACTTTCTTTATATCATTTTTTGAGTCATTTAATTTCTTAGAGTAATAGTCTGCTCTGGTCTTTTTAAGAAGGTTATTTAGATTGTTTCGATAAGTCTTGTAGTGTTGTACCAACTCTAAGTTATAACCATCCTTAGCAACCTCTCGCTTAAGTTTGTCTCTAGTACGTATTGAGTGTACCAGTGTGACCGTAATCCAAGGTTTAATCTTCCTATTTCGACTATTGACCTTAATATACTTTTTTTTCTTTGCTAATTCAATCTCATGCTTGAATATCATCAAAAACCTGTCATATGCAGCATTTGGATCAACGTGCGAATAAACCTCATTCCAGGTTTCCGCTTCTAAACCGTCCCGCAATTTATTAAAATCAATATAATCCACAAAATATGAACCATCAGCAGACCCATAAACAGATTTAGTATCTACGCGCACCATCTGAGAGATCCCCAGGATGACCGCGTAATGATCCGTGGTGTCACATTGTAATATCATAGGAGTAATTGGATAGTTACGTTTGTCTAGTTTGTTTGGAAATCTAACAAAAATGTGATCAATAGCACTTTTAGTTGTTTCAGTAACCCTCGTATAACCATGTATGTAATTTAAATAATAATTACTGGCTAACGTATCAAGATACTTATTAGCGATGCTGTCTCCTATATCCAAAGTATCTATATTAATATCTCCTATAAATATGTTAATCCTACTCTTATCCATAGATTTAAAAATATCATCAAGTTCATCAATGAATTTCAAAGGATTTGATGCCGGGGATCTATAAACAGAGACAATACTGAACAAATAAGAATCGACAACCAATTCCAGAATGGTAAATGTATTCTCCGAATAAATTTTCGTGCTGAAGTTTGCCGTTAGTACATCTCTGACAAATATAATCACTCCATCGTTCTGATTGTAACTACCTCCCGAATAATAACTGCGGTAATTCCTAATATTAAAAAAATTCAAATTGTCTACATTCCACGTTTCGGTAAGTACAATTATATCAAAGTCCGTTTCTATACTTTCCAACAATACCAAAAAATCATCGAAGTTTTTTCCAATGCTTCTAATATTCAGATGTATGATCCTGAAAAAGTTCCCAGACAATTTATTGGGTATATCCCGGTGATCGGAAGTAGCAAATGTAACAATTTCATCTACCCCCTCAATATCATCATTGTACTGCAACATGCTCAGGGGCAAAAACTTACTCAATAGCTCAGGCTTACAAAGTAATACAATAATTTAGATCTCGAAGAGAATGCAAAAACACGGCAAAGCATACAATAAAAATAAAAATAAAAACTCAAAAAGGTCCCCAATGCCATATAAGCTCCCGTATCATTATCTCATTTCCCCTTATTCCCATATACATAAATGTCATAGTTTCGCAATCATACCGAAACCTACAAACCATAATTTTTAAAACTTTTCATTTTCATCTGACAGAAAATTTCATAACTCTACCCAAATAACCCTGCCCAACAGTAATTAATTATAAGCAAAAAGTAAGTAACAGTGGAGAAGTAAAAACTAAAAAACACACAAAAAAGGATATTTTTAATGTTGATCATTTATATTTCCAGTCTTTAATCTCTGGATATCTATTTCTTCATTTATCCTATGTATAACGTCGCCAAGTCTCACCATAACCATCCCATTTCTCGTAAAAACACTCTTTCTATCAAAAACCTCCAATGACCTTTTATATAATCCTAGGGTTCTTCGTGTGAGGTCTTCGGTAAGCCCCATATGTGAGCCTTTCAAATTTTTACACTTTGATAGAACGAAGTTACGCTTACTCAGGCTCGAGAACTTTATCACAATTGGTCGTCTTCTCAAAGCCTTATTACCAACTGGATAGCAATACAGTACCTCGTCACTCTTTATATTAACACCCATAATGTCATTTAACACTTGTAAAACCCTTTCAGATAATCGTACATTTTCTGGAACGTCCAATCCATGCATACAAAGGTTTTTCATCTTATCATTTCTTTGCAATTGCTCAATCAAATTATCCAGTCTGACAATCTCTTGATCTTTCTTACATAATCCCTCCTGTATGTTCACAATCTTCACGTCCTGACGACCAACGGTATCATAAACTTTGGATTCAATGTTAGTCATCTGTTCAGTCTTCTTATTTACGAGCTTCTCAAGATTATCTACCTTATCATTCAGTTTTTTTACTATAGCTTCCATGAAATCTCTGTCTGCCAACAATTCCTGAACTGTTTCCTTAACTATAACTTTCAAATCTTGCTTTGATAAACCCATATTATATATTCTGATATATAGCAATCACTAATATTCACTAATAACAACTATTATACAAGTTTTCGGGGAATTAATCTTAATCAATCACGCTATAAAATGCAATTTATTGGGAGCTGGCAATAAATTAAACACTGACAGTCGCCATTCACAATCTGATTGCATTTTTATATTATCTAGAAGAAAAAAAGATTGGTTTTTATAGTTGGTGTTTTAATTTGTGTAGTTTTTGAGTTATAAACCAGTGAAAATTGCAATTTTTTATAAGTTCAAAGCCAAGCAACAAAAGTTGCTCAAGATTGAGGAAAACGGTTTACATGTCTGTATTTTAACTTTTTATGTACTATACCATGGTACTATACATTTGCACTATCTTCCGTTTCTTTTTTTTTCATCTTGCAAAGCCTTTGGAAATCTCACATTTTTTATCACCCTATACAAGCATTTATTCTACCTCATAGAATAGTAAATAAAAAGGTAAAAGAGAGACATGTAAGCTGTTTTCCTTCATCTGGAACTGTTTTCGTTGTATGCTGCCTTGAACATTGAAAATAGCAATTTTCACTTGTTTATAACTCACAAACTTCTCAATCTAAACTACAACTGCAAAAACCATTCTTATTGAGAAATAAGAATTGAATAAAAAAAAAATTTGAAAAAATACATCGTTTGGCTCACAGAGACCGACTCGAATGAGCTGGGTATTATGATTGTTTGTTATCTATTTAAAAAATTCAATGAAAATCTGATTTTAGACTCACGTGGGCCAAAATATATGGTTGGGAAATCAAGTAATAGATTCCTTGTTGTGTGCCAACCAGGAATTGAAGGACAAACGAAAATTGGTTATAAACTTGGCAGTTATCCTTTTTGGAAGAGATTTGCTATGCAAAAGTTCTGTTTTTGGCAGTAAACCCAATGTAAAAAATGCGCCCGCCAAACCACCATTGGATCCGAAAGTACTGCTGGCGATTACGGGTAACAAAAAAAGAGTATTTCTTTGTAAAATAATTATTAACAAATATTTTAAATAGATTTTTATAAATGGTGGTTGAGTAAAAAAGGAGTGGACGTTTTGCAACAAGAACATCTTGCTTCGAAAGTGCCTTCTTTCATTAATTCTAAAATAAGTGACCTAAACAGAAAAGAGCGAGAACCAAGAAAATCATTGGCGGTTCATATGACAGGTAAGACTATAAATATATATATTTTTAACTTGTTTGGTGCTTCAACTAACAATTCCTAAACTAATGATCTCAGCAGCGAAAATGAATTATTGACATCCCCTATTATTGAAATTTTTCAATGTGGTTTCATATTTTATCTACCGCGTGCCTGCCTGACCATACCTGTCTGTACATTGGACACTGCCTAACAATACAAAATAGTTTCCGTGTTAACGAAATTAATTGTTTCCTATTATTGTCGAAGTATTCGGACGTCTTTAATTGTTATTAATAAAATATTATTATGTCTAT
Source organism: Malachius bipustulatus (assembly GCA_910589415.1). Classification (NCBI taxonomy): domain Eukaryota; kingdom Metazoa; phylum Arthropoda; class Insecta; order Coleoptera; family Melyridae; genus Malachius; species Malachius bipustulatus. The sequence continues at coordinate 59,125,067 of OU342631.1, read as the reverse complement.
TATTATTATGTTTTCTTAGGTACTTGATAGTGATAGTTTAAAAAGTTATTCTTTTGACGTTTCTGGACTGGTTAGCAGTCCCTTGTTTGCTATTTAATAACAAATATTAAATAATTATGAATTAAAATATAAAATATAATAGATATTGTCATATGTTATTCTTGTTCTTAATTATTGGAATCGATTTAGTATTATTAGGCAATTTCCTATGTACAGGGTGATTCATTATAATGTCGCCCCCCTTTAACTTTGTTATTTCATGTGTCCCAAAAAAATTAAAAGTGGGGTTATGTAGGTGCTAAAAAAGACTTTTTTATACGTGTAACAAAAATTTGAAAGTAGATCAGTATACAGGGAAAACCAAAAATTTAATTTTTTTTTCAATGGATCACCCTATATATGAATTTATTTTTCGATTCCTCGTAAAATTCTAAGCATAATTTATATGACATACCGTATACCTAAATTCAAAGGCTTCTGAAAAATTCGCATTTGAAACATCATCAAATATTTTATAAAACACCTGTTGCAAATCAAGAAATCTAACAATAAAATGCTCTACTGGGCCTCCATTTTTTTCAACACATTTTATAAGGGTTTATAAGGGTTTATAAGGGTTGTTCGCATTTTCTCCAATGAATCTGTTATGAATTCTGGGTTATTTTAATTTAAATTATTAATTTTAATCCGTATCAAATCTTTTAGATGATCGAGGTTTTCAATTTGGTAGTTATATATACAGGGTGTCCCGTATCGTTATGTTCAAAATTCTTGAGCATATAGTAGGCTTAATTTTGAGCCCAAAAAACCCAAAAGTGACAGGTCTATCTTTATTCGTTACGAAGTTACAGGCCTAAGAAAATTATGACTAGTAAATAACAAGATTCAACTTTGTAAGCCACACAAATTGCCACACATGAGTAAACGTCATCGAAATAAACATTAGTTAGAGGTTCCCATGCTCATATGAAATGGCATTAGGATTCAAATAGATGCGGCACCAGCATATTTCAGAATTGGTGTTTGTAATTAAATACCAGAGAGAAATGATTATTTGATCGTATTCAGCAAGCTGGTCTAGAGATAGGTACGCGAAAAAAGACGAGAAAACTGTTACTTCTGCAATAGGCCTCCGAGCACAAGTTTGTATTCAGCAAGGAAAAGGGCATTTTTAACACATGATAAACTAAAGATTTGGTCAATAAAATAAGTTTTATGTGGTTTTCAAAGTTAAATCTGGTATTTACTAGACATTATTTTCTTAGGCCTGTAACTTCGTAACGAATGCAGATAGACCTGCCACTTTTAGGTTTTTTAGGCTTAGAAATAAGCCTACTTATATGCTCACAAAATTTGAACATAACGATACGGGACACCCTGTATACACACGGTTTTTTAAATAGTTTCAAATGCGAATATTTCAGAAACTATTGAATTTAGGTGTACGGTATGTCATATAAATTATGCTTAGAATTTTACGAGGAATCGAAAAATAAATTCATATATAGGGTGTTCCATTGAAAAAAAAATTAAATTTTTGGTTTTCCCTGTATACTGATCTATTTTCAAATTTTTGTTATACGTATAAAAAAGTCTTTTTTAGCACCTACATAACCCTACTTTTAATTTTTTTGAGACACATGAAATAACAAAGTTAAAGGGGGGCGACATTATAATGAATCACCCTGTACAAAGGTATGGTCAGCTACATGGTGTAATCAAGTTTGAGTACTCTTCGGGTGAATCACTACCCTAATTGTTTATTTGATTACACGAAAACTACAATCTGTTTTTTTTCTTGCCCGACCTCATGAAAACTCAACTATGACGTTTTACGCTAGGCAATCTATGGATTGATGAACTATAAAAATGTTTTTGATATGCAAAATTCGTACAAATATGACAATATAACATGTGAAATATCATTTTAAAACTCTCTTCTCTCTTTCTGATTCAAAAATATATGGTTTTTCTAGTATAAAACACATGATGAAGCTCTTATGAGCTGGGTAAGAATACAAAACGATTCTATCACAAATTTTTTTACCATATTTCCTAATTAATGAATATTATGTTATTATAATTATAGACGCCGTTGAAGGAAAAAATCAGGTTGATGATAATAGGATGAATGACGGTGATAATGATGACGATGATGGTGATAATGATGATGATGATGGTGGTAATGATGATGACGATGATGATGATGATGATGATGATGCGAATGATAATCAAATAAGTGCTAGAAGCGGCCAAGGTATAAAATTTTGATATTATATATTATATATTTTCCTTGGGAAGTAACGACTTCGTTAGATCAAAAAAAATTTTGTATGATGATTACGGGGATCTCGACGGGGATGGTAGTCTAGGAGTCAAAAGAATACTCTTGTGTTCAATGGCCGACGTTTCGGAAATATATTGTTTCCATTATCAAGGCACTACAAGTCAACAAAAATTCCCTAGTTAAATAATGTAAAATGAAGATGACAAACAAAAAGACTACTTACGAATACTTTGTCATCTTCATTTTACATTATTTAACTAGGGAATTTTTGTTGACTTGTAGTGCCTTGATAATGGAAACAATATATTTCCGAAACGTCGGCAATTGAACACAAGAGTATTCTTTTGACTCCTAGACTACCATCCCCATAATCATCATACAAAAATTTTTTATATATTATACAGGGTGTTAAGAAAATGACGGATAAACTCTCCAGTACATTGTAGGGAACACTCAGTAGAGTACGGGAAAAATAATTTAAAAAATTCTGGTCTTCAATTTGGTGAGATAAAAAATTCCCAAGTTAACATTTTACTATCTTTGTTTTTCAGTATTTGCAAAAACTAAATGAGTTTACAGATATAAAAAGGGTACTTTAATCGTTATCAGTTAAAAAATTGCTTAAGATGTATTACTGGCTTGGAAAATTTAATAAGAATATTTTTTCTTTTCTAAGAAGCTGAAAAAAAAAGCATTTGGCAACAACGGTTTTGATACCTTGACTACCTACATTGTTAGAAATTAGACGAAATTACCAAATACCAACTGTTATCGTGGTAAACGCTGCCAAATTTATTTTTCAATATTTTGCTTATATCATTTAAAATATAGCTCTGGATTTTTTAAAATTATTTTTCCCGTACTTTACTGAGTGTCCGCTACAATGTACTGAAGAGTTTATCCGTCATTTTCTTAACACCCTGTATATATCTTAATAATGATGGGCTAAGTTCAAATATAAGTACAAATCGGTGACCATACGGATTTCATGTTTAGCTTACTGTCAATGTGAACATTTTATGTAAAATTCTGATTTGTCGTTATCTCCACTCCCTAAAACCGCTTATACTAGTTTTTTATGATCACCGATAGTACCTCTAGAATTTTTTAATTGGAATGAGCGCATTGGAATTTTTACTGTCTATTATTACTCTTATTAAAAGCCAAAGTATACTCAACTCGATCATAGGTAGGTAGGTCTTATGAGTATATCAATAGCCTGTCGATTGGATGTGTGTTGCTGTCTGAGTCGAAACTCATTGTTTGGGTTTTCAGGCGCTCCAGACTTGACAACTGTCAGGATGATGGGTGAAATAACCCGACTCCAATCGACAGGCTATTGATTGTCCTTATACTCATAAGACCTACCTTCCTATGGTGTTATTATATTATTATTCTATCCTTATTTATATCTCTTACAGGCTCATCATCATCATCTTCAGGCTATTGATTGTCCTTATACTCATAAGACCTACCTTCCTATGGTGTTATTATATTATTATTCTATCCTTATTTATATCTCTTACAGGCTCATCATCATCATCTTCAGAATAATGATGAAGAAGAAGAAGAATGAAGAAGATGCAGAAGAGATGGCATTTTTTATATTTTTATTGTTTGTTTATGTTTTTTTTTTATGTTTATATGCCACAACAAAATAAATTTTTATATTATCATATAAAGTGGTTGTTGTACTTATTTTTAAAAGGTGTGAAAAAAAGGTGGGGTATCTGTTTCAGATCTTTACTGCATGATTACGTTTACCAAAGGAAAAAAGGTAGGTACACTGTACACTAGTCATCTTTCCAGCTTGTCGGCATAATCCCTATGTTGACCTTCATTCGTTATTATCATTAATTTGTAATTAACTGATCATGAATTTCCTGAATTAACATTGGCAATGTTGATGTTATCATGACGTGTTAGCTAGCGTCGAGAGTACAGTGACTTGACCTACATGCTTTCCTCTACCCCCGCCGCAGTTTAGCTAACAAAGTTATAATTCAGGGAATTTATGATCATCCCCTATAAGCTTATTAGGTCTCTTTCATTGTCAACATCGAAGTGTCTTTTTCAGCCTGATTCGTTAACCACTTATTCAGTCTCTTTAATTCTTAATATCGAAACAGCTTATTCAACCTGATTCCTTACCTTGATTTTAAACACGTATTCAATCTCTTTCATTGTCAATATGGAAACAGCTTATTGAATCTGATTCGTTACTTTGATTGTAACCACTTATTCAGTCTCTTTCATTCTCAACATTGAAACATCATAATCAGTCTCGTTCCTATCAAAAATTGTAACTGCTTATTCATTCTGTTTCCTTATATTGTTTAAAATTCCTTATTAGTTCTGTTTCACTAACCGACCTCAGTTCTCATTGATCCTAAAAAAGTCGAACCTTATTGAACCACTTCCTTCTTTTTTTTTAGTTTGAATGAGATCATTTTCAGTAGGGATTGTAGCAATATTCTTAAATACCTCATAATAAATATTGTAGCAATATTCATAATACCCAGAAATCAATATTGGGGCAACGATAGAAAGTAACATTGAGAAAATATTTCCGCCAATATTGAATAATATTTTGAGCAATATTCATCCAATATTACATAGTGTTCACATTTCAGTATTGGCTAAATATTAGGTTTACAATAGTCCATCAATATTTAAACTATAAATAGCCAATATTGTATCAATATTTATTGCTACATGGGAACAGACGAAAGTGATGATGTAGACGATGATATCCCTGATAACCCAGCTTTGCACGATATGAATCAGTACTCGGAGGTGCCCAAGGAGACTAACGACACTCAGGAGCCTCATGAGACTGAAGAAGCTCACGTGACTCAGGAGACTGAAAATAATCCGATTATTAGAGTTAGTAAGAAAGGGAAACAACCGCTTCTGATGACTCCTAGTACTTCTAAAAAAAGACGTGCAGACGAAAAATTGGATGCAGCTTTTCAAATTTTAACGAAAGCATCGGAGGCTTCACAGGGGGATCCAAATGAATGTGTTCTCTTTGGAAATCTTGTAGGCAAGAAACTTCAAAAATATTCCAACATAGCACAAACGGCAGTACAAGAAGCAATAATGAATATTTTATTTGCGGCTGATAGGGGATATTATAACCAAAATAAATCCCCTCAAAGACATTTACAATCAGGCAATAATTCCACCCACCAAAACAGCCAATTTGTACAACATCATTCGGTTTACCAAGGTACTCAGTTCACACAATCCCAGTATTCAGCTCCTCCTGCAGATCATTGGAATTCCGGTATGCCTAATTACTTCACAACTGCCGCATTATCCGAAGCGCCTCAGTCTTCAACAGTAGGACTACCACTATCATCTCCAACAACTTCACATAACTCGGATATAGCAAATAATTCCACTTCTACATCCCCATCCGTATTTGAACTAACTGAACTGCCTTAACTGATATAAGTTAAGTTAACAAGTTGCATGTTTATAATAAGAGTTTTGCATAATAAATAAATAAATATTCATACCTGTATATTCTCATTCAACCCTTCTACGAGAGCTTCACACACTTCTAGTACAATGGCACTTATCGATTGTTTCGAAATTTTGAACAGATATTGTAGACTCGTAAAAGAATCTCCTGTCGCCAAAAAACGCATTGTTACTGCTAATCTTTCCTGCACCGAAATAGCTTGTCTCCAATTAGTATCCTTTCTTGATATTTTTTGACCGATTAAATTGGTCAAAAATTCAAAATCAGTTGGCGTTATTCTTGTGAAGTTTTTGTATAGGCCACTCACTGACTGAAAGTTTAAATCTCTTAATAACTGACGACCGCCGTACACAGTTCTACTGGCGTATAATTGATTCTGCCACCAGCGTCTTGGTCTGCGTTTTTTTCTTCTGCACTAAATAGTGCATAACTATATATGCTGCAGCCGCAATGTCCATCTTCTTTGAATACACTCGTGCAACTAATTAAAAAATCTGGGACGCCTAAATGTTTCGCGTTGATGTTTCGGGGCGATGTTCTGTTGCACTAATTTTTTTTTTAAACCGGGCTGACCACGCAACATCGCCGCGTACAGAAATGATACGCGGCGGTGTTACGTGACGATGTTCTGTTGCATGTCTGTACGCACCTTTATATTTGCTGTGACGTTACAGTAACGTCGCGACGCTGGAAAGCGACGCCAGAATTTAAATAAAATATTATTCCCACGAAAGGCGAGAAGAAATCATGTAGGAATTATTCAAGTAGTAAATTATTAAAATCAAAGCAGGTAAATCGGCGACAACAAGATAAGGGAGGTTTTTTTATATTGGTATCAGTTGTTGTTTACGTCCGGTACCTATATAAAGGGACCGAGATGGAAGGAACGGTAGCAGATGGCAGCTGGCCTTCCTAGAGAACTGATCTAGGATAGCCGGTCCGCCATCTATAGCTCACCCCCTTGCCCAGAGGCCCGAGTACTGACCGGGACTTCTCCTAGAGCGAAGAAGAAGAATTGACTCTTCCAAGCTCACACCTTAACCTACCCCAATGCGAAGCCTGGGTACTGACCAGGAGTCAAGTTGAGCGGCAGCCAGGGCACCGTTTTTTACCGGGTGCTGGGCCGGGAAGATAAATACCGGGCGTTCACCCAGCATGCTGAACAAATCGACTAATTATTTTACGTTTATCGCAGTTTAAGGAAACAATAAATTTACGTTATTTTTTAAAATGTCGTGTATTATTTGTGTAAATCCACCCAAATATCCCGTCTGAAGGCATTGGTTAAGAAATAAATTAACCCAATAATTAAGACGTCATCTCCAAAAAAAGGAGAGACGTCACAAAGTTTACACAGCATACTGTTTATTGAGTGAAACAAGTGAAGAACCAAGAAATTATGAAGAAGCAGTTCAAAGTCCAGATTGGAAAAGGAGCATAGAATGTGAGTTACAGTCTCATGAAAAATTGTGTACGTGGTCAGCAGCAAAATTACCAAAAGGTGGAAAAGCAATCGAAACAAAGTGGGTATTCAAAATAAAGGAGACGGTTCTAAAAAGGCCAGATTAGTGGCTAGAGGTTTTCAGGAGCCGTACGATAAAGGTTCTGAATTTAGTTATGCGCCAGTTTGTAGAATGGCAACCGTAAGAATATTGCTATCAATATCAGTACAGAAAAATTGGAATTTGAAACAAGTTGATGTGCCAACAGCTTTTCTTAACAGCAAGTTGAATGATGATGTGTATATTTATACACCCAAAGGCGTAAATAGTAAAGAAGAAACATTGAAATTGAATCGAGCGTTATATGGATTGAGAAGTGCTCCAAAAGTTTGGAATAATAAGTTTAACGAAGTAATGTTGAAGATTGGCTTTCGCAGATCCAAGTATGATTTCTGTCTTTATTGTAAAGAAGATGCATGTCTTGTATTATTTGTGGATGATGCATTAATCACTGGTAACGATCAACAAGTCGAGAAGATCTTGGAAGATTTACGAAGAGAATTGAACGTTAAAGTTTTGAGAGAAGTCTCATCATTTCTTGGAATGCAAATCACAAAGACAGAAGATGAAATTAAAGTAAGTCAGCCAAAGATAATAACTAGACTGTTAGAAGAATTTAATATGATAAAATGTAAGGAAGTATCCACTCCAATGGAAGTAAACTTTACAGTAGAAGAAGCACCACTGAATTTAGAAATTCCATATCGACGACTAATCTGTAGTATAATGTACTTAGCTGTGACAACACGTCCAGTGTCAAGAATTCATTGTGTTTTTCTTGTTACCATACTGATCGTGGTGGAAAGGGCTCACGCCAAATGTATAATGTGCCAGTCAGGCGAGTCGCAGAGACGCTGTAGTAGAGAGAACACGTCCTGTCCACCGCGGCGTATTATTTCAGTTGTGAATTGCAAATAAAGCCGATTAAAACAAACTATCGTTTTTAAATAACATCAGAATAAAAGTAATAAACATTAACATATATTTTTGGTCCTTCGAGTCGGATTTTACAGTCGTTAAAATCAAATAATTAACAGTTTACTAATAATATTAGTGCAGTGCATCGATCTGGTGGTGGAATAGCCTGGTATCCCAGCGTCTTCACGAGTAAACGAAACCATCAACTTTCAAGGGCAGCACGCATCACGGTTCTCTCTCTCTCTGCACCGTACATTCATCATCTCGTCGTCTGCGTCTGTATCCAGTCCAGACAGCCTCCTGGTTCGGGAAATAATCGATTCCTGTCAAGGAATACACAGAACAGAATTTACAAGTTGAAAAATTCATTTTCAATTGTTCATTTCAAAACGTTTCAAATTATCATTTGTATCGGTTATCACCGTCATAATTACACAAGCAATCATCGCAGACTAGTTGGGTTAAGAAGCTTCAAGAACTTCGCAGCCTGAAACAAAGAAATCATTTATTAATTCAACAATTTCGACGTCTCATCGCAATCATCGGCTATCGCCATATTGCACGCACAAGTTAGGTATACCTACCTACCTACGTACTCGACGACGCTACAATCAACACATCTAATTGGGTCAAGAAGCATCTTCGGACTTCACAGCCTGAAGCAAAGAAGGAAATAATTATTATTCAAAGTGAGTTTGTTCCTTTTTATTACATCAAATTCTTTCTATTTCATTAATCCTAATTCATTTTACATTCTATGTGAGTTGGGTTATTTATTTGAAATTTCATTCAATTAAGTAGGTATCAAATCAAACATTATGTCTGATCAAGACAAAGAACAATTAACCGAACTACGTAAAAAACGTGGAATTATAAAAGATCGCAACACTCGTTTTGGGATTCATTTAGACGAAATTAAAGCAGGTATAGCAGCAAATTCAGACTTTTTAAGTGCAGAAAAATTGCTAGAAATTGGTTTACGTGTTGCAGATCATGAAACACTACTCAATGAATTCGAATTTGTGCAATATGACATTGAAATATTGCGCGGAGAAGCAGCACAGGCTGAAGAAAATATTGAGCGAAAGTCATTCGAAGATTCATTTTATTCTTTTTTGGCAAAGGGTAAACAATTTCTTTCAAAAAAGGAACCGAATCCAGCACAAGCAGATGATAATAATTCAATAATCGCAGGTTCCAATGTAAGTTTTAGAAGCAACATTAAACTGCCGACAATAAAACTTCCAGAATTTTCGGGTTTGTACCAACAATGGTTAGAGTTTCGAGATACATTCACGTCATTAATACATACAAATGAGCAAATTACAGATGTAGAAAAAATGCATTGCTTGCGAGCCTCATTGAAAGGAGAAGCAGCTCAGGTCATTCAGAATATTGAGATATCTTCTTCAAATTATCTAATAGCATGGAATACAATTTACGATCGTTACAATAATGAAAGATTAATGATTCATAGTCATGTCAAGTCTCTCTTTGAACTTCCCGCGATGTCAGGGGATTCACACACAGATTTGCGCAAACTTTTAGATACATTATCAAAGCACTTGCGCTCTCTCGATGCATTAGATCAACCAACGCAGCATTGGTGGACACTACTTATGTATATGATCAGTTGTAAATTAGACGTTGCCACTTCCAAGGAGTGGGAACAAAACAAAACTCGCGAGGAAATGCCTACATTGGAAGACATGAAAACTTTTCTCAAGGATAGGGCTGATCTCTTGGAGACTCTCTCTGTAAATAAATTTGAAACTCGTAATAAAAATTCATTCATGAAGCAAAATTCATCATCGTCGATCAAACAGAGCTCAACATATGTAGCAAGTCAGATTCATTATAATTGCCCAGTTTGCAAACAGTCACATCACATTTACAACTGCGAAAAACTACGTAAAATGTCAGTAAATGATCGCATCGAACAAATCAAAGGTCTTAAGTTATGCATTAATTGTTTACGTGGACACATCATTATGTCAAGGATTGTCGAGGTAGTTTATGCAAAATTTGCAATAAAAAACACAACACACTAGTTCATATTGATCAATCAAACAACGAGAAACCCAAATCAGAAGCAGTATCCTGCGGTGTAGTTTCTCAATTCAATCAGGTGCTGTTATCAACAGCAATTGTTAATGTTTTCGATCAGTGGGGACAGCCCCAACAGTGTCGTGTTTTACTTGACTCAGGTTCACAGTCAAACTTCGTTACTGATAGTTTTTGCAGAAGGTTAGGCATCAGAACTTCCAAGGTTAACTTAGAGTTATCAGGAATAGCACAAATCAAGTCACACCTTAACGCAGCTTGCAACGTCAAAATTCATTCTAGGAGTAATTCATATTCAACTGAGTTGCATTGTTTCGTCTTACCACAAATCACAGAAAAATCTCCTGAGTTCAATTTAGGTGATCTAAACATTCCCAAGCATCTGAGGTTAGCGGATCCACATTTCAGAGAGTCTTTCGACATAGACCTGCTTTTAGGAGCAGGTGTTTTCTGGACCTTGTTGTGTATAGGACAGATTAGACTAGATCCCCATAAACTAATAGCTCAGAAAACTAAATTAGGTTGGATCATTGCCGGTCAGGTTAATGCTCCTCAACCTGAAAAACTGCGTTGCAATTTAGTTAAAATGTTAGATGTCCAACAACAGTTGGCTCATTTTTGGGAAATTGAGCACTTGCCTGCTGCTCCCATCTTATCAGATGAGGAAGAGTCTTGTGAGGCTCACTTTCAAGCTACTCACGAAAGAGATAAAAACGGTCGGTTTGTCGTATCTATCCCTTTAAAGGATTCAGTTAGCAAGTTAGGAGATTCGAAACAAGTAGCTATCAAGAGATTATCTTCTCTTGAAAAAAGATTCCAGTTCAATCCAGAACTGAAGTCAAAATATATCAGCTTCATGCAAGATTACGAATCACTAGGTCACATGACCAAGGTGAAAAATTCAGACAACGATCAAATCGATAGAAACTACTTTCCTCACCATGGGGTGTGGAAGGCAGAAAGCCAGACCACAAAATTAAGAGTCGTTTTTGACGCGTCATATCCCTCGGGATCGGGAATATCTTTCAATGATCTGCAGATGGTGGGACCGACGATTCAGGTCGAATTATTTCAATTACTGTTGCGTTTTAGAAAACATAGTTATGTAGTATGCGCGGACATATCCCAAATGTATCACCAAATATCATTAAATCCCGATTTCAGATCTTTACATAGTATCCTATGGAGATCAGATACATCGCAACCAGTTTCCGTATACGAACTGAACACAGTCACCTACGGAACAGCATCAGCCCCATTCATAGCCACACGTTGTCTCAAACAACTGGCAATAGAACATAAAGTGCAGTATCCTGCGGCAAGTTCTATAATCGAAAACGATTTCTATGTCGATGACATGATCACTGGGGGTGATAACATAGAAGACTTATCAGTCAATTGCAAACAAGTATCGCGTATTCTCAAAATGGGCTGTTTTACACTCAGAAAATGGTCCTCCAACTGTGATGACTTAATCAGTAGTCTTCGAGAAGAAGACTCCGATGCTCCACAGATACATCACTTCTGCTCTGACAAGAGCAATAAAACACTAGGCCTTTTGTGGTCACGCAAAGATGACACACTATCGTACAAGATACATGAAAATGTATCTACTAGCATAACCAAGAGAATCATCTTATCAGATGTTGCTTCAATTTTTGATCCGCTAGGGCTTTTAAGTCCATGCATCATGATTGCTAAAATCATGCTACAAACTCTTTGGACACTCAAGCTTTCATGGGACGAATCCATTCCCACAGATCTTCATACTCAGTGGCAAAGATTTAGAAATGATCTTCCACAATTGAATGATATACAAATTTCGAGGCATGTTATATGCAATAAACCTATTCGCATTGAGATCCACGGGTTCTCCGATGCATCTCAGGAAGCCTATGGAGCCTGTGTGTACATACGAAGCATTGATCATGAAAACAATGTGTATTGTAGGCTACATGTCGCAAAGGCAACAGTGCGCTCATGCATACAATGTTTCAGAGTTCATCCTCAGCAAAATGATCCGATTATGGGAATACTTCCAGAGCATCGAGTCTCTCCGATGCCACCGTTCTATGTAATTGGAGTAGATTACGCAGGGCCTTTCACAATTCGGGATCGTAAGGGTAGAGGAGCAAAATTCAGTAAATGCTACGTTTGTTTATTTGTATGTTTCTGCACCAAGGCAGTGCATCTAGAGCTTGTCACTGATCTGACAACTCAATCATTTATAGCCACATTTAGACGGTTTTTCGCTCGTAGGGGGTTACCTTCACACGTCTACAGCGACAACGGAACGAATTTTGTTGGTGCAAACTCAGAACTCAAGGAGTTGGGGAAATTCATATCACACAATCATATGTCAGTATCTGAAGCATTCCCTCAGCAAAACATTTCATGGCATTTCATACCCGCACATAGTCCACATCAGGGCGGTTTGTGGGAAGCAGGGGTAAAGGCGACTAAATATCACCTAAGACGAGTTCTACCTACAACTACTAGTTTAACTTTCGAAAATTTTACAACTGTACTAACTCAGATAGAATCAGTCCTTAATTCACGACCTCTCACACCCCTATCATCCGATCCTAACGATCTCCAAGCACTCACTCCGGCTCACTTTCTTATTGGGCGACCATTAACATCAATACCAGACCCAGACGTCACACACCTTCAACAGAATCGCTTATCAAACTTTCAACATCTCCAACAAATCAAACAGCATTTTTGGACAAGATGGTCGAAAGAGTACATTACGGAACTACAGCAACGAGTAAAATGGAAGACAAATCAGTCTACAGTATAAGTGGGTTCTATGGTCATCATCAAAGAAGATCACTTACCTCCATCAAAATGGCAGTTGGGGCGCATTCAGCAGCTTCATCCAGGTGCAGATCAGGTAGTGCGAGTAGTTTCTGTTCGAACCGTGAGTGGAGTGATCAAACGGGCAGTGACAAAGATTTGTCCGCTCCCTATATAATTAAAGATTGAACTTTTTCATATGGCTATGGAAAGTTTTTAATTTGAACAATTTGTGTTACAATAATTAGTTTCAACAATTATTACGACTTATATTTACGAATAAGTATTATGTAATCACATATTTAGCATACTTACCTGTTATTTTGAAAGTATCCTTCCAAGGCGGGGGGCATGTTAAGAATTCATTGTGTTTTTCTTGTTACCATACTGATCGTGGTGGAAAGGGCTCACGCCAAATGTATAATGTGCCAGTCAGGCGAGTCGCAGAGAAGCTGTAGTAGAGAGAACACGTCCTGTCCACCGCGGCGTATTATTTCAGTTGTGAATTGCAAATAAAGCCGATTAAAACAAACTATCGTTTTTAAATAACATCAGAATAAAAGTAATAAACATTAACATCCAGATATATCTTTTTCTGTTGTAACGGTGCTTACCTGGGTCCCTGCAGATTGTGTTAAATATCCCTGTGATTCCCTGATTTCTGTAGTCGGTCTCTTAGTCCGGAACGATGGAGAAATTTTGTATGGGAGGAGATACGATACCAATGAGACAAAATTGTTTTCCTTAGCCCTTATTTATTTGAACATTTACATTGTCTAGCAAGGTGTTGGCAATATTATCAGTTTTATACATTTTACATCCTGTTGGTATTACTTACAATTCGCCTTAATGCTATTAAATTGCCTAGAAAGAGGAGCCTTCACCTTGTAGAATCGTTTCTGGGCTTAATTATTTACAAAACATTTTAACTAAGAGAATTCGTTCATATACGAATCTTTTGTTTGAGTTTGCCTATTCCCTGTTTGTACCTGTGTTACCTAGAGAACTCATTTAACTAAGTTTCCGCCTTAATAGGGCGATAACTTGATTTTATTCTATTTTGCTGACCAAGTCCTTGATTGAGAATGAAATTATCTACTCTTTCAAATTATTCAAGTAATTTGATTGCAATTTATTTATTAATAATCATCATACATAAGTTTGTTTCAGATGTTTAAAACTTTGTGTACGCTCCTTGTATAAATAATAACTAGATGGTTTGATTTATTCTCCTGAATCTATTCATTCCAAGAATGCCTTTGTTTGAAGCTAAATTTTTTTGCATTTTATTAGACAGAATCCCAGTCTTGTTTCGATTTGGCTTAACCTAACAGTAGGTAAATTATAAATAAAAGATAGCTTGTGTTGGAGCGAAATCAAGATATCAGTTTTTTATTATAATTCAAATAAATTTCCTTCCGTCGATATTTCGTCAGTCTAGTTATTTACACACCTAAAATATGCAGACTGTTTTTGTATTGTATTATTATAGTTCAATAAACATTCCAGAGGAATTAATACATCCTTTTTCAGGGCTGTGGCGTATTACGCGCACTTGTCTGGTCGGTTTCGACATATTATGAAATGAAGGCATTGATCATAAACTACAAAACTCTTTGCCTCGAGATTTAAATTATTTTATTCCTGAAGGACCGGAATTTTTACAACAGCAACAGTTATTCATCTAGTCTTTATGAAATTATATTTTCCCGTGCCTACATAATTTTACAGCAACTAACAGTTTCATTATTTAAAAATCTGGTTCGTTTGGAATTCTTATGCTTTTATTTATTAGATTAATTATTTAATTGTCAGCTCATATTATTCGATTAGACTGAATTATATTTCTTTAATAATTATTCACAGTTTTGACTTTGTTTATCAGAAATTTACAATTTGCTAGATCTTATATGAAATTTTCAATGAGTTCTCGCGGTACCTTAGGCTTTACTTATAAAAATAATTCATCTGAATCTTCGGATTGGTTCGATTTATCCCTTGATCTGGAGACTCTTGTGGTATTATGGCCTTTACCATTTCTCCTCAGTTTCTAGAGAAATACGAAATTACGAAATTAGACAGTACCTAAATCTTTATATGCAAGTGCTTATTATACACTTAATTAAGGAACAATAATTTTCGGCTTCTAAATTGTTACTTTAAAAACTCTCAATTTAAAATACTTTGTCTATCTTTGGTTGTTTAAAAATTTTATAAAAGTTTCCTTTTTGTTGTTAACATTCTGAAGTAGATAAGCTTGTCTGGCATTGCTAATATTATATCTGTGAACATATTGTTTATGGCTGCTTATAAGATTTGGTTGTTACTGATTTAATAAAGTTTATGGCTCATTTCTTAATAAATGGCTTTCGGATTAATTTAGTATTTAGTCATATTCATTTTCACACTTTTCGGCTAATCTCGTTTATTTTGGTTGAATTCATTAATTTATTTCATTTGATTGTTTTATTATAGTTTGTCATATTTCCTGACATAATAAGTGTTGCCAGTTTGGGCAAATCTAATAACTTGTTACAATACGCTCGCCGGCGTTTATAGGTCAATCTCATAATTATACGCTCACCGGCGTTATTTGGTCAATAAGTTATTTATACATTGATTGTCAATTTTGACTTAGCTTTTATTTGCTCATAATATATTGCCAGTTTCGGCTAATGTTGATCGGTTTAGCTTTTGTCACCTTTGGACATGTTTCATTTTTGTTTATGCCAGTTTTTTTTTTACTGATGTCACCTTTGGACAATTTAATGATGGTTTATAATATGGGGCCATTTTGGCTTGTGTCTGTCACCTTTGGACAAATTTAATAATTGTTTATAATTTGTGGCCATTTTGGCTGGTGTCACCTTTCACCTTTGGACAAATTTTGAGACTGCCTTTCATATAATTTGTGTTTTTGATTCTTTTGACTTGTTACATTTGTCAACGCCGAGTTTTCCCTTCTCTCTTTTGATATATTAATGGGTTACTGTTTAATTTACCAAGTTATAGATACGCACAACGGCGTAATTCCCAAAATTAGACCAATTCAGACAATTTTCAACCAATTCAATCAATTAGAACAATTTCGACCAACACATCGCTCGTCAGCGGCATCGCTTTGCGGCATCGTTCGTCAACGGAATATTATTTATTACAATTTTTATATGTTTTATTTTTTTTTATATTGTGGTTGCTCCCCACGGGGGCACAGCAACTTAGATCTTCGCTCGCCGGCGGTATTTATTTATTTGTATATCAATTTATTATTTATTTATTTGTTTGTTTGTTTTTTTTATATATTGTTACTTCCCCACGAAGGCACAGTAACACTTCGCTCGCCGGCGGTATACCTAAATTATGTTGGAGCTTGATGACGATTTAATCTTGGAAACACTAAGATATAGGTTACTCGGAAGAAAGACTCGAATTCCACACGTTGCCGGGGCCTAGAATCCCAACAACGGAAAGACGAGATCACGCTAAAAAGTTTCTACGCACTTCGTAGCATGTTACTTTCTTACTAGAAGGTTTTTGTGATTCTGAACTGAGTTTATGACGTTGCCTTTCTGAAACCTGCCAAATCCACGGCGCTCAGTCCTGCCACCGACATTGTTTTTCTACGGAGAGCACGACTCCCTCTACACGCCTAGAGAGCCGTAGAGCTAGTCTAAGCGGACAAGAGCTATCCTAAAGCAATAGCGTCTAGGGCTATGCTAAGGTACCGGCCTCTATCCAAGAAAAAGTCTTTCAGAACAGAGCTCCATGAACTGTCAGCTAGCAAAAATGACAAGGTCGGGAATTATCATATTTGTCATAATTTTGCTGAGAGTAGAAAAGTAGAAATTGTCTTATTGAAATTGGCAAGTTATGGGAGACTCTTCCTATTGTTGAAATAACAGTTCAGAATGTTTTGGATGTATTTTAGAAGTTCAAGGAAAGCAATTAATTTCACTGATCAGTCTTTTTGGACTTAGAAAAGTATATTTTGACTTTCTCTTTATTTATTAAGTTTCGCTTCCTTGTCAAATAACGAATAATTCGTAGATCTGTATTAGATCTGCATTAGGCATTTTAATAGAAGTTGTTTGATGCTTATTTTAAAGCTCATTAGAGACTGATAAAGTTGACATGAGTATGACGCCCTGAGGCGAACGTCTCTATGATATTTGCTAAAATCAAAGTTACAATAATTGTTGTTGTGATGATCCTTTGTTTTACCTATTTCAAGAAATAAGGCCTTTCACCCGATAACTAGGTTTCCTGCATTATGCTTACGGCATTTGCGACAAACTATCCAAGTCAATCAGAGGCTCTTTGTTTCCAACAAATCTGACTGTCCAACCTTTAAAAATGCAGAAGACCAAAAATAACCCATTAATATCATTTTCTAACATTTCGAGAACGTATATTTTTCATATATGGACAGGTGTTTTACATTCATTGCCACACAGTCACACTTCACCTACCTATTCTTATCTTAACTAATTATTTCTAATTTATAGTTTATGGTTTTCCAATCATTGGCTTTTTATACACACGCTCTTCACAAATTGCTTTGCGAAAAGCCCCTGGCGTCATATACAAAGACACATACGTTCACAGGAGTTTTGTCTTTAGTGATGATGATTGTTGATCAATTAAGCCAAACTCCCAGTCGCGGTTTCTATGAGAGAAAAATCACATATCTGACTTTTATCTTGGGAAAACTAGGTCGTTATAATTATTTTGTAAAGATAGAGATGCAGGCATAGCATACAGGCCCCACCCTGTACCCATGTGCATTCTATTATCAGAATGTTTATTCATTAAAAGCTTATAGCTTATTTCATTTTAATGCATACTTAAATGTCATGTAGACAAATTTTATAAGACACTTTATTAGTAATTTTATTGTCATTTGATAATCAAAAGAATTTTAATTAAGTTTGTCTTTTCAATAGACAGAATTTGTAATAAAATTTATATGTAACAATTTTATGCAGCACCAATGAGTAATAAGTTTAGTCAATGTATTTGTTTGCAAGCCTCTCTCCTTCAGAATATAATGTATCTTCTAATTGTATAATTATTTATACAATTATACTTAGTCATGATAATCACCTTTCCAATCCATAAATCCACACAACATTTAAAATCATACCTTTTATAATAATAAATGAAAATCAACAATTCATCATTATTCACAGAGTAAATAATAATTTTGTGGTAACTTTTCTTCCAACTGTCATTTATTTCATGTTAGCTATTTTAAGAAAATTCTATTTATTAGTAATTATATTAGTATTTAATATTCAAATTTTGGATATTACAACCCTTTCAATAAATTAATGGTTTTAGGTATTCGTTTCCCAATTTGGACTGGAGTTGGAAAATAAAGTTCTCACTTAAAATTGAAAAGATCTGACCTTGTACTCCCGCGTTGTTCTTCACAGGTACATAGTTTGGCTTTAATACTACAAACTTTCTTCAAATTCTTCCCACATCAACATGGAGACTTATCATAACTTTCGCCACTGACTCTAGATATAATGACCCAAAAAATTACCGTATTTTGATATGACACAAGTCTTTGATACTTTCATTTAATTTTTGTATCTTCACATTGTAATCGCTTATACTTATTCGATTATATTTCGGGATCTAAAAATAGACCACGTCTAGCTCAATTTAACGCCTAATACCAAGTGTTTTTCGGTGCGCCTCCCTTTCCAGACATCTCCACTCGTTCATTTCCCGGAGCTTATATCCCCACTTTTCTTAATTTTGCGTATGTCGAGAATAAGTTTGTTCTGATACAGCTGCTTCCATCTAGTTGTAAAATCTTTCCCTACTATATTTTAATACAGCAATCATTTCTTCACACAAGAATTCTATACCATCGGTAGCGGTTCCTATCAGACTACAGGCTTCTTTTATCGTCGTCGGTAGCTCGCGTATCAGGGGAATCCCCGGACGACCAGTCAGACCTGTAATATAGATTCCTTGCTGGTAGATCTGATCCACCGACTCGCACCATCATTTACGCTCGGTCGTATTCCTAGTGATCCTATAAATCTACACTTGTTTAGGTATTTATGTATTTCAACACTCGACTCGTATTATCATGGACTTTGAATAGAAGGAAATGATAAAATAAAAAATTTCTGTAGAGGCTAGGGGTCGGTATATTTCACTGTCTCATACTTGAGCAGATTCTTGGATTGTCCAACGGAACAGGTTTGAAAAGCTGGAAAGAGAATACTAAGGTATTTAAACAAAACTAGACATGCTGGGTTACATTTCAAAAAGGTAATCAAGAACTAGAAGGACAATGTGATGCTGATTGGGCAGGAGATAAAATAACACGAAAAAGTGTAAGTGGTTTTGTGGGGTTGCATGCTGGAAATCCAATTGCATGGCATTCGAAGAAACAGAACTGTGTTGCTTTATCAACAATGGAAGCAGAATACATTTCCGCAGCAGCTGCAGCTCAGGAACTGATCAGCTTGAAAGGTGTGTTATCAGAATTTATTAATATCAAAAGTCCAGTTTTGAAGATAGACAATTTGAGTGCTTTATCAATGATTAAGGGCCGGTTGTTCGTACGTCAGTTAAAAAAATTTTGAGATAACTACTGATTTTAAAATGCCCTGTATTATCAAACCATTGGTCTGATATTTCTGAAAATGAATTCTGCTCGCTTTAAGAAGAGTTAATTACTGATTAAAAATACAAGATCATAATTATTATATTCGCCGTATTTTCAAAATTTGCAATTTAAAATCAGTAATTATCTCAAAATTTTTAACTGACGTACGAACAACCGGCCCTAAAGGTGCCCACAGACTAGCATACATGTGTGTCCTACATGTTTGTCGTAAACGCTTGCGCATTCATGTTTGCCAGTGTGTGGGCAAAAACCCTCAAACATGTATGTCATACAAGTTTTCTGGTTTGACCGGAATTCATGCACGTGCAAGCATGAATGATGCATACAGATTGATGGTGTGTGGCCGTGTTCACTCTTCATTTGCACACATTTTTAGTATCAGTGTCTCGTAATTTTTTGGAATTATTATTTGTTAGTAATTGTTAGAGCTATTATTAATGTTTTAGAAACAAAATTTAGTAGGCAGAACAAATTTTATTGTACCGGGTGTCCCAACACTAGTGTCCACCCCCTAAATAGAGCTTAATTTTAAAGATAAAATTTTGAAACTTTGAGGATTTGTGTACTTGACATAGGACCACGTAATAGCATAATCAGTTTCATTAAAAAAAATTAGTTCGGGCGCCAGCGATAAAAAACTGTAAAATGGTGGTAAATTGTCGAAAAAACAATCGATTTTTTTTCAATACATACGTAGAAATCGATTAATAAAATCAATATCGCTTGCAAGAAATGTGAAAAAACTAATTATAAGGCTTTAATTAAATAAAATATAATTATATAGCAATGACAGGTAGACAATATAATCAATGTAATCTGAAAACGGTAGGTGCACTAAAGTTTTATGACAAAGTAAATAAGGCCCAAATAAATAGAAGGACGGCTGTTGCTGGGCTAGCCGGCACACTGAACCTGCACTGGACAGTGTCATAGTATGGACTCATGAATAAGGTGATTATTAAAAAGATATTAAAAATGTTTTTTATTTAAACTAATTATGGCATTCCGTGGTCCTATATCAAGTGCACAAATCCTCAAAGTTTCAATTTTATAGCTTTAAAATTAAGCTCGATTTAGGGGGTGGACACTAGTGTTGGGACACCCGGTACATAGAAACGAATTAATTGTTAAGTTGTTGATTGCCAAAAAATAAATTTAGATAAATTAATTTAATATTTTTAGATAACTGTTATTAAATTCATAACATTATTACTATTTAGTTTGTTTTCGCCTGCCGGACAATGTCTGCTTTTATAAGAAACATGTCGAAAACCTTTTTGACAGAGTTTATTGAGATTTACAAAAGTTATCCTTGTCTATGGAAAACAAAAAGTAGTGATTACAAAAATCGATACAAGATACAAAATTGTGTTCTGTTTTTCTATTATTGGAGACACTAACGTTAATAGCGTTACGTAACTATCTTCATCCATCCTAAGGTAATTTCCCCAATCGTCTGGTTCCAATCGTAGTTCTTCTAGAAGATTTATATGCGTATATTGTGAGCGTTTTAAAAGCCAATCATTGACCCATTTTATTCGAATTTTCGGCTTTTGAATTAATTTATTTCTTTTCTTTTTAACTAGAACAGCGTACGCCGCTGCCAGTAAAATATATTCGTCCTCACTGTTCATCGCGTACTTCGATACTGCTTGCGTGACAAGCTAGTGTGTAGATCTGTGGCTGAGAAACGCTCATCGTACATGGACGATGCACATGTATGGCAAACATGTATGACGCACTTGTGTGCTAGTCTGTGGGCACCTTAAGACTTTTCAGAACTCAAAACGGGGAAAACATATAGACATTCGTTATCATTTCATTAAGCACTTGTGTGTGAAGAAGGAAATCAGTGTAGAGTATGTGAGTAGTCATGAGAATATATCAGATTTATTTACGAAGGCTTTAGATAAACAAAAATTTGTTGAATTTAGAGATGCTCTGTTATGTATGAATTGATATTGTAATTAAGCTAATAATTATGGTAGCAATGTATATTTTGGTCTTGACAAAATATGCATTGAGGGGGTGTGTTAAGGAATGTCATTGTCAGGTCTTATCAGTTGTCTATTCTTCTGCATGTGCGCGGAGAAAAAGAAGAATAATAATGAGAAGCAGTTCCGGTCCTTGTTCGTGAAAAATAGAATGTATGATGGCGGTATGGCGCAGAAGGTTTACAATGGCAAGCAAATAGAATAGATATTATGTTTAGCAAGTTCCACTGAATGTGTATTGTTTATTAAATAATTAAACCAATAAACTAAAAGTAGTTTATTCATTTTAACATAATAGAGGGGTGTTTTGGAAAGCTAAAAAGCAGTATTAGGTACCATTTACGGTTTCCGAATTACACATTTTCATTTTATTCGAACTTCTAACACTTTTAAAATTACTTCTACAGTATAACCGATTGGAATAACGTCTCATTCTTGCAGTTGTTATTTTGAAATAATTGCTCTTTACATCTTTCAAGAGTTGTAGGCCATTTTCCTTCCATTTCGATGGATGCTCTTACAAAAATCATCGTGATAATCGAGTGACCATAAAAAAAATTAAAGCACATCAGTGAACATTAATCAGGAAAACTTTTACGTTTCATGCTCTTACTGCCTATTAATGTCACGTTTATTAGATTGTGCCCACTCAAAATCAAAATTTTCCAAAGTTTATTGAAAATGTTCAATTTTCATTATCGTCCAAAGCTATCGATTCCTACACAGGTAATATGAACAACAAATTGTTGTCAACAATACAGGTGAAATGGGTTTCAATTACGTTTTTTTGAGAGTACCTAAGCATAATAATTAAACAGGACGACATGTCATTAAATGTTTTAATTTTATTAAATGTGCTTTAATAAATTTTGAAATTTCTTCCTACCATATTCTGATAGGTATAACATTGGACAGTGGACTGTGGTAAAAATTTTAAAACACTTGACACTTCAAGTGTTTTAAAATTTTTATCTCCGTCGCCTTAAAAGGGCGTTCATTATTTCGAATTTGTCTCAATCGGTTGAAGAAGTTCTTGTACGTTTCGGTGCTCTCTTAGATAAACCATGAAGTGTCTATGGAAAAAACTAACTGGTTGAAATCTAGAGAGCGGGGCGGCCACAGCATGGTTCCTCCCCGCCCTATCCATCTCTCAGGATAAGTATCTTAAACTCCCGAACTGGAGAAGCTGCGTGTGGAGGAGCTTCATCCTGTTGAAACTACATTTTTGTGTATGTAGCTGATGGCTCAAAGGGACTAATTAATTTGCCGTTTTCAGAATTCATCGAACCACATTTAGTAAAATAAAAACTTAAAAACATGTTATATTGTCGTGTTTTAATAATCATCAATGCGTTTACTTCAATTAATTAGTATGACAATCCTAATAACATACGATGATAATTTTCTTATAAGTGTAATATTTTCAAGTAAATAATCGGACCGCTTGCTGCTTTTATCAATTTTTCCCCGACAGGTATGTTAATCCTTTTCCGAGTTTACAATCTCACGTATTCCTAATCATTACTCCCAGAAACTCGTTTTTTCCATCATTTTCCTTGAATTTTGTCTCAAGATCCCTCTGCGATGGCCGAGGTTCGACTCCCCCATCACTCAGAGAGGGAAAGAGTAGTTCCACCCCCGGTTCGTTTTAATGGGAGGAAGCTTTCCCCATTTTGAATCTGACTACACGATCGTGTCTTTTCGAATCTCGCATGCACCGATCCAAGTATCGGGGGCACTGATCATGCCGTTCTCTTAATTAATGACGTCTCGTCGTGTCTCGTTACGGTGTCGAGGGACATAAGTAGTATGAGCACTGACAAGTTCTCAAATCTTGGCGTGTCCTTATGAAAGGGATAAACTTGTAGATTCTCACGGATTTCTCGGCTTGCAAAGATAATGCAGACGGCTTTTGAGTCAACTTTTTGCACCGACAGGCTCTATTCTATCCCATCTTTGTAAATGTAATTGTTCACGCTCACGGCTTCTAGGATTTCAGGCTTTGAAAATACGATGAAATGTATAGGCTGTTACAGATTTCCTTTCGAAACATCTCATTCTGTCGTAACAAATAAGATTAATGTTACTTTTGATTCAACAGGTACCTGAGTTCCTCCGAAGACCAAAAACCTCTGCTGGTAATCTTCGTCGGTCGAGAAGACTGGCGAATATAAGACCGAGTCGTAGCGGGAGTACCTATAGGCGGTGGAGAGAACACAATGACCAAAGCAGCTCTCCCAGCTCGCCCGCCTCTACGAGCTCTTCAGATACGATTGCAACCGGCTACAAGAAACCGAGAACCAGTAGAGCCGGCTCTTTGAGCTCTGAAGATGGGGCTTCAATCGATAACATAAATCCGATACCTAACACAAGCACAGGCCTGCCAGGTTCTAACTTGTTATACAAGGTGTTTCTAAATGGAGTACCATAAATTAGAGGACTTGTAGATAAAGTTAAAAAAATACGAAAATGTAGGAAAAAATTTTTCGAAAAGGCTTTATTGATGAGATACAGGGTGTTAAAGAGTCGACCGACAGACCACGCTTTTGTTAATATTTGTTGAAACAATAACCCAACTGAGACAATTTTTTGTGTGTAACAACAAGTTATAAAGAGCAATAATCAGACAAATTTTCGGTTTATTTCAATAAGCCAGTGGCGTAGAAACAGGGGTCGTTTGACACTTTTCACTCTTTAAAAAAGTAAGGGCTAGGTTTTTTGATGTCTCATTACTTTTTTCTGAATCAACGGTCTTTTTACAATAAAAAAGCCATACTTGTTTAATTTGCCCAGAGGCGTCCGTTTTTGAGATATTTGCAATTTTGTGTCAGGACGTCAGTCGCTTTATGTAAAATACACTTAAAAATTTCATTTATTAAAATTGTGAAGGTAGCTTTGAAATTCATCTGGGTTAGCATCTGGGGTAGTACTATAAGGTGTTCTCATGACTGATGAGCCAACAATTGAACGATAATTTAGACGCTCACTTTAATTTCAAGTGTCAAAGTATCATGTTTCTGATCCTTCATTTTAATTAACTTTCGTCAAGTTATTAATGAAACGTAATTCTTTAGAACGGGTTTTTATTTGAGTATTACCTTTACTGTTTTCAAATGTCAAGCTGTAATAATCAGATGGAATTCTGTGATTTATTTCAACACTGTTGTTACTCTGTACCTACAAAGCTTTTTAAGTAGGAATAATGGTTGATTATTAGCTTTATTATAATAGGATTTTAAATAAAGTATCTACCTAGTGTGTATTACTTTGCATTTTTTTTTTAACTTTCCCCGTGACCTATATTTTCGTAAATGCTCCAGATTTATTAATCAACACTTACCTATCTTGTGAAAATGTATTCATAAAGTGACTGAAGTCAAATAGAAATCAACCAAATGTTTTCGTTCAAGTGCAGAACTCTTTAATCTGTAGTTGTAAAACATGCATTGAAACTGAAAGAGGTATTAGCAATTCATTTAAAAATTTAAGTGATGTTGAAGCATAATTTTTTTTAGAATCGAAGCTCCTCTAACTCCTTTAGTAAGTGAAATTTGATCAAAACACTTTTTTTGTTAAACTACAACAGTTTTCATGTGTCGAAGTTTGTCGGTGAACTTCTAGGGGAGACCGGGGCACTTGTAACTTTTTTTTTACAAAATATCGAGTATTTTCAAAAAATAATTACTCAGTGTAAGAAAATATCATTTCAAAGCTATAAATAGTGAGCAATTATTATTCATTGAATGCAACAAAGAGTTGTAATTATTTTTTAATAATTTTTCAAAATGATCACAACGTGACTAGTTTGCCCCAGATACGTAGCTAATTTGACATGTACATTATGGGTACACAGGGAACATTAATTAGTTTTATGGAATTGCTAGTTTTGTTACCAGACCTGTGAACAGGCAACTTAACTTACATCTGCTGGTATTTACCATATTTGCGATTTTTTTACAATATAAATAGTTTTCTGGTTCAATAAATAAAAAACAATATATAAATAAACTGGTTTACTTCGTAATTG
Source organism: Malachius bipustulatus (assembly GCA_910589415.1). Taxonomy (NCBI): domain Eukaryota; kingdom Metazoa; phylum Arthropoda; class Insecta; order Coleoptera; family Melyridae; genus Malachius; species Malachius bipustulatus. Next base: position 59,099,334 of record OU342631.1, on the reverse strand, counting down.
AATTGATAAGGAACCTTGATAAGGAACCAACAGGTACCTGAGTTCCTCCGAAGACCAAAAACCTCTGCTGGTAATCTTCGTCGGTCGAGAAGACTGGCGAATATAAGACCGAGTCGTAGCGGGAGTACCTATAGGCGGTGGAGAGAACACAATGACCAAAGCAGCTCTCCCAGCTCGCCCGCCTCTACGAGCTCTTCAGATACGATTGCAACCGGCTACAAGAAACCGAGAACCAGTAGAGCCGGCTCTTTGAGCTCTGAAGATGGGGCTTCAATCGATAACATAAATCCGATACCTAACACAAGCACAGGCCTGCCAGGTTCTAACTTGTTATACAAGGTGTTTCTAAATGGAGTACCATAAATTGGAGGACTTGTAGATAACGTAAAAAAAATACGAAAATGTAGGAAAATTTTTTTTCGAAAAGGCTTTATTGATGAGATACAGGGTGTTAAAGAGTCGACCGACAGACCACTCTTTTGTTAATATTTGTTGAAACAATAACCCAACTGAGACAATATTTGTGTGTAACAACAAGTTATAAAGAGCAATAATCAGACAAATTTTCGGTTTATTTCAATAAGCCAGTGGCGTAGAAACAGGGGTCGTTTGACACTTTTCACTCTTTAAAAAAGTAAGGGCTATGTTTTTTGATGTCTTATTACTTTTTTCTGAATCAACGGTCTTTTTACAATAAAAAAGCCACACTTGTTTAATTTGCCCAGAGGCGTCCGTTTTTGAGATATTTGTAATTTTGTGTCAGGACGTCAGTCGCTTTATGTAAAATACACTTAAAAATTTCATTTATTAAAATTGTGAAGGTAGCTTTGAAATTCAAATAAACTAATTTTTGGACTTACTTGTCAGTTTGACATTTCATATCTCGAGTTCAGTGATAAATGTAAAGTGCTTATAGATTTGAGAATATCCATTTTTTCATCAAAATGGAACAATATTCATTCAGTGAATACACAGATATGCTGTTAACATTAGGAGAGTGTCATGGTAATTCGCAAGCGGCAGTGAGACGTTATGCGATAAAGTTTCCCAACAGAAGTACACCAAATCGAAAAACATTTTTGGCAGTGGAGCTTCGTTGTCGGGAAACTGGTTATGTCAAACCACGCAATCTGAATTGTGGTAGAAGTTTTGAATGAAGAAAATGTATTGGAAAGTTTGTATGATAATCCTACAGTAAGTACTAGACGGTTAGCTGCTCAAGCAAATTTATCTCATTCCGTTGTCTGGAGAATCGCCAGAGAACAGCAACTTCACCCTTACCATTTTCGGCAGGTACAAGATATTTATCCCGAAGATATGAGAGCACGCGTTGTATTTTGTGAGTGGCTATTAGATAATCGCAATTTAATGCATAGAATAATATTTACCGATGAAGCTACATTCACGAGGAGCGGTATATTTAATATGCACAATTCGCATGTGTGGGCAGACGAAAATCCCAGAGCCACCAGAGTAACTCACTACCAACAATCTTTTAAAATAAATGTTTGGGCAGCAACCCTTGAAAATCAACTTATAGGGTATCATATCTTGCCGAGAAATTTAAATGCGAATGTATACCACCAATTTTTACAAAATCATTTTTATCAATTTATCGAAGAAGTTCCTATCAGAATAAGGCAAAGACTTTGGTTTCATGCACGACGGTGCGCCTCCGCACTACGGCAGAGAGCCTAGGCGGTGGCTTGGACGCCATTTTCCAAATCGATGGATTGGTCGCGGAGTTGATGCCCCTATTAATTGGCCAGCACGTTCTCCAGACTTAAATCCACTGGATTTCACTGTCTGGGGACAAATGAAAGGCTTTGTATACTCAACTCCGGTAAATAGTATAGACGAATTGAGACGTAAAATTGAAAATGCATTTGAACGATTATCAAATCAACCAAAAATAATGTTTTCGTTGGAGCAGCGTTTAAATGCATGTGTACGTGCAAACGGAGGACACTTCGAGCAATATTAGATAATCATTAGGTAATTTTATGTTAGGTATGTTTTGTTCAATTACATATGTTTTGTTATGTGTTGAATAGTTTTCTTGACAATAAATATTATTTAATTTTCACTTCGGATATGAAATGTCAAACTGACAAGTAAGTCCAAAAATTAGTTTTATTTAAATTTCAAAGCTACCTTCACAATTTTAATAAATGAAATTTTTAAGTGTATTTTACATAAAGCGACTGACGTCCTGACACAAAATTACAAATATCTCAAAAACGGACGCCTCTGGGCAAATTAAACAAGTGTGGCTTTTTTATAGTAAAAAGACCGTTGATTCAGAAAAAAGTAATAAGACATCAAAAAACCTAGCCCTTACTTTTTTAAAGAGTGAAAAGTGTCAAACGACCCCTGTTTCTACGCCACTGGCTTATTGAAATAAACCGAAAATTTGTCTGATTATTGCTCTTTATAACTTGTTGTTACACACAAAAAATTGTCTCAGTTGGGTTATTGTTTCAACAAATATTAACAAAAGAGTGGTCTGTCGGTCGACTCTTTAACACCCTGTATCTCATCAATAAAGCCTTTTCGAAAAAAAAATTTCCTACATTTTCGTATTTTTTTTACGTTATCTACAAGTCCTCCAATTTATGGTACTCCATTTAGAAACACCTTGTATAACAAGTTAGAACCTGGCAGGCCTGTGCTTGTGTTAGGTATCGGATTTATGTTATCGATTGAAGCCCCATCTTCAGAGCTCAAAGAGCCGGCTCTACTGGTTCTCGGTTTCTTGTAGCCGGTTGCAATCGTATCTGAAGAGCTCGTAGAGGCGGGCGAGCTGGGAGAGCTGCTTTGGTCATTGTGTTCTCTCCACCGCCTATAGGTACTCCCGCTACGACTCGGTCTTATATTCGCCAGTCTTCTCGACCGACGAAGATTACCAGCAGAGGTTTTTGGTCTTCGGAGGAACTCAGGTACCTGTTGGTTCCTTATCAAGGTTCCTTATCAATTCAATTACGAAGTAAACCAGTTTATTTATATATTGTTTTTTATTTATTGAACCAGAAAACTATTTATATTGTAAAAAAATCGCAAATATGGTAAATACCAGCAGAGGTAAGTTAAGTTGCCTGTTCGCAGGTCTGGTAACAAAACTATCAATTCCATAAAACTAATTAATGTTCCCTGTGTACCCATAATGTACATGTCAAATTAGCTACGTATCTGGGGCAAACTAGTCACGTTGTGATCATTTTGAAAAATTATTAAAAAATAATTACAACTCTTTGTTGCATTCAATGAATTGCTCACTATTTATAGCTTTGAAATGATATTTTCTTACACTGAGTAATTATTTTTTGAAAATACTCGATATTTTGTAAAAAAAAAGTTACAAGTGCTCCGGTCTCCCCTAGAAGTTCACCGACAAACTTCGACACATGAAAACTGTTGTAGTTTCACAAAAAAAGTGTTTTGATCAAATTTCACTTACTAAAGGAGTTAGAAGAGCTTCGATTCAAAAAAAATTTATGCTTCAACATCACTTAAATTTTTAAATGAATTGCTAATACCTCTTTCAGTTTCAATGCATGTTTTACAACTACAGATTAAAGAGTTCTGCACTTGAACGAAAACATTTGGTTGATTTCTATTTGACTTCAATCACTTTATGAATACATTTTCACAAGATAGGTAAGTGTTGATTAATAAATCTGGAGCCTTTACGAAAATATAGGTCACGAGGAAAGTTAAAAAAAATGCAAAGTAATACACACTAGGTAGATACTTTATTTAAAATCCTATTATAATAAAGCTAATAATCAACCATTATTCCTACTTAAAAAGCTTTGTAGGTACAGAGTAACAACAGTGTTGAAATAAATCACAGAATTCCACCTGATTATTACAGCTTGACATTTGAAAACAGTAAAGGTAATACTCAAATAAAAACCCGTTCTAAAGAATTACGTTTCATTAATAACTTGACGAAAGTTAATTAAAATGAAGGATCAGAAACATGATACTTTGACACTTGAAATTAAAGTGAGCGTCTAAATTATCGTTCAATTGTTGGCTCATCAGTCATGAGAACACCTTATAGTACTACCCCAGATGCTAACCCAGATGAATTTCAAAGCTACCTTCACAATTTTAATAAATGAAATTTTTAAGTGTATTTTACATAAAGCGACTGACGTCCTGACACAAAATTGCAAATATCTCAAAAATCTCAAAAACGGACGCCTCTGGGCAAATTAAACAAGTATGGCTTTTTTATTGTAAAAAGACCGTTGATTCAGAAAAAAGTAATGAGACATCAAAAAACCTAGCCCTTACTTTTTTAAAGAGTGAAAAGTGTCAAACGACCCCTGTTTCTACGCCACTGGCTTATTGAAATAAACCGAATATTTGTCTGATTATTGCTCTTTATAACTTGTTGTTACACACAAAAAATTGTCTCAGTTGGGTTATTGTTTCAACAAATATTAACAAAAGCGTGGTCTGTCGGTCGACTCTTTAACACCCTGTATCTCATCAATAAAGCCTTTTCGAAAAAAATTTTTCCTACATTTTCGTATTTTTTTAACTTTATCTACAAGTCCTCCAATTTATGGTACTCCATTTAGAAACACCTTGTATAACAAGTTAGAACCTGGCAGGCCTGTGCTTGTGTTAGGTATCGGATTTATGTTATCGATTGAAGCCCCATCTTCAGAGCTCAAAGAGCCGGCTCTACTGGTTCTCGGTTTCTTGTAGCCGGTTGCAATCGTATCTGAAGAGCTCGTAGAGGCGGGCGAGCTGGGAGAGCTGCTTTGGTCATTGTGTTCTCTCCACCGCCTATAGGTACTCCCGCTACGACTCGGTCTTATATTCGCCAGTCTTCTCGACCGACGAAGATTACCAGCAGAGGTTTTTGGTCTTCGGAGGAACTCAGGTACCTGTTGAATCAAAAGTAACATTAATCTTATTTGTTACGACAGAATGAGATGTTTCGAAAGGAAATCTGTAACAGCCTATACATTTCATCGTATTTTCAAAGCCTGAAATCCTAGAAGCCGTGAGTGAACAATTACATTTACAAAGATGGGATAGAATAGAGCCTGTCGGTGCAAAAAGTTGACTCAAAAGCCGTCTGCATTATCTTTGCAAGCCGAGAAATCCGTGAGAATCTACAAGTTTATCCCTTTCATAAGGACACGCCAAGATTTGAGAACTTGTCAATGCTCATACTACTTATGTCCCTCGACACCGTAACGAGACACGACGAGACGTCATTAATTAAGAGAACGGCATGATCAGTGCCCCCGATACTTGGATCGGTGCATGCGAGATTCGAAAAGACACGATCGTGTAGTCAGATTCAAACTGGGGAAAGCTTCCTCCCATTAAAACGAACCGGGGGTGGAACTACTCTTTCCCCCTCTGAGTGATGGGGGAGTCGAACCTCGGCCATCGCAGAGGGATCTTGAGACAAAATTCAAGGAAAATGATGGAAAAAACGAGTTTCTGGGAGTAATGATTAGGAATACGTGAGATTGTAAACTCGGAAAAGGATTAACATACCTGTCGGGGAAAAATTGATAAAAGCAGCAAGCGGTCCGATTATTTACTTGAAAATATTACACTTAGAAAATTATCATCGTATGTTATTAGGATTGTCATACTAATTAATTGAAGTAAACGCATTGATGATTATTAAAACACGACAATATAACATGTTTTTAAGTTTTTATTTTACTAAATGTGGTTCGATGAATTCTGAAAACGGCAAATTAATTAGTCCCTTTGAGCCATCAGCTACATACACAAAAATGTAGTTTCAACAGGATGAAGCTCCTCCACACGCAGCTTCTCCAGTTCGGGAGTTTAAGATACTTATCCTGAGAGATGGATAGGGCGGGGAGGAACCATGCTGTGGCCGCCCCGCTCTCTAGATTTCAACCAGTTAGTTTTTTCCATAGACACTTCATGGTTTATCTAAGAGAGCACCGAAACGTACAAGAACTTCTTCAACCGATTGAGACAAATTCGAAATAATGAACGCCCTTTTAAGGCGACGGAGATAAAAATTTTAAAACACTTGAAGTGTCAAGTGTTTTAAAATTTTTACCACAGTCCACTGTCCAATGTTATACCTATCAGAATATGGTAGGAAGAAATTTCAAAATTTATTAAAGCACATTTAATAAAATTAAAACATTTAATGACATGTCGTCCTATTTAATTATTATGCTTAGGTACTCTCAAAAAAACGTAATTGAAACCCATTTCACCTGTATTGTTGACAACAATTTGTTGTTCATATTACCCTATATTACCTGTGTAGGAATCGATAGCTTTGGACAAAGTTATAAAAACTTTTCCTTTGATATTTTAAAAAGTATGACTTGTTTGTGAAAAAATATAAAAATAATAGTTTATAATAATTAAGAGCTGTTAATATACATATATTAGGTAAGACTGCTGGACAATTATTAATACTTCATGGGTTCTCAATCTACCCTGAAAGTAAATGAGAGGGAATTCATGAAATAACCCTAATAATCAGGCAGTTACTTATACATAAAAAATAATAATAATAATAATAATAATAATGTTTATTGCATCGCCTCATACCACATACATGTAAATATATACAATAATATACAACAAATAAACGATAGTTAGATAACTTACATGATGTGCCAAATAGGGTGCAAAAGGCACTGGTTCAGTCGCCTCTTTTGAGGTTTCTGGTCTTCCACCAACCCCTGAATCTTAACCTAATCCCAACACAATAATGATCCCTATCATATAAACTACAAAAAACGACCCTAAACTAAACAAAAGGAAGAATATGAAAATATAAACGTAATTTAATGTATTATAATGAGAATTTAAAACTAAATACATACAACACCCACAAGGACCGGAGGACGCTACCCACATGAGTTATACCACATATCGCATTGCCTATCAAATAACAAGTTCAATATTTGTCACAATTTCCCGTAGCAACGACGCATGACAATGAGATTCCGCAACATGGAGTAAATGAATCAACCCAGCGTATCCGTGAGTTCCGTGACTATATGAAGGAGATGGACTGTAAAGCTCTTTTAGAAAAATTGCCGGAGGGCGGCGGGCTGTGCTTATTGTTCATGCAAAAGCCTTTTTTTGTGTTTAATTTTGAATTTGAGAGCGCTAAGCAATTTATAGTCGGTGGGAATATTGTTATACAAACTGAATGCCAGGTACGTGAATGATTTTTTAAAAATTTGAGTTCTGTGTTTGGGACAGTGAATAAGATTTTTGCGCCTGACATTCAGATTATGTATGTCAGTTCTGAATTTGATCTTCCTGTAAAGATAGCTTGTTTTTTTTTTCGATTAGTACTTTATGTATTAGGACAACAGTGTGATGACGCAGCCTGTTGTACATGTTGAGCCAGTTAGCCGACTTCAATTTGTGGGAAATTCGGTCGTATTTTCCGATCAAATAAATGAATCTCAGACAGGAATTTTGAACTCTCTGGACTCTGCCATGCCAAGCTCGTGACAAAAAGGTTCCATAGACTTGGTAACAGTAATTGAAGTTTGATAAAATGAGACTATCGCACAACATTCTTTTTGTCTCACAGCTGAGGAAGTGTCTACTGCTATATAATAGCTTAAGTTTATGAAAGGAGTTTTGTATCAATTTCTTTACATGCAGATCGAATTTTAAGCTTGAATCGATGATAACACCCAGATTTTTTGCAGAATCCGCTAGATTCAGAGTCTGGTCACCTACTCTGATCCTGAGCCGACCCTTCACATATGACACAGCCTCTGCTGGACCAAACACCAAAACAGATGATTTTTTGGGGTTAATTTTAAGGGAATGTTTTTCGGCTGCCGCCAGCAGGGCATTCAAATCATTGTTAATTTTTAAGTTGGCATCTGTCAGTTCCTCAGGTGGAAAGGATAAATATAATTAGGTGTCATCAGCGTAAAAGTGGTGACTGCAGTGAGAAATGTTATCTTGTAGGTCAGATGTATATATCGCATACAATAATGGAGATAAAATTGAGCCCTGAGGCACACCACTCATATTCCGCAACACGGAGGAACATTGGCCATTCAGTTTCACACGCTGGGATCTATCATCAAGAAAGCTATGAACAAGTTTTATCGAATCTCTAGATAGTCCCAGATAATTTAATTTAGCAAGCAACAGCTGGTGATTGACAGTGTCGAAAGCTTTTGTGAAGTCCAACAACACTAGCACTGTAACCCTCTTGGAGTCATAAGCTCTCAGAATGTCGTCTAGAATGGTAAGTAAAGCAGTTGAGCAACTATGACCAGCTCTGAAACCCGACTGATTCTCTGGTAGCAAATTGGATGAGTCTACATATTTCGAGAGCTGTTTGAACATAATTCGCTCGAGAATCTTGGAGAAAATAGGTAATATACTCAAGGGCCTAAGATCACCATAACCAGATGGGTTTGAAATTTTATTCAGGGGAAGAATCTCAGCGATCTTCCAATCAGGCGGGAAAAAGGACTGTCTAATACACTCATTTACGATGTTGCATATGACAGGCCCAAGAGCGGGGAGACACATTTTAATCATTTCTGCTGATATTCCATCTATCCCTATAGCCTTTGTTTTGATGTTTGATATTATATCGACTACCTCAAGCTCCGAGACGAGTTCAAACGTGAATTTAGAATTTTTAAATTTATCACCTACCTATATTAGAGCTGTAATAATTTATGAGTTCATCGCATCCTAATTGCATTGAGTCAATAATGAGACTCACTGAATCGACGAAATAATTATTTATTTCTTCTGGATTACTAACTATTACTATTTCTTCTGGAAAATTAACACAGCCCGAAACAAAATTGAATAAAACTAAACAATAAGTTCATGAACTAAGAAAGAAAACGTAGTAATATAAAGGTAGAAAATAATAAAGAACACGATCAACATAAAAATGCTATTTTTCTTATTCAGACTTCTGCAGTCCACGTGGACGTAGGTCTCTCTCGTATTTATCACTAATTCCCGTATTCCCGAAATTTTTATATAAATAAGAGATATTATACAGCTTATATGTATTAAAATGAGATGGACATAAATCGATTGCATGAGTTGATAAAATTGTTTTGAAATACGGGTGTAAGACTTATATTATTATATACTCTGGGATAAATAAATCTTTCCCCCATATCGATCTTAACATCATCTAGTTATTGTTATTGAAAATTTGCTTCGCATCAACATAATTAATGGCCATTACAACACACTTTTATTCCTCATGCTTGTGTTTTAACGTTCATGACCTCGACATCTAGTGTTAGTGCTAGCGAGAGTAATTACTTCCAAGCCAGGAACCCTGTGCTGTACTTGCCAATTAATTTTTAGCAGTTTAGTGATATGGGTAGAGAGGTTGATTTGACTTGGTAAAAGGTTCCACGCTACAAGAATGTGGTCGACTGGAGTTTATTCCAAACATTTAGTCTGCAATACAACAAATGTCTTCAACAGAAGAAATATTGAAAAATAAATTTCCTAAGCGTAATCTTAATATTAATTTTGGTCTCATAGCCCCTAAAGATACATACAGCCATTGTAAGGAAGAGATTTCATTGGACCACAATTCCACACATAGAACATTAATTTAATACTAGAGGTGAAAGCCAGCACATAATAATGAAAATCTAGCAATTTTGTTTGAATCAAACTGTACTATATAGAAGTGGTAAACTGTAGTAAGTCGCCAAAAGTTCTCTTGCACATCGGATACGTTCAATGATATCAGCTCAATGTGACAGGTGACTAATTGTAGCAATTCTTTGACCAGGTATTTGCAATTTAAAGCATTTTGACATTCAAACCAATCAGACGTCCACTAGTTGTAGATCAAGGTATAACTATCGAGTCTTGTCAAGTAATGTAATCATTAATAAACAACCATTAAACAGAAAATTGAGACACCTGTCACAAATAGGTGTGAGCAAAACTTATAAAAATTCCATCGAAAAGTAGTATTTTTTTATTGTAATTTTGTCTACTCTGTGGCAATGTAATTTATATTTTGATTCAACAAGTGATGACATACGTACTATAAATCCTTAGACCATTTACACAGATAGACGCGCCGCTAACTCTCCGAACTGAAGCAAACATGTGCGTGTGCTGTAACGTCAGAGTGTGGCATCATCTGCTAAGAGCGCGCAGCGACGTTCTATAACTTATGTTTCATTTCCTATAGATATGTACCAAATACAGGTAATTTTTTAATAAATAGAGCTACACACATTTTTCTAGTACATGTTCACAAGCACTAAATCACTGGCCCTATTATAGGTAAGTAAGTTTACTTCTCTTTATAAATCTCTTACCTGTGAAATGATATATCACTATCCTTTTTATACCGCTCAGTACAGTTATACGCACAACAGGAACGAACCATATTTATTTAATTATTGCTGTTAACACTAAAATCTCAAAATGTTTATAGCTGTTTGGTACTTGACATACGTGAAAAGCGCGCGAATGCCCCACTCTGACGTTACGCACTCGCCGCCGGAGCTGGCGGGTGTTGGCTTCACTGAGTGGTGCGGACTGAGACGGGCAGGGCGTGTCTATCTGTGTAAATGGTCTAAGAATAAATCACAAATTAAATAAACATACTGATTGTTAACATATGAATCACACTAGTTATTCAATTTAATTAAACTTTTACGTTTTAATTGCCTAAGAGCACATTTACCAGCAGTACATTTGGCAATTCGATAGTTCCTACCGATTCCCTTGAATCCACCTTTACCAAGTAGGGTAGGGTGGGGCACATTTTAACATGGGGCACATTTGAACAAGTCAAATTTGCCGCCACAAGTTATTGCAGTCAGCCATTGCTGCTTGTAGAGTGTAGTTGTACAGATGGTGCATCAGAGTCAAGAGAAATTGATATTCTAATTAAGTGTTTTGTGGTAGAAAAAATTATCAAAAATTTAGCAGACCCCAGGTAAGTGCATGTTGTTTATACTCATAAGGTTACACAACTTTAAATCCTTACTTATTTCCAAATATTCATGTTTCACCTAAAAGCTTGATTACTTCATCAATCAATTCTAACCTATGCAGATATTGGGTTTCCATGGCTACCAAATTTTATTTTATACATTTAATAAAATTGAAACTCATGGGGCAGATTTGGACAAAGAACATGGGGCACATTTGGACTGGTCCAAAGCTGCCCCATGTGTTCAAATGTGCCCCCTGTTGATACCTGTGTGTCTTATAAGATCAACATTATTAATAGTTGTGGTTTTTGGTTTTTATAGGTTCAATAACATGGTGCGTAATTATAAAAGAAAGACTTAGCGTGCAAACATTTCGAAAGAAGACGATGCCATAACTGACCGAGAAATGACTAAGACCGAGTCATAGCGGGAATACATATAGGCGATGGAGAGAACAGAAGAGAACAGAATAGCCAAAGCAGCTCTCCCAGCTCGCCCGCCTCTACGAGCTCTTCAGATACGATTACAACCGGCTACAAGAAACCGAGAACCAGTAGAGACGGCTCTTTGAGCTCCGAAGATGGGGCTTCAATCGAGAATATAAATTCGATACCTAGCACAAGCACAGGCCTGCCAGGTTTTAACTTGTCATATATGAAAATAAAAAGTGACAATAGCACTTCAACAACAGATGAAGATCCGACCCCTCGTAAAGAAAATCAGAAATAATAGAATTCATTTAGTATTACGTAAGTTTTTCTGTTACTAACTTGCTTTGATCGCAAGTGATTCAACTTGCCCTCATGGACATTTTTATATTTTGAATAAACAAAAGTGTTATGGCGTATTAAAAAAAAGAGTCGATTTGGTTGAAAATCCAAACTAAAACTCAGATTATCAAACTTATAATACTCATTCACGTAACCTGCATTTGATGTTTCAAAATTGGAATCTTTAACTTGAACATCAAACAACTCACGGCTCAATTCTTTTCTGTTTAAAAAACTCTTAGATGTATTTTTCATAGAATCTGTGTGTCTCTGGAATGGTTGATCATTCCGAACTAAAATTTCGGAGCTCAATATATGCTCTGCGAATATAAGACCGAGTCATAGCGGGAGTACATATAGGCGATGGAGAGAACACAATGACCAAAGCAGCTCTCCCAGCTCGCCCGCCTCTACGAGCTCTTCAAATACGATTGCAACCGGCTACAAGAAACCGAGAACCAGTAGAGCCGGCTCTTTGAGCTCTGAAGATGGGGCTTCAATCGATAACATAAATCCGATACCTAGTACAAGCACAGGCCTGCCAGGTTTTAACTTGTCATATATGAAAATAAAAAGTGACAATAGCACTTCAACAACAGATGAAGATCCGACCCCTCGTAAAGAAAATCAGAAATAATAGAATTCATTTAGTATTACGTAAGTTTTTCTGTTACTAACTTGCTTTGATCGCAAGTGATTCAACTTGCCCTCATGGACATTTTTATGTTTTGAATAAACAAAAGTGTTATGGCGTATTAAAAAAAAAGAGTCGATTTGGTTGAAAATCCAAACTAAAACTCAGATTATCAAACTTATAATACTCATTCACGTAACCTGCATTTGATGTTTCAAAATTGGAATCTTTAACTTGAACATCAAACAACTCACGGCTCAATTCTTTTCTGTTTAAAAACTGTTAGATGTATTTTTCATAGAATCTGTGTGTCTCTGGAATGGTTGATCATTCCGAACTAAAATTTCGGAGCTCAATATATGCTCTGCGAGTATAAGATCGAGTCATAGCGGGAGTACATATAGGCGATGGAGAGAACAGAAGAGAACAGAATAGCCAAAGCAGCTCTCCCAGCTCGTCCGCCTCTACGAGCTCTTCAGATACGATTACAACCGGCTACAAGAAACCGAGAACCAGTAGAGCCGGCTCTTTGAGCTCTGAAGATGGGGCTTCAATCGATAACATAAATCCGATACCTAGCACAAGCACAGGCCTGCCAGTTTTTAACTTGTCATATATGAAAATAAAAAGTGACAATAGCACTTCAACAACAGATGAAGATCCGACCCCTCGTAAAGAAAATCAGAAATAATAGAATTCATTTAGTATTACGTAAGTTTTTCTGTTACTAACTTGCTTTGATCGCAAGTGACTCAACTTGCCCTCATGGACATTTTTATATTTTGAATAAACAAAAGTGTTATGGCGTATTAAAAAAAGAGTCGATTTGGTTGAAAATCCAAACTAAAACTCAGATTATCAAACTTATAATACTCATTCACGTAACCTGCTTTTGATGTTTCAAAATTGGAATCTTTAACTTGAACATCAAACAACTCACGGCTCAATTCTTTTCTGTTTAAAAAACTGTTAGATGTATTTTTCATAGAATCTGTGTGTCTCTGGAATGGTTGATCATTCCGAACTAAAATTTCGGAGCTCAATATATGCTCTGCGAATATAAGACCGAGTCATAGCGGGAGTACATATAGGCGATGGAGAGAACAGAAGAGAACAGAATAGCCAAAGCAGCTCTCCCAGCTCGCCCGCCTCTACGAGCTCTTCAGATACGATTACAACCGGCTACAAGAAACCGAGAACCATTAGAGCCGGCTCTTTGAGCTCCGAAAATGGGGCTTCAATCGATAACATAAATCCGATACCTAGCACAAGCACAGGCCTGCCAGGTTTTAACTTGTCATATATGAAAATAAAAAGTGACAATAGCACTTCAACAACAGATGAAGATCCGACCCCTCGTAAAGAAAATCAGAAATAATAGAATTCATTTAGTATTACGTAAGTTTTTCTGTTACTAACTTGCTTTGATCGCAAGTGACTCAACTTGCCCTCATGGACATTTTTATATTTTGAATAAACAAAAGTGTTATGGCGTATTAAAAAAAAAGAGTCGATTTGGTTGAAAATCGAAACTAAAACTCAGATTATCAAACTTATAATACTCATTCACGTAACCTGCATTTGATGTTTCAAAATTGGAATCTTTAACTTGAACATCAAACAACTCACGGCTCAATTCTTTTCTGTTTAAAAACTGTTAGATGTATTTTTCATAGAATCTGTGTGTCTCTGGAATGGTTGATCATTCCGAACAAAAATTTCGGAGCTCAATATATGCTCCGCGAGTATAAGACCGAGTCATAGCGGGAGTACATATAGGCGATGGAGAGAACAGAAGAGAACAGAATAGCCAAAGCAGCTCTCCCAGCTCGTCCGCCTCTACGAGCTCTTCAGATACGATTACAACCGGCTACAAGAAACCGAGAACCAGTAGAGCCGGCTCTTTGAGCTCTGAAGATGGGGCTTCAATCGATAACATAAATCCGATACCTAGCACAAGCACAGGCCTGCCAGGTTTTAACTTGTCATATATGAAAATAAAAAGTGACAATAGCACTTCAACAACAGATGAAGATCCGACCCCTCGTAAAGAAAATCAGAAATAATAGAATTCATTTAGTATTACGTAAGTTTTTCTGTTACTAACTTGCTTTGATCGCAAGTGACTCAACTTGCCCTCATGGACATTTTTATATTTTGAATAAACAAAAGTGTTATGGCGTATTAAAAAAAGAGTCGATTTGGTTGAAAATCCAAACTAAAACTCAGATTATCAAACTTATAATACTCATTCACGTAACCTGCATTTGATGTTTCAAAATTGGAATCTTTAACTTGAACATCAAACAACTCACGGCTCAATTCTTTTCTGTTTAAAAAACTCTTAGATGTATTTTTCATAGAATCTGTGTGTCTCTGGAATGGTTGATCATTCCGAACTAAAATTTCGGAGCTCAATATATGCTCTGCGAATATAAGACCGAGTCATAGCGGGAGTACATATAGGCGATGGAGAGAACACAATGACCAAAGCAGCTCTCCCAGCTCGCCCGCCTCTACGAGCTCTTCAAATACGATTGCAACCGGCTACAAGAAACCGAGAACCAGTAGAGCCGGCTCTTTGAGCTCTGAAGATAGGGCTTCAATCGATAACATAAATCCGATACCTAGTACAACCACAGGCCTGCCAGGTTTTAACTTGTCATATATGAAAATAAAAAGTGACAATAGCACTTCAACAACAGATGAAGATCCGACCCCTCGTAAAGAAAATCAGAAATAATAGAATTCATTTAGTATTACGTAAGTTTTTCTGTTACTAACTTGCTTTGATCGCAAGTGATTCAACTTGCCCTCATGGACATTTTTATGTTTTGAATAAACAAAAGTGTTATGGCGTATTAAAAAAAAAGAGTCGATTTGGTTGAAAATCCAAACTAAAACTCAGATTATCAAACTTATAACACTCATTCACGTAACCTGCATTTGATGTTTCAAAATTGGAATCTTTAACTTGAACATCAAACAACTCACGGCTCAATTCTTTTCTGTTTAAAAACTGTTAGATGTATTTTTCATAGAATCTGTGTGTCTCTGGAATGGTTGATCATTCCGAACTAAAATTTCGGAGCTCAATATATGCTCTGCGAATATAAGACCGAGTCATAGCGGGAGTACATATAGGATGTGGAGAGACAGAAGAGAACAGAATAGCCAAAGCAGCTCTCCCAGCTCGTCCGCCTCTACGAGCTCTTCAGATACGATTACAACCGGCTACAAGAAACCGAGAACCAGTAGAGCCGGCTCTTTGAGCTCTGAAGATGGGGCTTCAATCGATAACATAAATCCGATACCTAGCACAAGCACAGGCCTGCCAGGTTTTAACTTGTCATATATGAAAATAAAAAGTGACAATAGCACTTCAACAACAGATGAAGATCCGACCCCTCGTAAAGAAAATCAAAAATAATAGAATTCATTTAGTATTACGTAAGTTTTTTTCTGTTACTAACTTGCTTTGATCGCAAGTGATTCAACTTGCCCTCATGGACATTTTTATGTTTTGAATAAACAAAAGTGTTATGGCGTATTAAAAAAAAAAAGAGTCGATTTGGTTGAAAATCCAAACTAAAACTCAGATTATCAAACTTATAATACTCATTCACGTAACCTGCATTTGATGTTTCAAAATTGGAATCTTTAACTTGAACATCAAACAACTCACGGCTCAATTCTTTTCTGTTTAAAAACTGTTAGATGTATTTTTCATAGAATCTGTGTGTCTCTGGAATGGTTGATCATTCCGAACTAAAATTTCGGAGCTCAATATATGCTCTGCGAATATAAGACCGAGTCATAGCGGGAGTACATATAGGATGTGGAGAGACAGAAGAGAACAGAATAGCCAAAGCAGCTCTCCCAGCTCGTCCGCCTCTACGAGCTCTTCAGATACGATTACAACCGGCTACAAGAAACCGAGAACCAGTAGAGCCGGCTCTTTGAGCTCTGAAGATGGGGCTTCAATCGATAACATAAATCCGATACCTAGCACAAGCACAGGCCTGCCAGGTTTTAACTTGTCATATATGAAAATAAAAAGTGACAATAGCACTTCAACAACAGATGAAGATCCGACCCCTCGTAAAGAAAATCAGAAATAATAGAATTCATTTAGTATTACGTAAGTTTTTCTGTTACTAACTTGCTTTGATCGCAAGTGACTCAACTTGCCCTCATGGACATTTTTATATTTTGAATAAACAAAAGTGTTATGGCGTATTAAAAAAAGAGTCGATTTGGTTGAAAATCCAAACTAAAACTCAGATTATCAAACTTATAATACTCATTCACGTAACCTGCATTTGATGTTTCAAAATTGGAATCTTTAACTTGAACATCAAACAACTCACGGCTCAATTCTTTTCTGTTTAAAAAACTGTTAGATGTATTTTTCATAGAATCTGTGTGTCTCTGGAATGGTTGATCATTCCGAACAAAAATTTCGGAGCTCAATATATGCTCCGCGAGTATAAGACCGAGTCATAGCGGGAGTACATATAGGCGATGGAGAGAACAGAAGAGAACAGAATAGCCAAAGCAGCTCTCCCAGCTCGTCCGCCTCTACGAGCTCTTCAGATACGATTACAACCGGCTACAAGAAACCGAGAACCAGTAGAGCCGGCTCTTTGAGCTCTGAAGATGGGGCTTCAATCGATAACATAAATCCGATACCTAGCACAAGCACAGGCCTGCCAGGTTTTAACTTGTCATATATGAAAATAAAAAGTGACAATAGCACTTCAACAACAGATGAAGATCCGACCCCTCGTAAAGAAAATCAGAAATAATAGAATTCATTTAGTATTACGTAAGTTTTTCTGTTACTAACTTGCTTTGATCGCAAGTGACTCAACTTGCCCTCATGGACATTTTTATATTTTGAATAAACAAAAGTGTTATGGCGTATTAAAAAAAGAGTCGATTTGGTTGAAAATCCAAACTAAAACTCAGATTATCAAACTTATAATACTCATTCACGTAACCTGCATTTGATGTTTCAAAATTGGAATCTTTAACTTGAACATCAAACAACTCACGGCTCAATTCTTTTCTGTTTAAAAAACTCTTAGATGTATTTTTCATAGAATCTGTGTGTCTCTGGAATGGTTGATCATTCCGAACTAAAATTTCGGAGCTCAATATATGCTCTGCGAATATAAGACCGAGTCATAGCGGGAGTACATATAGGCGATGGAGAGAACACAATGACCAAAGCAGCTCTCCCAGCTCGCCCGCCTCTACGAGCTCTTCAAATACGATTGCAACCGGCTACAAGAAACCGAGAACCAGTAGAGCCGGCTCTTTGAGCTCTGAAGATAGGGCTTCAATCGATAACATAAATCCGATACCTAGTACAAGCACAGGCCTGCCAGGTTTTAACTTGTCATATATGAAAATAAAAAGTGACAATAGCACTTCAACAACAGATGAAGATCCGACCCCTCGTAAAGAAAATCAGAAATAATAGAATTCATTTAGTATTACGTAAGTTTTTCTGTTACTAACTTGCTTTGATCGCAAGTGATTCAACTTGCCCTCATGGACATTTTTATGTTTTGAATAAACAAAAGTGTTATGGCGTATTAAAAAAAAAGAGTCGATTTGGTTGAAAATCCAAACTAAAACTCAGATTATCAAACTTATAACACTCATTCACGTAACCTGCATTTGATGTTTCAAAATTGGAATCTTTAACTTGAACATCAAACAACTCACGGCTCAATTCTTTTCTGTTTAAAAACTGTTAGATGTATTTTTCATAGAATCTGTGTGTCTCTGGAATGGTTGATCATTCCGAACTAAAATTTCGGAGCTCAATATATGCTCTGCGAATATAAGACCGAGTCATAGCGGGAGTACATATAGGATGTGGAGAGACAGAAGAGAACAGAATAGCCAAAGCAGCTCTCCCAGCTCGTCCGCCTCTACGAGCTCTTCAGATACGATTACAACCGGCTACAAGAAACCGAGAACCAGTAGAGCCGGCTCTTTGAGCTCTGAAGATAGGGCTTCAATCGATAACATAAATCCGATACCTAGCACAAGCACAGGCCTGCCAGGTTTTAACTTGTCATATATGAAAATAAAAAGTGACAATAGCACTTCAACAACAGATGAAGATCCGACCCCTCGTAAAGAAAATCAAAAATAATAGAATTCATTTAGTATTACGTAAGTTTTTTTCTGTTACTAACTTGCTTTGATCGCAAGTGATTCAACTTGCCCTCATGGACATTTTTATGTTTTGAATAAACAAAAGTGTTATGGCGTATTAAAAAAAAAAAGAGTCGATTTGGTTGAAAATCCAAACTAAAACTCAGATTATCAAACTTATAATACTCATTCACGTAACCTGCATTTGATGTTTCAAAATTGGAATCTTTAACTTGAACATCAAACAACTCACGGCTCAATTCTTTTCTGTTTAAAAAACTGTTAGATGTATTTTTCATAGAATCTGTGTGTCTCTGGAATGGTTGATCATTCCGAACTAAAATTTCGGAGCTCAATATATGCTCTGCGAATATAAGACCGAGTCATAGCGGGAGTACATATAGGCGATGGAGAGAACAGAAGAGAACAGAATAGCCAAAGCAGCTCTCCCAGCTCGTCCGCCTCTACGAGCTCTTCAGATACGATTACAACCGGCTACAAGAAACCGAGAACCAGTAGAGCCGGCTCTTTGAGCTCTGAAGATGGGGCTTCAATCGATAACATAAATCCGATACCTAGCACAAGCACAGGCCTGCCAGGTTTTAACTTGTCATATATGAAAATAAAAAGTGACAATAGCACTTCAACAACAGATGAAGATCCGACCCCTCGTAAAGAAAATCAGAAATAATAGAATTCATTTAGTATTACGTAAGTTTTTCTGTTACTAACTTGCTTTGATCGCAAGTGACTCAACTTGCCCTCATGGACATTTTTATATTTTGAATAAACAAAAGTGTTATGGCGTATTAAAAAAAGAGTCGATTTGGTTGAAAATCCAAACTAAAACTCAGATTATCAAACTTATAATACTCATTCACGTAACCTGCATTTGATGTTTCAAAATTGGAATCTTTAACTTGAACATCAAACAACTCACGGCTCAATTCTTTTCTGTTTAAAAAACTCTTAGATGTATTTTTCATAGAATCTGTGTGTCTCTGGAATGGTTGATCATTCCGAACTAAAATTTCGGAGCTCAATATATGCTCTGCGAATATAAGACCGAGTCATAGCGGGAGTACATATAGGCGATGGAGAGAACACAATGACCAAAGCAGCTCTCCCAGCTCGCCCGCCTCTACGAGCTCTTCAAATACGATTGCAACCGGCTACAAGAAACCGAGAACCAGTAGAGCCGGCTCTTTGAGCTCTGAAGATAGGGCTTCAATCGATAACATAAATCCGATACCTAGTACAAGCACAGGCCTGCCAGGTTTTAACTTGTCATATATGAAAATAAAAAGTGACAATAGCACTTCAACAACAGATGAAGATCCGACCCCTCGTAAAGAAAATCAGAAATAATAGAATTCATTTAGTATTACGTAAGTTTTTCTGTTACTAACTTGCTTTGATCGCAAGTGATTCAACTTGCCCTCATGGACATTTTTATGTTTTGAATAAACAAAAGTGTTATGGCGTATTAAAAAAAAAGAGTCGATTTGGTTGAAAATCCAAACTAAAACTCAGATTATCAAACTTATAACACTCATTCACGTAACCTGCATTTGATGTTTCAAAATTGGAATCTTTAACTTGAACATCAAACAACTCACGGCTCAATTCTTTTCTGTTTAAAAACTGTTAGATGTATTTTTCATAGAATCTGTGTGTCTCTGGAATGGTTGATCATTCCGAACTAAAATTTCGGAGCTCAATATATGCTCTGCGAGTATAAGACCGAGTCATAGCGGGAGTACATATAGGCGATGGAGAGAACAGAAGAGAACAGAATAGCCAAAGCAGCTCTCCCAGCTCGTCCGCCTCTACGAGCCCTTCAGATACGATTACTACCGGCTACAAGAAACCGAGAACCAGTAGAGCCGGCTCTTTGAGCTCTGAAGATGGGGCTTCAATCGATAACATAAATCCGATACCTAGCACAAGCACAGGCCTGCCAGTTTTTAACTTGTCATATATGAAAATAAAAAGTGACAATAGCACTTCAACAACAGATGAAGATCCGACCCCTGGTAAAGAAAATCAGAAATAATAGAATTCATTTAGTATTACGTAAGTTTTTCTGTTACTAACTTGCTTTGATCGCAAGTGACTCAACTTGCCCTCATGGACATTTTTATATTTTGAATAAACAAAAGTGTTATGGCGTATTAAAAAAAGAGTCGATTTGGTTGAAAATCCAAACTAAAACTCAGATTATCAAACTTATAATACTCATTCACGTAACCTGCTTTTGATGTTTCAAAATTGGAATCTTTAACTTGAACATCAAACAACTCACGGCTCAATTCTTTTCTGTTTAAAAAACTGTTAGATGTATTTTTCATAGAATCTGTGTGTCTCTGGAATGGTTGATCATTCCGAACTAAAATTTCGGAGCTCAATATATGCTCTGCGAATATAAGACCGAGTCATAGCGGGAGTACATATAGGATGTGGAGAGACAGAAGAGAACAGAATAGCCAAAGCAGCTCTCCCAGCTCGCCCGCCTCTACGAGCTCTTCAGATACGATTACAACCGGCTACAAGAAACCGAGAACCAGTAGAGACGGCTCTTTGAGCTCCGAAGATGGGGCTTCAATCGAGAATATAAATTCGATACCTAGCACAAGCACAGGCCTGCCAGGTTTTAACTTGTCATATATGAAAATAAAAAGTGACAATAGCACTTCAACAACAGATGAAGATCCGACCCCTCGTAAAGAAAATCAGAAATAATAGAATTCATTTAGTATTACGTAAGTTTTTTTCTGTTACTAACTTGCTTTGATCGCAAGTGATTCAACTTGCCCTCATGGACATTTTTATGTTTTGAATAAACAAAAGTGTTATGGCGTATTAAAAAAAAGAGTCGATTTGGTTGAAAATCCAAACTAAAACTCAGATTATCAAACTTATAATACTCATTCACGTAACCTGCATTTGATGTTTCAAAATTGGAATCTTTAACTTGAACATCAAACAACTCACGGCTGAATTCTTTTCTGTTTAAAAAACTGTTAAATGTATTTTTCATAGAATCTGTGTGTCTCTGGAATGGTTGATCATTCCGAACTAAAATTTCGGAGCTCAATATATGCTCTGCGAATATAAGACCGAGTCATAGCGGGAGTACATATAGGCGATGGAGAGACAGAAGAGAACAGAATAGCCAAAGCAGCTCTCCCAGCTCGCCCGCCTCTACGAGCTCTTCAGATACGATTACAACCGGCTACAAGAAATCGAGAACCAGTAGAGCCGGCTCTTTGAGCTCCGAAGATGGGGCTTCAATCGAGAATATAAATTCGATACCTAGCACAAGCACAGGCCTGCCAGGTTTTAACTTGTCATATATGAAAATAAAAAGTGACAATAGCACTTCAACAACAGATGAAGATCCGACCCCTCGTAAAGAAAATCAGAAATAATAGAATTCATTTAGTATTACGTAAGTTTTTCTGTTACTAACTTGCTTTGATCGCAAGTGATTCAACTTGCCCTCATGGACATTTTTATATTTTGAATAAACAAAAGTGTTATGGCGTATTAAAAAAAAGAGTCGATTTGGTTGAAAATCCAAACCAAAACTCAGATTATCAAACTTATAATACTCATTCACGTAACCTGCATTTGATGTTTCAAAATTGGAATCTTTAACTTGAACATCAAACAACTCACGGCTCAATTCTTTTCTGTTTAAAAAACTCTTAGATGTATTTTTCATAGAATCTGTGTGTCTCTGGAATGGTTGATCATTCCGAACTAAAATTTCGGAGCTCAATATATGCTCTGCGAATATAAGACCGAGTCATAGCGGGAGTACATATAGGCGATGGAGAGAACACAATGACCAAAGCAGCTCTCCCAGCTCGCCCGCCTCTACGAGCTCTTCAAATACGATTGCAACCGGCTACAAGAAACCGAGAACCAGTAGAGCCGGCTCTTTGAGCTCTGAAGATGGGGCTTCAATCGATAACATAAATCCGATACCTAGTACAAGCACAGGCCTGCCAGGTTTTAACTTGTCATATATGAAAATAAAAAGTGACAATAGCACTTCAACAACAGATGAAGATCCGACCCCTCGTAAAGAAAATCAGAAATAATAGAATTCATTTAGTATTACGTAAGTTTTTCTGTTACTAACTTGCTTTGATCGCAAGTGATTCAACTTGCCCTCATGGACATTTTTATGTTTTGAATAAACAAAAGTGTTATGGCGTATTAAAAAAAAAGAGTCGATTTGGTTGAAAATCCAAACTAAAACTCAGATTATCAAACTTATAATACTCATTCACGTAACCTGCATTTGATGTTTCAAAATTGGAATCTTTAACTTGAACATCAAACAACTCACGGCTCAATTCTTTTCTGTTTAAAAACTGTTAGATGTATTTTTCATAGAATCTGTGTGTCTCTGGAATGGTTGATCATTCCGAACTAAAATTTCGGAGCTCAATATATGCTCTGCGAGTATAAGACCGAGTCATAGCGGGAGTACATATAGGCGATGGAGAGAACAGAAGAGAACAGAATAGCCAAAGCAGCTCTCCCAGCTCGTCCGCCTCTACGAGCTCTTCAGATACGATTACAACCGGCTACAAGAAACCGAGAACCAGTAGAGCCGGCTCTTTGAGCTCTGAAGATGGGGCTTCAATCGATAACATAAATCCGATACCTAGCACAAGCACAGGCCTGCCAGTTTTTAACTTGTCATATATGAAAATAAAAAGTGACAATAGCACTTCAACAACAGATGAAGATCCGACCCCTCGTAAAGAAAATCAGAAATAATAGAATTCATTTAGTATTACGTAAGTTTTTCTGTTACTAACTTGCTTTGATCGCAAGTGACTCAACTTGCCCTCATGGACATTTTTATATTTTGAATAAACAAAAGTGTTATGGCGTATTAAAAAAAGAGTCGATTTGGTTGAAAATCCAAACTAAAACTCAGATTATCAAACTTATAATACTCATTCACGTAACCTGCTTTTGATGTTTCAAAATTGGAATCTTTAACTTGAACATCAAACAACTCACGGCTCAATTCTTTTCTGTTTAAAAAACTCTTAGATGTATTTTTCATAGAATCTGTGTGTCTCTGGAATGGTTGATCATTCCGAACTAAAATTTCGGAGCTCAATATATGCTCTGCGAGTATAAGATCGAGTCATAGCGGGAGTACATATAGGCGATGGAGAGAACAGAAGAGAACAGAATAGCCAAAGCAGCTCTCCCAGCTCGTCCGCCTCTACGAGCTCTTCAGATACGATTACAACCGGCTACAAGAAACCGAGAACCAGTAGAGCCGGCTCTTTGAGCTCTGAAGATGGGGCTTCAATCGATAACATAAATCCGATACCTAGCACAAGCACAGGCCTGCCAGGTTTTAACTTGTCATATATGAAAATAAAAAGTGACAATAGCACTTCAACAACAGATGAAGATCCGACCCCTCGTAAAGAAAATCAGAAATAATAGAATTCATTTAGTATTACGTAAGTTTTTCTGTTACTAACTTGCTTTGATCGCAAGTGATTCAACTTGCCCTCATGGACATTTTTATATTTTGAATAAACAAAAGTGTTATGGCGTATTAAAAAAAAGAGTCGATTTGGTTGAAAATCCAAACTAAAACTCAGATTATCAAACTTATAATACTCATTCACGTAACCTGCATTTGATGTTTCAAAATTGGAATCTTTAACTTGAACATCAAACAACTCACGGCTCAATTCTTTTCTGTTTAAAAAACTCTTAGATGTATTTTTCATAGAATCTGTGTGTCTCTGGAATGGTTGATCATTCCGAACTAAAATTTCGGAGCTCAATATATGCTCTGCGAGTATAAGATCGAGTCATAGCGGGAGTACATATAGGCGATGGAGAGAACAGAAGAGAACAGAATAGCCAAAGCAGCTCTCCCAGCTCGTCCGCCTCTACGAGCTCTTCAGATACGATTACAACCGGCTACAAGAAACCGAGAACCAGTAGAGCCGGCTCTTTGAGCTCTGAAGATGGGGCTTCAATCGATAACATAAATCCGATACCTAGCACAAGCACAGGCCTGCCAGGTTTTAACTTGTCATATATGAAAATAAAAAGTGACAATAGCACTTCAACAACAGATGAAGATCCGACCCCTCGTAAAGAAAATCAAAAATAATAGAATTCATTTAGTATTACGTAAGTTTTTTTCTGTTACTAACTTGCTTTGATCGCAAGTGATTCAACTTGCCCTCATGGACATTTTTATGTTTTGAATAAACAAAAGTGTTATGGCGTATTAAAAAAAAAAAGAGTCGATTTGGTTGAAAATCCAAACTAAAACTCAGATTATCAAACTTATAATACTCATTCACGTAACCTGCATTTGATGTTTCAAAATTGGAATCTTTAACTTGAACATCAAACAACTCACGGCTCAATTCTTTTCTGTTTAAAAAACTGTTAGATGTATTTTTCATAGAATCTGTGTGTCTCTGGAATGGTTGATCATTCCGAACTAAAATTTCGGAGCTCAATATATGCTCTGCGAATATAAGACCGAGTCATAGCGGGAGTACATATAGGCGATGGAGAGAACAGAAGAGAACAGAATAGCCAAAGCAGCTCTCCCAGCTCGCCCGCCTCTACGAGCTCTTCAGATACGATTACAACCGGCTACAAGAAACCGAGAACCATTAGAGCCGGCTCTTTGAGCTCCGAAAATGGGGCTTCAATCGATAACATAAATCCGATACCTAGCACAAGCACAGGCCTGCCAGGTTTTAACTTGTCATATATGAAAATAAAAAGTGACAATAGCACTTCAACAACAGATGAAGATCCGAACCCTCGTAAAGAAAATCAGAAATAATAGAATTCATTTAGTATTACGTAAGTTTTTCTGTTACTAACTTGCTTTGATCGCAAGTGACTCAACTTGCCCTCATGGACATTTTTATATTTTGAATAAACAAAAGTGTTATGGCGTATTAAAAAAAGAGTCGATTTGGTTGAAAATCCAAACTAAAACTCAGATTATCAAACTTATAATACTCATTCACGTAACCTGCATTTGATGTTTCAAAATTGGAATCTTTAACTTGAACATCAAACAACTCACGGCTCAATTCTTTTCTGTTTAAAAAACTCTTAGATGTATTTTTCATAGAATCTGTGTGTCTCTGGAATGGTTGATCATTCCGAACTAAAATTTCGGAGCTCAATATATGCTCTGCGAATATAAGACCGAGTCATAGCGGGAGTACATATAGGCGATGGAGAGAACACAATGACCAAAGCAGCTCTCCCAGCTCGCCCGCCTCTACGAGCTCTTCAAATACGATTGCAACCGGCTACAAGAAACCGAGAACCAGTAGAGCCGGCTCTTTGAGCTCTGAAGATAGGGCTTCAATCGATAACATAAATCCGATACCTAGTACAAGCACAGGCCTGCCAGGTTTTAACTTGTCATATATGAAAATAAAAAGTGACAATAGCACTTCAACAACAGATGAAGATCCGACCCCTCGTAAAGAAAATCAGAAATAATAGAATTCATTTAGTATTACGTAAGTTTTTCTGTTACTAACTTGCTTTGATCGCAAGTGATTCAACTTGCCCTCATGGACATTTTTATGTTTTGAATAAACAAAAGTGTTATGGCGTATTAAAAAAAAAGAGTCGATTTGGTTGAAAATCCAAACTAAAACTCAGATTATCAAACTTATAACACTCATTCACGTAACCTGCATTTGATGTTTCAAAATTGGAATCTTTAACTTGAACATCAAACAACTCACGGCTCAATTCTTTTCTGTTTAAAAACTGTTAGATGTATTTTTCATAGAATCTGTGTGTCTCTGGAATGGTTGATCATTCCGAACTAAAATTTCGGAGCTCAATATATGCTCTGCGAGTATAAGACCGAGTCATAGCGGGAGTACATATAGGCGATGGAGAGAACAGAAGAGAACAGAATAGCCAAAGCAGCTCTCCCAGCTCGTCCGCCTCTACGAGCCCTTCAGATACGATTACTACCGGCTACAAGAAACCGAGAACCAGTAGAGCCGGCTCTTTGAGCTCTGAAGATGGGGCTTCAATCGATAACATAAATCCGATACCTAGCACAAGCACAGGCCTGCCAGTTTTTAACTTGTCATATATGAAAATAAAAAGTGACAATAGCACTTCAACAACAGATGAAGATCCGACCCCTGGTAAAGAAAATCAGAAATAATAGAATTCATTTAGTATTACGTAAGTTTTTCTGTTACTAACTTGCTTTGATCGCAAGTGACTCAACTTGCCCTCATGGACATTTTTATATTTTGAATAAACAAAAGTGTTATGGCGTATTAAAAAAAGAGTCGATTTGGTTGAAAATCCAAACCAAAACTCAGATTATCAAACTTATAATACTCATTCACGTAACCTGCTTTTGATGTTTCAAAATTGGAATCTTTAACTTGAACATCAAACAACTCACGGCTCAATTCTTTTCTGTTTAAAAAACTGTTAGATGTATTTTTCATAGAATCTGTGTGTCTCTGGAATGGTTGATCATTCCGAACTAAAATTTCGGAGCTCAATATATGCTCTGCGAATATAAGACCGAGTCATAGCGGGAGTACATATAGGATGTGGAGAGACAGAAGAGAACAGAATAGCCAAAGCAGCTCTCCCAGCTCGCCCGCCTCTACGAGCTCTTCAGATACGATTACAACCGGCTACAAGAAACCGAGAACCAGTAGAGACGGCTCTTTGAGCTCCGAAGATGGGGCTTCAATCGAGAATATAAATTCGATACCTAGCACAAGCACAGGCCTGCCAGGTTTTAACTTGTCATATATGAAAATAAAAAGTGACAATAGCACTTCAACAACAGATGAAGATCCGACCCCTCGTAAAGAAAATCAGAAATAATAGAATTCATTTAGTATTACGTAAGTTTTTTTCTGTTACTA
The DNA here is from genome assembly GCA_910589415.1 of Malachius bipustulatus. Classification (NCBI taxonomy): domain Eukaryota; kingdom Metazoa; phylum Arthropoda; class Insecta; order Coleoptera; family Melyridae; genus Malachius; species Malachius bipustulatus. Next base: position 59,071,838 of record OU342631.1, on the reverse strand, counting down.
ACTTGCTTTGATCGCAAGTGATTCAACTTGCCCTCATGGACATTTTTATGTTTTGAATAAACAAAAGTGTTATGGCGTATTAAAAAAAAAGAGTCGATTTGGTTGAAAATCCAAACTAAAACTCAGATTATCAAACTTATAATACTCATTCACGTAACCTGCATTTGATGTTTCAAAATTGGAATCTTTAACTTGAACATCAAACAACTCACGGCTGAATTCTTTTCTGTTTAAAAAACTGTTAAATGTATTTTTCATAGAATCTGTGTGTCTCTGGAATGGTTGATCATTCCGAACTAAAATTTCGGAGCTCAATATATGCTCTGCGAATATAAGACCGAGTCATAGCGGGAGTACATATAGGCGATGGAGAGACAGAAGAGAACAGAATAGCCAAAGCAGCTCTCCCAGCTCGCCCGCCTCTACGAGCTCTTCAGATACGATTACAACCGGCTACAAGAAATCGAGAACCAGTAGAGCCGGCTCTTTGAGCTCCGAAGATGGGGCTTCAATCGAGAATATAAATTCGATACCTAGCACAAGCACAGGCCTGCCAGGTTTTAACTTGTCATATATGAAAATAAAAAGTGACAATAGCACTTCAACAACAGATGAAGATCCGACCCCTCGTAAAGAAAATCAGAAATAATAGAATTCATTTAGTATTACGTAAGTTTTTCTGTTACTAACTTGCTTTGATCGCAAGTGATTCAACTTGCCCTCATGGACATTTTTATATTTTGAATAAACAAAAGTGTTATGGCGTATTAAAAAAAAGAGTCGATTTGGTTGAAAATCCAAACCAAAACTCAGATTATCAAACTTATAATACTCATTCACGTAACCTGCATTTGATGTTTCAAAATTGGAATCTTTAACTTGAACATCAAACAACTCACGGCTCAATTCTTTTCTGTTTAAAAAACTCTTAGATGTATTTTTCATAGAATCTGTGTGTCTCTGGAATGGTTGATCATTCCGAACTAAAATTTCGGAGCTCAATATATGCTCTGCGAATATAAGACCGAGTCATAGCGGGAGTACATATAGGCGATGGAGAGAACACAATGACCAAAGCAGCTCTCCCAGCTCGCCCGCCTCTACGAGCTCTTCAAATACGATTGCAACCGGCTACAAGAAACCGAGAACCAGTAGAGCCGGCTCTTTGAGCTCTGAAGATGGGGCTTCAATCGATAACATAAATCCGATACCTAGCACAAGCACAGGCCTGCCAGGTTTTAACTTGTCATATATGAAAATAAAAAGTGACAATAGCACTTCAACAACAGATGAAGATCCGACCCCTCGTAAAGAAAATCAGAAATAATAGAATTCATTTAGTATTACGTAAGTTTTTCTGTTACTAACTTGCTTTGATCGCAAGTGATTCAACTTGCCCTCATGGACATTTTTATATTTTGAATAAACAAAAGTGTTATGGCGTATTAAAAAAAAGAGTCGATTTGGTTGAAAATCCAAACTAAAACTCAGATTATCAAACTTATAATACTCATTCACGTAACCTGCATTTGATGTTTCAAAATTGGAATCTTTAACTTGAACATCAAACAACTCACGGCTCAATTCTTTTCTGTTTAAAAAACTCTTAGATGTATTTTTCATAGAATCTGTGTGTCTCTGGAATGGTTGATCATTCCGAACTAAAATTTCGGAGCTCAATATATGCTCTGCGAATATAAGACCGAGTCATAGCGGGAGTACATATAGGCGATGGAGAGAACACAATGACCAAAGCAGCTCTCCCAGCTCGCCCGCCTCTACGAGCTCTTCAAATACGATTGCAACCGGCTACAAGAAACCGAGAACCAGTAGAGCCGGCTCTTTGAGCTCTGAAGATGGGGCTTCAATCGATAACATAAATCCGATACCTAGTACAAGCACAGGCCTGCCAGGTTTTAACTTGTCATATATGAAAATAAAAAGTGACAATAGCACTTCAACAACAGATGAAGATCCGACCCCTCGTAAAGAAAATCAGAAATAATAGAATTCATTTAGTATTACGTAAGTTTTTCTGTTACTAACTTGCTTTGATCGCAAGTGATTCAACTTGCCCTCATGGACATTTTTATGTTTTGAATAAACAAAAGTGTTATGGCGTATTAAAAAAAAAGAGTCGATTTGGTGATACAGGGTTGATAAATATCGTGATATTTATATAAATATCAAAATATCCGATATTTACGATATATATCGCGATATATATCCAAATAAAGATATTTATAATCACATTTTTTCATAAGCCAGAAAATAATGTAAAAATATACTTTTAGTGTCATTGTTTAATTTTTTTAACGTCCAGTAGTAATGTAAATGGTATAAAATTAATAAATAAGTAATAGCTTCTTATACAAACAAATATAAAACAAATTAAAAATAAAATTATATTGACACATGCCATTTACTTCGATGACGAGTGGAGTGACATTATAGAATAGAATCAAAACTTCAACATAGGTACATTTAAAAATTAAAAAATTGTTAATTCCTCATAAAATAAAAATATTTTTCTTACACAAAAACTTAGTATACTATTTTAATAAACTTTGATGATGAGAGAGCGGCTGGTCATCTTCATCCGATAATGAATCCTCGGTTTCAATATTCATCTTGCTAGTACTGGGACTGGGTTGTTTTGACACTTCTGACTGTGGCTGTTCTTCGCTAGAGGTAGAAGTTATCCAACTCATATTACTATGTTTCAATTTTTTTTCTTGATTAAAATACTTGAACAAGAATACCAGTTTACTGGCTTTAATGGTACCCAATCTATTGCGTAATTTTGAATGTACTAGTCCAAAACTTGAAAATATTCTTTCTAAACCTGCTGAGGTGGCATTAGCGGTTAAAAGTTTTGATGTAAAATTCAGGAATTGTTGCTTGTCCGGCCACTCGGATTCTTGGATGGAAACTGCCTTCCACCATGTCAGTGGAAGAGTTGTTGTGAATTGGGGACTGAAAAGATATTTAGCAAATGGCTTAGATTCAGTTGTCAAATTCATAACCAGCGGTACAAAACTGGGATTCACTGTGTTTAAATATTCATATGCCTCTTCTTTTTGAGAATCTTTTAAAAGTCTCCCTAGGAACCGGTGGTCAAGCATATTTGCTAAATAATGCACTGCGCCCAGTGCCATGTCCCTTCTGACTCTGAATTTTTCTATCACCGAATCTGGTTGGCATTTTAGATCTTCCTCTAATTTATTCCAAATTTCAACTGCAACTGAAATAGTTGTATGGTCCCTTTGCATTCTATCCAGTGAGACTGCAACAGGGGTAAGTCGACTAAGAAGTTCCATGGCGTTCATTGTAATGTGTGTGTTATTGACAATATTAAATATGCCATTGTCTATGTCTTGCTTATGATCCTGGCATAGTTGCACCAACACTCCTCGATTATCTAAGTATGATTTAATACAGTCGTTCATTGTATTCCAGCGTACTTCTTGTGGCATAATTAAAGCCTTCCCTTTTGCCTGTTTATAGAATGCAGCAGGCATGTGTTTATTTCTAAAGTATTTTATAACTTTAGTGATATTCTCTGATACACCTGGAATATGCAGATCTTGCGCTAAAAGATTTAAAATATGTGCGGAGCATCCATATTGTATTATAGTATCTTTTCCCAATTCCTTGACAAGTTCCCTTCGCATTTTGGAAACATTGCTTGCATTGTCTGTTACAAAGCTCCCAACTTTCACATTAAACATCTCTTCAGTTTTGTTTATGGCGTCCATTGCAAGTTGTTTTAAATATTCTGCAGTGTGTGAATGCCCTGTAGTATCTACAGTATCCACCAAATACGAATTTCCATCCTGGCACAAAATCGAGCAACATATAATAGGCTCATTGTGAACATTTGACCATCCATCCAAAGACATGGATACAAATTCTCCTTGCACCTTCGCTTTACATTCATTCAAAGTTGATTCAAAAACTTTGTCTAATATTGGTCCACTTAACTGAAACCTGGATGGCGGTTGAAAACCCGGTCTTAGCTTACTACACATATTTTTAAATTCTTCATGTTCCACATGATTGAATGGTGAATTTGTTGCGTAGAAGAATTTCCCAATTTGAGTATTAATTTCATTGGCATAGGCCTCAGTGGTTAGTACCACATCAGCATCTCTTGTAACTGCCAACCTAGGCTGTTTGTGAGGCCTTTGTGCGACAACAACCTCTTTGGCTTTTGATGCAGTTGAAGTTGAAGGTTGAGACTCGTCTATCATAAGTAAAAAAAAAAAGATTTAATAAATAAATCTATATATACATATATGTACATATAAATATATTAGATTTGTTTTGGCTGTAGGTAATTATAAAATATTGATAATTATTGGGATAGCAGCCAATTAAACACGCAGGTTTTCTCTTTTTTCTTTTTAATAAACCCAAGCTTTCGAGCTTTTCTTTAGTTCTTCGTCAGGGGTAAGAAATTGAGTAAAAATTGAAGATGTTAAAATGTTAATCATTTTCATGGACAAGTAGAGGATAAAAAATACAAATATGAACTAATAAACCAATTAAAAATTAAATAACATAAGAAAGTTAATTCCAAAAAAGGTTTAAAGTAATTTAGAAGTTTTTTACATTTTTATATCATTTATTAATAAATAATTGGCTGCTATCCCAATAATTATCAATATTTTATGTACATATATGTATATAGGCCCTGGATAGGTGAAACGACTCTTATAAAAGATGAAAACTCTCGATCTAAATGATAATTTTTTGGTGTTCAGCCATGCTTTAAAAAAAAATTAAAGAATAAAAAAAAATTAAAAAAATATCTCAATCAATCAATATATAAAAAGTTTTTTTTTTACAATTTTCAAGGTACACTTTATTTTTATATTTTTAAAAATCAAAATTATGTTAGAAATTTCTAATCAAACAAGCAAGGCTGAATACCAAAAAAAGTTCGGATGGAAATTTTTATTTATTTTATAAAAGTCATTTCACCTATCCGGGCGGGGACACTGTATTTGTGTTTGAAAATCTAAAGATTCGTTTAAAAATATTAATAATCATGTTCTGAACTTATTGGTACATACCGAAATTAATTGTGTCATCAGATACCGACTGATTTTCATTAATTGTTGACGCACATGTTTTTATGTGCATGAGCATTCTTGATGGAATTCCCTGCATTTCTTTGTGGCACTTCTTGCACTTGCACCATTTTCCAGTATTATTTTCTTTGACAATTTCTTCAAAATAAATCCACACACTATGCTTTCTCTTAGGCATTGTTTAAATTATTAAATAAATTACTACTAAATAACAAACTTTGCTATGACACTCACTCACCAAAGCACTGACTCACACTGAAGTTGCACCACTGTTTCCACTAGTTGTGTGCTCTTGTTAACGTAGCTACCTAATGAGGGGAATCCCCTAACATTCCACTAGTACCAAAGCATTGATATATATCATGATATTTATAAAATAAATATCATGATATATATCGCGATATATATCAGGATATATATCAATGGATACATATCGCTCAACCCTGTGAAAATCCAAACTAAAACTCAGATTATCAAACTTATAATACTCATTCACGTAACCTGCTTTTGATGTTTCAAAATTGGAATCTTTAACTTGAACATCAAACAACTCACGGCTCAATTCTTTTCTGTTTAAAAAACTCTTAGATGTATTTTTCATAGAATCTGTGTGTCTCTGGAATGGTTGATCATTCCGAACTAAAATTTCGGAGCTCAATATATGCTCTGCGAGTATAAGATCGAGTCATAGCGGGAGTACATATAGGCGATGGAGAGAACAGAAGAGAACAGAATAGCCAAAGCAGCTCTCCCAGCTCGTCCGCCTCTACGAGCTCTTCAGATACGATTACAACCGGCTACAAGAAACCGAGAACCAGTAGAGCCGGCTCTTTGAGCTCTGAAGATGGGGCTTCAATCGATAACATAAATCCGATACCTAGCACAAGCACAGGCCTGCCAGGTTTTAACTTGTCATATATGAAAATAAAAAGTGACAATAGCACTTCAACAACAGATGAAGATCCGACCCCTCGTAAAGAAAATCAAAAATAATAGAATTCATTTAGTATTACGTAAGTTTTTTTCTGTTACTAACTTGCTTTGATCGCAAGTGATTCAACTTGCCCTCATGGACATTTTTATGTTTTGAATAAACAAAAGTGTTATGGCGTATTAAAAAAAAAAAGAGTCGATTTGGTTGAAAATCCAAACTAAAACTCAGATTATCAAACTTATAATACTCATTCACGTAACCTGCATTTGATGTTTCAAAATTGGAATCTTTAACTTGAACATCAAACAACTCACGGCTCAATTCTTTTCTGTTTAAAAAACTGTTAGATGTATTTTTCATAGAATCTGTGTGTCTCTGGAATGGTTGATCATTCCGAACTAAAATTTCGGAGCTCAATATATGCTCTGCGAATATAAGACCGAGTCATAGCGGGAGTACATATAGGCGATGGAGAGAACAGAAGAGAACAGAATAGCCAAAGCAGCTCTCCCAGCTCGCCCGCCTCTACGAGCTCTTCAGATACGATTACAACCGGCTACAAGAAACCGAGAACCATTAGAGCCGGCTCTTTGAGCTCCGAAAATGGGGCTTCAATCGATAACATAAATCCGATACCTAGCACAAGCACAGGCCTGCCAGGTTTTAACTTGTCATATATGAAAATAAAAAGTGACAATAGCACTTCAACAACAGATGAAGATCCGACCCCTCGTAAAGAAAATCAGAAATAATAGAATTCATTTAGTATTACGTAAGTTTTTCTGTTACTAACTTGCTTTGATCGCAAGTGACTCAACTTGCCCTCATGGACATTTTTATATTTTGAATAAACAAAAGTGTTATGGCGTATTAAAAAAAAAGAGTCGATTTGGTTGAAAATCCAAACTAAAACTCAGATTATCAAACTTATAATACTCATTCACGTAACCTGCTTTTGATGTTTCAAAATTGGAATCTTTAACTTGAACATCAAACAACTCACGGCTCAATTCTTTTCTGTTTAAAAAACTGTTAGATGTATTTTTCATAGAATCTGTGTGTCTCTGGAATGGTTGATCATTCCGAACTAAAATTTCGGAGCTCAGTATATGCTCTGCGAATATAAGACCGAGTCATAGCGGGAGTACATATAGGATGTGGAGAGACAGAAGAGAACAGAATAGCCAAAGCAGCTCTCCCAGCTCGCCCGCCTCTACGAGCTCTTCAGATACGATTACAACCGGCTACAAGAAACCGAGAACCAGTAGAGCCGGCTCTTTGAGCTCCGAAGATGGGGCTTCAATCGAGAATATAAATTCGATACCTAGCACAAGCACAGGCCTGCCAGGTTTTAACTTGTCGTATATGAAAATAAAAAGTGACAATAGCACTTCAACAACAGATGAAGATCCGACCCCTCGTAAAGAAAATCAGAAATAATAGAATTCATTTAGTATTACGTAAGTTTTTCTGTTACTAACTTGCTTTGATAGCAAGTGATTCAACTTGCCCTCATGGACATTTTTATATTTTGAATAAACAAAAGTGTTATGGCGTATTAAAAAAAAGAGTCGATTTGGTTGAAAATCCAAACTAAAACTCAGATTATCAAACTTATAATACTCATTCACGTAACCTGCATTTGATGTTTCAAAATTGGAATCTTTAACTTGAACATCAAACAACTCACGGCTCAATTCTTTTCTGTTTAAAAAACTCTTAGATGTATTTTTCATAGAATCTGTGTGTCTCTGGAATGGTTGATCATTCCGAACTCAAATTTCGGAGCTCAATATATGCTCTGCGAATATAAGACCGAGTCATAGCGGGAGTACATATAGGCGATGGAGAGAACACAATGACCAAAGCAGCTCTCCCAGCTCGCCCGCCTCTACGAGCTCTTCAAATACGATTGCAACCGGCTACAAGAAACCGAGAACCAGTAGAGCCGGCTCTTTGAGCTCTGAAGATAGGGCTTCAATCGATAACATAAATCCGATACCTAGCACAAGCACAGGCCTGCCAGGTTTTAACTTGTCATATATGAAAATAAAAAGTGACAATAGCACTTCAACAACAGATGAAGATCCGACCCCTCGTAAAGAAAATCAGAAATAATAGAATTCATTTAGTATTACGTAAGTTTTTCTGTTACTAACTTGCTTTGATCGCAAGTGATTCAACTTGCCCTCATGGACATTTTTATGTTTTGAATAAACAAAAGTGTTATGGCGTATTAAAAAAAAAAGAGTCGATTTGGTTGAAAATCCAAACTAAAACTCAGATTATCAAACTTATGATACTCATTCACGTAACCTGCATTTGATGTTTCAAAATTGGAATCTTTAACTTGAACATCAAACAACTCACGGCTCAATTCTTTTCTGTTTAAAAACTGTTAGATGTATTTTTCATAGAATCTGTGTGTCTCTGGAATGGTTGATCATTCCGAACTAAAATTTCGGAGCTCAATATATGCTCTGCGAATATAAGAGCGAGTCATAGCGGGAGTACATATAGGCGATGGAGAGAACACAATGACCAAAGCAGCTCTCCCAGCTCGCCCGCCTCTACGAGCTCTTCAGATACGATTACAACCGGCTACAAGAAACCGAGAACCAGTAGAGCCGGCTCTTTGAGCTCTGAAGATGGGGCTTCAATCGATAACATAAATCCGATACCTAGCACAAGCACAGGCCTGCCAGGTTTTAACTTGTCATATATGAAAATAAAAAGTGACAATAGCACTTCAACAACAGATCAAGATCCGACCCCTCGTAAAGAAAATCAGAAATAATAGAATTCATTTAGTATTACGTAAGTTTTTCTGTTACTAACTTGCTTTGATCGCAAGTGATTCAACTTGCCCTCATGGACATTTTTATGTTTTGAATAAACAAAAGTGTTATGGCGTATTAAAAAAAAAGAGTCGATTTGGTTGAAAATCCAAACTAAAACTCAGATTATCAAACTTATAATACTCATTCACGTAACCTGCATTTGATGTTTCAAAATTGGAATCTTTAACTTGAACATCAAACAACTCACGGCTCAATTCTTTTCTGTTTAAAAAACTGTTAAATGTATTTTTCATAGAATCTGTGTGTTTCTGGAATGGTTGATCATTCCGAACTAAAATTTCGGAGCTCAATATATGCTCTGCGAATATAAGACCGAGTCATAGCGGGAGTACATATAGGCGATGGAGAGACAGAAGAGAACAGAATAGCCAAAGCAGCTCTCCCAGCTCGCCCGCCTCTACGAGCTCTTCAGATACGATTACAACCGGCTACAAGAAATCGAGAACCAGTAGAGCCGGCTCTTTGAGCTCCGAAGATGGGGCTTCAATCGAGAATATAAATTCGATACCTAGCACAAGCACAGGCCTGCCAGGTTTTAACTTGTCATATATGAAAATAAAAAGTGACAATAGCACTTCAACAACAGATGAAGATCCGACCCCTCGTAAAGAAAATCAGAAATAATAGAATTCATTTAGTATTACGTAAGTTTTTCTGTTACTAACTTGCTTTGATAGCAAGTGATTCAACTTGCCCTCATGGACATTTTTATATTTTGAATAAACAAAAGTGTTATGGCGTATTAAAAAAAAGAGTCGATTTGGTTGAAAATCCAAACTAAAACTCAGATTATCAAACTTATAATACTCATTCACGTAACCTGCATTTGATGTTTCAAAATTGGAATCTTTAACTTGAACATCAAACAACTCACGGCTCAATTCTTTTCTGTTTAAAAAACTCTTAGATGTATTTTTCATAGAATCTGTGTGTCTCTGGAATGGTTGATCATTCCGAACTCAAATTTCGGAGCTCAATATATGCTCTGCGAATATAAGACCGAGTCATAGCGGGAGTACATATAGGCGATGGAGAGAACACAATGACCAAAGCAGCTCTCCCAGCTCGCCCGCCTCTACGAGCTCTTCAAATACGATTGCAACCGGCTACAAGAAACCGAGAACCAGTAGAGCCGGCTCTTTGAGCTCTGAAGATAGGGCTTCAATCGATAACATAAATCCGATACCTAGCACAAGCACAGGCCTGCCAGGTTTTAACTTGTCATATATGAAAATAAAAAGTGACAATAGCACTTCAACAACAGATGAAGATCCGACCCCTCGTAAAGAAAATCAGAAATAATAGAATTCATTTAGTATTACGTAAGTTTTTCTGTTACTAACTTGCTTTGATCGCAAGTGATTCAACTTGCCCTCATGGACATTTTTATATTTTGAATAAACAAAAGTGTTATGGCGTATTAAAAAAAAAAGAGTCGATTTGGTTGAAAATCGAAACTAAAACTCAGATTATCAAACTTATAATACTCATTCACGTAACCTGCATTTGATGTTTCAAAATTGGAATCTTTAACTTGAACATCAAACAACTCACGGCTCAATTCTTTTCTGTTTAAAAACTGTTAGATGTATTTTTCATAGAATCTGTGTGTCTCTGGAATGGTTGATCATTCCGAACTAAAATTTCGGAGCTCAATATATGCTCTGCGAGTATAAGACCGAGTCATAGCGGGAGTACATATAGGCGATGGAGAGAACAGAAGAGAACAGAATAGCCAAAGCAGCTCTCCCAGCTCGTCCGCCTCTACGAGCTCTTCAGATACGATTACAACCGGCTACAAGAAACCGAGAACCAGTAGAGCCGGCTCTTTGAGCTCTGAAGATGGGGCTTCAATCGAGAATATAAATTCGATACCTAGCACAAGCACAGGCCTGCCAGGTTTTAACTTGTCGTATATGAAAATAAAAAGTGACAATAGCACTTCAACAACAGATGAAGATCCGACCCCTCGTAAAGAAAATCAGAAATAATAGAATTCATTTAGTATTACGTAAGTTTTTTTCTGTTACTAACTTGCTTTGATCGCAAGTGATTCAACTTGCCCTCATGGACATTTTTATGTTTTGAATAAACAAAAGTGTTATGGCGTATTAAAAAAAAAAGAGTCGATTTGGTTGAAAATCCAAACTAAAACTCAGATTATCAAACTTATGATACTCATTCACGTAACCTGCATTTGATGTTTCAAAATTGGAATCTTTAACTTGAACATCAAACAACTCACGGCTCAATTCTTTTCTGTTTAAAAACTGTTAGATGTATTTTTCATAGAATCTGTGTGTCTCTGGAATGGTTGATCATTCCGAACTAAAATTTCGGAGCTCAATATATGCTCTGCGAATATAAGAGCGAGTCATAGCGGGAGTACATATAGGCGATGGAGAGAACACAATGACCAAAGCAGCTCTCCCAGCTCGCCCGCCTCTACGAGCTCTTCAGATACGATTACAACCGGCTACAAGAAACCGAGAACCAGTAGAGCCGGCTCTTTGAGCTCTGAAGATGGGGCTTCAATCGATAACATAAATCCGATACCTAGCACAAGCACAGGCCTGCCAGGTTTTAACTTGTCATATATGAAAATAAAAAGTGACAATAGCACTTCAACAACAGATCAAGATCCGACCCCTCGTAAAGAAAATCAGAAATAATAGAATTCATTTAGTATTACGTAAGTTTTTCTGTTACTAACTTGCTTTGATCGCAAGTGATTCAACTTGCCCTCATGGACATTTTTATGTTTTGAATAAACAAAAGTGTTATGGCGTATTAAAAAAAAAGAGTCGATTTGGTTGAAAATCCAAACTAAAACTCAGATTATCAAACTTATAATACTCATTCACGTAACCTGCATTTGATGTTTCAAAATTGGAATCTTTAACTTGAACATCAAACAACTCACGGCTCAATTCTTTTCTGTTTAAAAAACTGTTAAATGTATTTTTCATAGAATCTGTGTGTCTCTGGAATGGTTGATCATTCCGAACTAAAATTTCGGAGCTCAATATATGCTCTGCGAATATAAGACCGAGTCATAGCGGGAGTACATATAGGCGATGGAGAGAACACAATGACCAAAGCAGCTCTCCCAGCTCGCCCGCCTCTACGAGCTCTTCAAATACGATTGCAACCGGCTACAAGAAACCGAGAACCAGTAGAGCCGGCTCTTTGAGCTCTGAAGATAGGGCTTCAATCGATAACATAAATCCGATACCTAGCACAAGCACAGGCCTGCCAGGTTTTAACTTGTCATATATGAAAATAAAAAGTGACAATAGCACTTCAACAACAGATGAAGATCCGACCCCTCGTAAAGAAAATCAGAAATAATAGAATTCATTTAGTATTACGTAAGTTTTTCTGTTACTAACTTGCTTTGATCGCAAGTGATTCAACTTGCCCTCATGGACATTTTTATGTTTTGAATAAACAAAAGTGTTATGGCGTATTAAAAAAAAAGAGTCGATTTGGTTGAAAATCCAAACTAAAACTCAGATTATCAAACTTATAATACTCATTCACGTAACCTGCATTTGATGTTTCAAAATTGGAATCTTTAACTTGAACATCAAACAACTCACGGCTCAATTCTTTTCTGTTTAAAAACTGTTAGATGTATTTTTCATAGAATCTGTGTGTCTCTGGAATGGTTGATCATTCCGAACTAAAATTTCGGAGCTCAATATATGCTCTGCGAGTATAAGACCGAGTCATAGCGGGAGTACATATAGGCGATGGAGAGAACAGAAGAGAACAGAATAGCCAAAGCAGCTCTCCCAGCTCGTCCGCCTCTACGAGCTCTTCAGATACGATTACAACCGGCTACAAGAAACCGAGAACCAGTAGAGCCCGCTCTTTGAGCTCTGAAGATGGGGCTTCAATCGATAACATAAATCCGATACCTAGCACAAGCACAGGCCTGCCAGTTTTTAACTTGTCATATATGAAAATAAAAAGTGACAATAGCACTTCAACAACAGATGAAGATCCGACCCCTCGTAAAGAAAATCAGAAATAATAGAATTCATTTAGTATTACGTAAGTTTTTCTGTTACTAACTTGCTTTGATCGCAAGTGACTCAACTTGCCCTCATGGACATTTTTATATTTTGAATAAACAAAAGTGTTATGGCGTATTAAAAAAAAAAGAGTCGACTTGGTTGAAAATCCAAACTAAAACTCAGATTATCAAACTTATAATACTCATTCACGTAACCTGCATTTGATGTTTCAAAATTGGAATCTTTAACTTGAACATCAAACAACTCACGGCTCAATTCTTTTCTGTTTAAAAAACTGTTAGATGTATTTTTCATAGAATCTGTGTGTCTCTGGAATGGTTGATCATTCCGAACTAAAATTTCGGAGCTCAATATATGCTCTGCGAATATAAGACCGAGTCATAGCGGGAGTACATATAGGATGTGGAGAGACAGAAGAGAACAGAATAGCCAAAGCAGCTCTCCCAGCTCGCCCGCCTCTACGAGCTCTTCAGATACGATTACAACCGGCTACAAGAAACCGAGAACCAGTAGAGACGGCTCTTTGAGCTCCGAAGATGGGGCTTCAATCGAGAATATAAATTCGATACCTAGCACAAGCACAGGCCTGCCAGGTTTTAACTTGTCATATATGAAAATAAAAAGTGACAATAGCACTTCAACAACAGATGAAGATCCGACCCCTCGTAAAGAAAATCAGAAATAATAGAATTCATTTAGTATTACGTAAGTTTTTTTCTGTTACTAACTTGCTTTGATCGCAAGTGATTCAACTTGCCCTCATGGACATTTTTATGTTTTGAATAAACAAAAGTGTTATGGCGTATTAAAAAAAAAAGAGTCGATTTGGTTGAAAATCCAAACTAAAACTCAGATTATCAAACTTATGATACTCATTCACGTAACCTGCATTTGATGTTTCAGAATTGGAATCTTTAACTTGAACATCAAACAACTCACGGCTCAATTCTTTTCTGTTTAAAAAACTGTTAGATGTATTTTTCATAGAATCTGTGTGTCTCTGGAATGGTTGATCATTCCGAACTAAAATTTCGGAGCTCAATATATGCTCTGCGAATATAAGACCGAGTCATAGCGGGAGTACATATAGGATGTGGAGAGACAGAAAAGAACAGAATAGCCAAAGCAGCTCTCCCAGCTCGCCCGCCTCTACGAGCTCTTCAGATACGATTACAACCGGCTACAAGAAACCGAGAACCAGTAGAGCCGGCTCTTTGAGCTCCGAAGATGGGGCTTCAATCGAGAATATAAATTCGATACCTAGCACAAGCACAGGCCTGCCAGGTTTTAACTTGTCGTATATGAAAATAAAAAGTGACAATAGCACTTCAACAACAGATGAAGATCCGACCCCTCGTAAAGAAAATCAGAAATAATAGAATTCATTTAGTATTACGTAAGTTTTTTTCTGTTACTAACTTGCTTTGATCGCAAGTGATTCAACTTGCCCTCATGGACATTTTTATGTTTTGAATAAACAAAAGTGTTATGGCGTATTAAAAAAAAAAAGAGTCGACTTGGTTGAAAATCCAAACTAAAACTCAGATTATCAAACTTATAATACTCATTCACATAACCTGCATTTGATGTTTCAAAATTGGAATCTTTAACTTGAACATCAAACAACTCACGGCTCAATTCTTTTCTGTTTAAAAACTGTTAGATGTATTTTTCATAGAATCTGTGTGTCTCTGGAATGGTTGATCATTCCGAACTAAAATTTCGGAGCTCAATATATGCTCTGCGAATATAAGAGCGAGTCATAGCGGGAGTACATATAGGCGATGGAGAGAACACAATGACCAAAGCAGCTCTCCCAGCTCGCCCGCCTCTACGAGCTCTTCAGATACGATTACAACCGGCTACAAGAAACCGAAAACCAGTAGAGCCGGCTCTTTGAGCTCTGAAGATGGGGCTTCAATCGATAACATAAATCCGATACCTAGCACAAGCACAGGCCTGCCAGGTTTTAACTTGTCATATATGAAAATAAAAAGTGACAATAGCACTTCAACAACAGATGAAGATCCGACCCCTCGTAAAGAAAATCAGAAATAATAGAATTCATTTAGTATTACGTAAGTTTTTCTGTTACTAACTTGCTTTGATCGCAAGTGACTCAACTTGCCCTCATGGACATTTTTATATTTTGAATAAACAAAAGTGTTATGGCGTATTAAAAAAAGAGTCGATTTGGTTGAAAATCCAAACTAAAACTCAGATTATCAAACTTATAATACTCATTCACGTAACCTGCTTTTGATGTTTCAAAATTGGAATCTTTAACTTGAACATCAAACAACTCACGGCTCAATTCTTTTCTGTTTAAAAAACTCTTAGATGTATTTTTCATAGAATCTGTGTGTCTCTGGAATGGTTGATCATTCCGAACTAAAATTTCGGAGCTCAATATATGCTCTGCGAATATAAGAGCGAGTCATAGCGGGAGTACATATAGGCGATGGAGAGAACACAATGACCAAAGCAGCTCTCCCAGCTCGCCCGCCTCTACGAGCTCTTCAGATACGATTACAACCGGCTACAAGAAACCGAAAACCAGTAGAGCCGGCTCTTTGAGCTCTGAAGATGGGGCTTCAATCGATAACATAAATCCGATACCTAGCACAAGCACAGGCCTGCCAGGTTTTAACTTGTCATATATGAAAATAAAAAGTGACAATAGCACTTCAACAACAGATGAAGATCCGACCCCTCGTAAAGAAAATCAGAAATAATAGAATTCATTTAGTATTACGTAAGTTTTTCTGTTACTAACTTGCTTTGATCGCAAGTGACTCAACTTGCCCTCATGGACATTTTTATATTTTGAATAAACAAAAGTGTTATGGCGTATTAAAAAAAGAGTCGATTTGGTTGAAAATCCAAACTAAAACTCAGATTATCAAACTTATAATACTCATTCACGTAACCTGCTTTTGATGTTTCAAAATTGGAATCTTTAACTTGAACATCAAACAACTCACGGCTCAATTCTTTTCTGTTTAAAAAACTCTTAGATGTATTTTTCATAGAATCTGTGTGTCTCTGGAATGGTTGATCATTCCGAACTAAAATTTCGGAGCTCAATATATGCTCTGCGAATATAAGAGCGAGTCATAGCGGGAGTACATATAGGCGATGGAGAGAACACAATGACCAAAGCAGCTCTCCCAGCTCGCCCGCCTCTACGAGCTCTTCAGATACGATTACAACCGGCTACAAGAAACCGAAAACCAGTAGAGCCGGCTCTTTGAGCTCTGAAGATGGGGCTTCAATCGATAACATAAATCCGATACCTAGCACAAGCACAGGCCTGCCAGGTTTTAACTTGTCATATATGAAAATAAAAAGTGACAATAGCACTTCAACAACAGATGAAGATCCGACCCCTCGTAAAGAAAATCAGAAATAATAGAATTCATTTAGTATTACGTAAGTTTTTCTGTTACTAACTTGCTTTGATCGCAAGTGACTCAACTTGCCCTCATGGACATTTTTATATTTTGAATAAACAAAAGTGTTATGGCGTATTAAAAAAAGAGTCGATTTGGTTGAAAATCCAAACTAAAACTCAGATTATCAAACTTATAATACTCATTCACGTAACCTGCTTTTGATGTTTCAGAATTGGAATCTTTAACTTGAACATCAAACAACTCACGGCTCAATTCTTTTCTGTTTAAAAAACTGTTAGATGTATTTTTCATAGAATCTGTGTGTCTCTGGAATGGTTGATCATTCCGAACTAAAATTTCGGAGCTCAATATATGCTCTGCGAATATAAGACCGAGTCATAGCGGGAGTACATATAGGATGTGGAGAGACAGAAGAGAACAGAATAGCCAAAGCAGCTCTCCCAGCTCGCCCGCCTCTACGAGCTCTTCAGATACGATTACAACCGGCTACAAGAAACCGAGAACCAGTAGAGCCGGCTCTTTGAGCTCTGAAGATGGGGCTTCAATCGATAACATAAATCCGATACCTAGCACAAGCACAGGCCTGCCAGGTTTTAACTTGTCATATATGAAAATAAAAAGTGACAATAGCACTTCAACAACAGATGAAGATCCGACCCCTCGTAAAGAAAATCAGAAATAATAGAATTCATTTAGTATTACGTAAGTTTTTCTGTTACTAACTTGCTTTGATCGCAAGTGACTCAACTTGCCCTCATGGACATTTTTATATTTTGAATAAACAAAAGTGTTATGGCGTATTAAAAAAAAGAGTCGATTTGGTTGAAAATCCAAACTAAAACTCAGATTATCAAACTTATAATACTCATTCACGTAACCTGCATTTGATGTTTCAAAATTGGAATCTTTAACTTGAACATCAAACAACTCACGGCTCAATTCTTTTCTGTTTAAAAAACTCTTAGATGTATTTTTCATAGAATCTGTGTGTCTCTGGAATGGTTGATCATTCCGAACTAAAATTTCGGAGCTCAATATATGCTCTGCGAGTATAAGACCGAGTCATAGCGGGAGTACATATAGGCGATGGAGGGAACAGAAGAGAACAGAATAGCCAAAGCAGCTCTCCCAGCTCGTCCGCCTCTACGAGCTCTTCAGATACGATTACAACCGGCTACAAGAAACCGAGAACCAGTAGAGCCGGCTCTTTGAGCTCTGAAGATGGGGCTTCAATCGATAACATAAATCCGATACCTAGCACAAGCACAGGCCTGCCAGGTTTTAACTTGTCATATATGAAAATAAAAAGTGACAATAGCACTTCAACAACAGATGAAGATCCGACCCCTCGTAAAGAAAATCAGAAATAATAGAATTCATTTAGTATTACGTAAGTTTTTCTGTTACTAACTTGCTTTGATCGCAAGTGACTCAACTTGCCCTCATGGACATTTTTATATTTTGAATAAACAAAAGTGTTATGGCGTATTAAAAAAAAGAGTCGATTTGGTTGAAAATCCAAACTAAAACTCAGATTATCAAACTTATAATACTCATTCACGTAACCTGCATTTGATGTTTCAAAATTGGAATCTTTAACTTGAACATCAAACAACTCACGGCTCAATTCTTTTCTGTTTAAAAAACTCTTAGATGTATTTTTCATAGAATCTGTGTGTCTCTGGAATGGTTGATCATTCCGAACTAAAATTTCGGAGCTCAATATATGCTCTGCGAGTATAAGATCGAGTCATAGCGGGAGTACATATAGGCGATGGAGAGAACAGAAGAGAACAGAATAGCCAAAGCAGCTCTCCCAGCTCCTCCGCCTCTACGAGCTCTTCAGATACGATTACAACCGGCTACAAGAAACCGAGAACCAGTAGAGCCGGCTCTTTGAGCTCTGAAGATGGGGCTTCAATCGATAACATAAATCCGATACCTAGCACAAGCACAGGCCTGCCAGGTTTTAACTTGTCATATATGAAAATAAAAAGTGACAATAGCACTTCAACAACAGATGAAGATCCGACCCCTCGTAAAGAAAATCAGAAATAATAGAATTCATTTAGTATTACGTAAGTTTTTCTGTTACTAACTTGCTTTGATTCCAAGTGACTCAACTTGCCCTCATGGACATTTTTATATTTTGAATAAACAAAAGTGTTATGGCGTATTAAAAAAAAAGAGTCGATTTGGTTGAAAATCCAAACTAAAACTCAGATTATCAAACTTATAATACTCATTCACATAACCTGCATTTGATGTTTCAAAATTGGAATCTTTAACTTGAACATCAAACAACTCACGGCTCAATTCTTTTCTGTTTAAAAACTGTTAGATGTATTTTTCATAGAATCTGTGTGTCTCTGGAATGGTTGATCATTCCGAACTAAAATTTCGGAGCTCAATATATGCTCTGCGAATATAAGAGCGAGTCATAGCGGGAGTACATATAGGCGATGGAGAGAACACAATGACCAAAGCAGCTCTCCCAGCTCGCCCGCCTCTACGAGCTCTTCAGATACGATTACAACCGGCTACAAGAAACCGAAAACCAGTAGAGCCGGCTCTTTGAGCTCTGAAGATGGGGCTTCAATCGATAACATAAATCCGATACCTAGCACAAGCACAGGCCTGCCAGGTTTTAACTTGTCATATATGAAAATAAAAAGTGACAATAGCACTTCAACAACAGATGAAGATCCGACCCCTCGTAAAGAAAATCAGAAATAATAGAATTCATTTAGTATTACGTAAGTTTTTCTGTTACTAACTTGCTTTGATCGCAAGTGACTCAACTTGCCCTCATGGACATTTTTATATTTTGAATAAACAAAAGTGTTATGGCGTATTAAAAAAAGAGTCGATTTGGTTGAAAATCCAAACTAAAACTCAGATTATCAAACTTATAATACTCATTCACGTAACCTGCTTTTGATGTTTCAAAATTGGAATCTTTAACTTGAACATCAAACAACTCACGGCTCAATTCTTTTCTGTTTAAAAAACTCTTAGATGTATTTTTCATAGAATCTGTGTGTCTCTGGAATGGTTGATCATTCCGAACTAAAATTTCGGAGCTCAATATATGCTCTGCGAATATAAGAGCGAGTCATAGCGGGAGTACATATAGGCGATGGAGAGAACACAATGACCAAAGCAGCTCTCCCAGCTCGCCCGCCTCTACGAGCTCTTCAGATACGATTACAACCGGCTACAAGAAACCGAAAACCAGTAGAGCCGGCTCTTTGAGCTCTGAAGATGGGGCTTCAATCGATAACATAAATCCGATACCTAGCACAAGCACAGGCCTGCCAGGTTTTAACTTGTCATATATGAAAATAAAAAGTGACAATAGCACTTCAACAACAGATGAAGATCCGACCCCTCGTAAAGAAAATCAGAAATAATAGAATTCATTTAGTATTACGTAAGTTTTTCTGTTACTAACTTGCTTTGATCGCAAGTGACTCAACTTGCCCTCATGGACATTTTTATATTTTGAATAAACAAAAGTGTTATGGCGTATTAAAAAAAGAGTCGATTTGGTTGAAAATCCAAACTAAAACTCAGATTATCAAACTTATAATACTCATTCACGTAACCTGCTTTTGATGTTTCAGAATTGGAATCTTTAACTTGAACATCAAACAACTCACGGCTCAATTCTTTTCTGTTTAAAAAACTGTTAGATGTATTTTTCATAGAATCTGTGTGTCTCTGGAATGGTTGATCATTCCGAACTAAAATTTCGGAGCTCAATATATGCTCTGCGAATATAAGACCGAGTCATAGCGGGAGTACATATAGGATGTGGAGAGACAGAAGAGAACAGAATAGCCAAAGCAGCTCTCCCAGCTCGCCCGCCTCTACGAGCTCTTCAGATACGATTACAACCGGCTACAAGAAACCGAGAACCAGTAGAGCCGGCTCTTTGAGCTCTGAAGATGGGGCTTCAATCGATAACATAAATCCGATACCTAGCACAAGCACAGGCCTGCCAGGTTTTAACTTGTCATATATGAAAATAAAAAGTGACAATAGCACTTCAACAACAGATGAAGATCCGACCCCTCGTAAAGAAAATCAGAAATAATAGAATTCATTTAGTATTACGTAAGTTTTTCTGTTACTAACTTGCTTTGATCGCAAGTGACTCAACTTGCCCTCATGGACATTTTTATATTTTGAATAAACAAAAGTGTTATGGCGTATTAAAAAAAAGAGTCGATTTGGTTGAAAATCCAAACTAAAACTCAGATTATCAAACTTATAATACTCATTCACGTAACCTGCATTTGATGTTTCAAAATTGGAATCTTTAACTTGAACATCAAACAACTCACGGCTCAATTCTTTTCTGTTTAAAAAACTCTTAGATGTATTTTTCATAGAATCTGTGTGTCTCTGGAATGGTTGATCATTCCGAACTAAAATTTCGGAGCTCAATATATGCTCTGCGAGTATAAGACCGAGTCATAGCGGGAGTACATATAGGCGATGGAGGGAACAGAAGAGAACAGAATAGCCAAAGCAGCTCTCCCAGCTCGTCCGCCTCTACGAGCTCTTCAGATACGATTACAACCGGCTACAAGAAACCGAGAACCAGTAGAGCCGGCTCTTTGAGCTCTGAAGATGGGGCTTCAATCGATAACATAAATCCGATACCTAGCACAAGCACAGGCCTGCCAGGTTTTAACTTGTCATATATGAAAATAAAAAGTGACAATAGCACTTCAACAACAGATGAAGATCCGACCCCTCGTAAAGAAAATCAGAAATAATAGAATTCATTTAGTATTACGTAAGTTTTTCTGTTACTAACTTGCTTTGATCGCAAGTGACTCAACTTGCCCTCATGGACATTTTTATATTTTGAATAAACAAAAGTGTTATGGCGTATTAAAAAAAAGAGTCGATTTGGTTGAAAATCCAAACTAAAACTCAGATTATCAAACTTATAATACTCATTCACGTAACCTGCATTTGATGTTTCAAAATTGGAATCTTTAACTTGAACATCAAACAACTCACGGCTCAATTCTTTTCTGTTTAAAAAACTCTTAGATGTATTTTTCATAGAATCTGTGTGTCTCTGGAATGGTTGATCATTCCGAACTAAAATTTCGGAGCTCAATATATGCTCTGCGAGTATAAGATCGAGTCATAGCGGGAGTACATATAGGCGATGGAGAGAACAGAAGAGAACAGAATAGCCAAAGCAGCTCTCCCAGCTCCTCCGCCTCTACGAGCTCTTCAGATACGATTACAACCGGCTACAAGAAACCGAGAACCAGTAGAGCCGGCTCTTTGAGCTCTGAAGATGGGGCTTCAATCGATAACATAAATCCGATACCTAGCACAAGCACAGGCCTGCCAGGTTTTAACTTGTCATATATGAAAATAAAAAGTGACAATAGCACTTCAACAACAGATGAAGATCCGACCCCTCGTAAAGAAAATCAGAAATAATAGAATTCATTTAGTATTACGTAAGTTTTTCTGTTACTAACTTGCTTTGATTCCAAGTGACTCAACTTGCCCTCATGGACATTTTTATATTTTGAATAAACAAAAGTGTTATGGCGTATTAAAAAAAAAGAGTCGATTTGGTTGAAAATCCAAACTAAAACTCAGATTATCAAACTTATAATACTCATTCACGTAACCTGCATTTGATGTTTCAAAATTGGAATCTTTAACTTGAACATCAAACAACTCACGGCTCAATTCTTTTCTGTTTAAAAAACTCTTAGATGTATTTTTCATAGAATCTGTGTGTCTCTGGAATGGTTGATCATTCCGAACTAAAATTTCGGAGCTCAATATATGCTCTGCGAGTATAAGATCGAGTCATAGCGGGAGTACATATAGGCGATGGAGAGAACAGAAGAGAACAGAATAGCCAAAGCAGCTCTCCCAGCTCGTCCGCCTCTACGAGCTCTTCAGATACGATTACAACCGGCTACAAGAAACCGAGAACCAGTAGAGCCGGCTCTTTGAGCTCTGAAGATGGGGCTTCAATCGATAACATAAATCCTATACCTAGCACAAGCACAGGCCTGCCAGGTTTTAACTTGTCATATATGAAAATAAAAAGTGACAATAGCACTTCAACAACAGATGAAGATCCGACCCCTCGTAAAGAAAATCAGAAATAATAGAATTCATTTAGTATTACGTAAGTTTTTCTGTTACTAACTTGCTTTGATCGCAAGTGACTCAACTTGCCCTCATGGACATTTTTATATTTTGAATAAACAAAAGTGTTATGGCGTATTAAAAAAAGAGTCGATTTGGTTGAAAATCCAAACTAAAACTCAGATTATCAAACTTATAATACTCATTCACGTAACCTGCTTTTGATGTTTCAAAATTGGAATCTTTAACTTGAACATCAAACAACTCACGGCTCAATTCTTTTCTGTTTAAAAAACTCTTAGATGTATTTTTCATAGAATCTGTGTGTCTCTGGAATGGTTGATCATTCCGAACTAAAATTTCGGAGCTCAATATATGCTCTGCGAATATAAGACCGAGTCATAGCGGGAGTACATATAGGCGATGGAGAGACAGAAGAGAACAGAATAGCCAAAGCAGCTCTCCCAGCTCGCCCGCCTCTACGAGCTCTGCAGATATGATTACAACCGGCTACAAGAAACCGAGAACCAGTAGAGCCGGCTCTTTGAGCTCCGAAGATGGGGCTTCAATCGAGAATATAAATTCGATACCTAGCACAAGCACAGGCCTGCCAGGTTTTAACTTGTCATATATGAAAATAAAAAGTGACAATAGCACTTCAACAACAGATGAAGATCCGACCCCTCGTAAAGAAAATCAGAAATAATAGAATTCATTTAGTATTACGTAAGTTTTTCTGTTACTAACTTGCTTTGATCGCAAGTGACTCAACTTGCCCTCATGAACATTTTTATATTTTGAATAAACAAAAGTGTTATGGCGTATTAAAAAAAAAAAGAGTCGACTTGGTTGAAAATCCAAACTAAAACTCAGATTATCAAACTTATAATACTCATTCACGTAACCTGCATTTGATGTTTCAAAATTGGAATCTTTAACTTGAACATCAAACAACTCACGGCTCAATTCTTTTCTGTTTAAAAAACTGTTAGATGTATTTTTCATAGAATCTGTGTGTCTCTGGAATGGTTGATCATTCCGAACTAAAATTTCGGAGCTCAATATATGCTCTGCGAATATAAGACCGAGTCATAGCGGGAGTACATATAGGATGTGGAGAGACAGAAGAGAACAGAATAGCCAAAGCAGCTCTCCCAGCTCGCCCGCCTCTACGAGCTCTTCAGATACGATTACAACCGGCTACAAGAAACCGAGAACCAGTAGAGACGGCTCTTTGAGCTCCGAAGATGGGGCTTCAATCGAGAATATAAATTCGATACCTAGCACAAGCACAGGCCTGCCAGGTTTTAACTTGTCAATATATGAAAATAAAAAGTGACAATAGCACTTCAACAACAGATGAAGATCCGACCCCTCGTAAAGAAAATCAGAAATAATAGAATTCATTTAGTATTACGTAAGTTTTTTTCTGTTACTAACTTGCTTTGATCGCAAGTGATTCAACTTGCCCTCATGGACATTTTTATGTTTTGAATAAACAAAAGTGTTATGGCGTATTAAAAAAAAAGAGTCGATTTGGTTGAAAATCCAAACTAAAACTCAGATTATCAAACTTATGATACTCATTCACGTAACCTGCATTTGATGTTTCAAAATTGGAATCTTTAACTTGAACATCAAACAACTCACGGCTCAATTCTTTTCTGTTTAAAAACTGTTAGATGTATTTTTCATAGAATCTGTGTGTCTCTGGAATGGTTGATCATTCCGAACTAAAATTTCGGAGCTCAATATATGCTCTGCGAATATAAGACCGAGTCATAGCGGGAGTACATATAGGATGTGGAGAGACAGAAGAGAACAGAATAGCCAAAGCAGCTCTCCCAGCTCGCCCGCCTCTACGAGCTCTTCAGATACGATTACAACCGGCTACAAGAAACCGAGAACCAGTAGAGCCGGCTCTTTGAGCTCTGAAGATGGGGCTTCAATCGATAACATAAATCCGATACCTAGCACAAGCACAGGCCTGCCAGGTTTTAACTTGTCATATATGAAAATAAAAAGTGACAATAGCACTTCAACAACAGATGAAGATCCGACCCCTCGTAAAGAAAATCAGAAATAATAGAATTCATTTAGTATTACGTAAGTTTTTCTGTTACTAACTTGCTTTGATCGCAAGTGACTCAACTTGCCCTCATGGACATTTTTATATTTTGAATAAACAAAAGTGTTATGGCGTATTAAAAAAAAAAGAGTCGACTTGGTTGAAAATCCAAACTAAAACTCACATTATCAAACTTATAATACTCATTCACATAACCTGCATTTGATGTTTCAAAATTGGAATCTTTAACTTGAACATCAAACAACTCACGGCTCAATTCTTTTCTGTTTAAAAACTGTTAGATGTATTTTTCATAGAATCTGTGTGTCTCTGGAATGATTGATCATTCCGAACTAAAATTTCGGAGCTCAATATATGCTCTGCGAATATAAGACCGAGTCATAGCGGGAGTACATATAGGCGATGGAGAGAACACAATGACCAAAGCAGCTCTCCCAGCTCGCCCGCCTCTACGAGCTCTTCAGATACGATTACAACCGGCTACAAGAAACCGAGAACCAGTAGAGCCGGCTCTTTGAGCTCCGAAGATGGGGCTTCAATCGATAACATAAATCCGATACCTAGCACAAGCACAGGCCTGCCAGGTTTTAACTTGTCATATATGAAAATAAAAAGTGACAATAGCACTTCAACAACAGATGAAGATCCGACCCCTCGTAAAGAAAATCAGAAATAATAGAATTCATTTAGTATTACGTAAGTTTTTTTCTGTTACTAACTTGCTTTGATCGCAAGTGATTCAACTTGCCCTCATGGACATTTTTATGTTTTGAATAAACAAAAATGTTATGGCGTATTAAAAAAAAAGAGTCGATTTGGTTGAAAATCCAAACTAAAACTCAGATTATCAAACTTATAATACTCATTCACGTAACCTGCATTTGATGTTTCAAAATTGGAATCTTTAACTTGAACATCAAACAACTCACGGCTCAATTCTTTTCTGTTTAAAAAACTGTTAGATGTATTTTTCATAGAATCTGTGTGTCTCTGGAATGGTTGATCATTCCGAACTAAAATTTCGGAGCTCAATACAGCGTGATTCTTTTAAGGCGCCCATTAGAATATTTTCCACTTCTAATTGAGCTAGGGATCTGAAACTTGTAACATAGGCAACATAAACAATTACGAGCCAAAATGAAATATTAACAAGATGGCGGCACATTTAAAAATGGCGAAAGTAGACGCCATCTTTGTTTTTTCAAATAGCAACCCCTAATTTTTATTTTATATTTAATATCGGCACTTAATTCCTAATACAGAGAGTCTAGGTTGTCACTACTTATCTGTCATAACTAATGGCATATGTCAATTTTTCTCTTAAAATTTGCAGATGCAGAGGTAAATTAAAAAATTTATATCTCATGAATCGTTCCAGATCAGTTGATGATTTTTTTGTTGTGGACTCCCTGAACATCGAGAATTCTTTCAAGAGGTAACACAAGTTCCAGAGGGGCTTCCAACGACTGTTACGATTTTTTAAAGTTTGTGATTACAAAATGTAGATAACTCGTTTTTTTTAAATGGCGACTACCCATTTTTATGTCACAGTTAGATAGAAAATCGAATTTTAAGGGGAGGTATACAAGCATGTCCTATACCTAACTTCTATCGTTTTGGAGTTATTTACAATTACAAAGTAAACAGGTAGGGATTCATTGATTGTCACAACTATACTGAAATTCACAAGTAGCCCATGAACAAAAACAACAAGTGATAGGTGCCAATCAACAACAGTATAATAAATGTCACAATCGGTGCTAGTTAATTGTGTTGTCTGTCAACAAATATAAGGAAGATGGATAATAATAATAATTATACCAACGGAACGATTTTTGATTTATTTGTTCTAAACGGAAGATGTGACGGTATAATTGACAGAACGTGTCGTGCATTCAACATAAAATATCCACATTTAGTACCAATGAATAGATACAAATTTAAACGTTTGCAAAAGAAATTTGTTCGCACGGGAAACATGCATTCTCTCAGAAATAGAATAAGATTCGCTACAGAAAATGAAGACAACCAGATCAACGTCTTGGGATATTTTGCAGCTACCCCTCGAGCATCCATACGGGCTGCAGTAAATGATTTAGGACTTAGTTATTCATCAATTCAGAGGATACTGTGTTTGCATAAACATCATCCTTATTCATTTATACGCCTGCAAAAACTTCGACCGACAGATTATCCCAGGAGAAGAAATTTTTGTGAGGAACTTTTGATCAAAATACAAGAGGATCAGAATTATTTAAAGCTTGTTATTTGGACGGATGAAGCCAAATTTGCTCAGAGCGGTGTGTTCAACAGAAGAAATAGGCATTTTTGGGCACGCGAAAATCCTCATTTGATTGCGGAAGTTGAGCACCAAATACAGTTTTCCATAAACGTGTTTTGTCTCCTGCTGGATAATAGGGTAAATTGGTACATTTATGAGGAAAATTTAAACGGAGAACGCTATTTGGAAATAGTTAACAATATTGTTAGTAATTTCTTGGATGAACTGCCTCTGAGAGCCATACAAAATGTCTGGTATCAAATGGATGGTGCTCCAGCGCACAATGCAGCAACCGTAGGGAGACAACTGAGCAACTTGTTTGAAGATAGGTGGTGGGGAAATAGGGGACCTTGGCTATGGCCTGCTCGATCTCCCGATCTAACTCCCTTAGATTTTTATTTGTGGGGACGCGTCAAAGATGAAGTGTATCAGACAGAACCTAGGACACTGCACGAGTTAACTAATAGAATCAATGAAGCTATGAATGCCTTGGACCCAAATGAAATAAGAAGAGCTACCGGTGCTGCTGTACACCGACGTATAATTGAATGCTTGGAGCAGAATGGGGGACATATTGAAAATATTTTGTAGACAGTAATTATTGCTTTCATTTATAATAATCATTAATAATAAACATTTTTTATTATCCAGTAGTATCTTTATTTATAGATGTCAAGAATCAATCAATGTTTTTGTTCATAGGCTACTTGTGAATTTCAGTATAGTTGTGACAATCAATGAATCCCTACCTGTTTACTTTGTAATTGTAAATAACTCCAAAACGATAGAAGTTAGGTATAGGACATGCTTGTATACCTCCCCTTAAAATTCGATTTTCTATCTAACTGTGACATAAAAATGGGTAGTCGCCATTTAAAAAAAACGAGTTATCTACATTTTGTAATCACAAACTTTAAAAAATCGTAACAGTCGTTGGAAGCCCCTCTGGAACTTGTGTTACCTCTTGAAAGAATTCTCGATGTTCAGGGAGTCCACAACAAAAAAATCATCAACTGATCTGGAACGATTCATGAGATATAAATTTTTTAATTTACCTCTGCATCTGCAAATTTTAAGAGAAAAATTGACATATGCCGTTAGTTATGACAGATAAGTAGTGACAACCTAGACTCTCTGTATTAGGAATTAAGTGCCGATTCTAAATATGAAATAAAAATTAGGGGTTACTATTTGAAAAAACAAAGAGGGCGTCTACTTTCGCCATTTTTAAATGTGCCGCCATCTTGTTAATATTTCATTTTGGCTTGTAATTGTTTATGTTGCCTAGGTTACAAGTTTCAGATCCCTAGCTCCATTAGAAGTGGAAAATATTCTAATGGGCGCCTTAAAAGAATCACGCTGTATATGCTCTGCGAATATAAGACCGAGTCTAGCGGGAGTACATATAGGCGATGGAGAGAAGAGAAGAGAACAGAATAGCCAAAGCAGCTCTCCCAGCTCGCCCGCCTCTACGAGCTCTTCAGATACGATTACAACCGGCTACAAGAAACCGAGAACCAGTAGAGCCGGCTCTTTGAGCTCCGAAGATGGGGCTTCAATCGATAACATAAATCCGATACCTAGCACAAGCACAGGCCTGCCAGGTTTTAACTTGTCATATATGAAAATAAAAAGTGACAATAGCACTTCAACAACAGATGAAGATCCGACCCCTCGTAAAGAAAATCAGAAATAATAGAATTCATTTAGTATTACGTAAGTTTTTCTGTTACTAACTTGCTTTGATCGCAAGTGACTCAACTTGCCCTCATGGACATTTTTATATTTTGAATAAACAAAAGTGTTATGGCGTATTAAAAAAAAAAGAGTCGACTTGGTTGAAAATCCAAACTAAAACTCAGATTATCAAACTTATAATACTCATTCACGTAACCTGCATTTGATGTTTCAAAATTGGAATCTTTAACTTGAACATCAAACAACTCACGGCTCAATTCTTTTCTGTTTAAAAACTGTTAGATGTATTTTTCATAGAATCTGTGTGTCTCTGGAATGGTTGATCATTCCGAACTAAAATTTCGGAGCTCAATATATGCTCTGCGAATATAAGACCGAGTCATAGCGGGAGTACATATAGGCGATGGAGAGACAGAAGAGAACAGAATAGCCAAAGCAGCTCTCCCAGCTCGCCCGCCTCTACGAGCTCTTCAGATACGATTACAACCGGCTACAAGAAACCGAGAACCAGTAGAGCCGGCTCTTTGAGCTCCGAAGATGGGGCTTCAATCGATAACATAAATCCGATACCTAGCACAAGCACAGGCCTGCCAGGTTTTAACTTGTCATATATGAAAATAAAAAGTGACAATAGCACTTCAACAACAGATGAAGATCCGACCCCTCGTAAAGAAAATCAGAAATAATAGAATTCATTTAGTATTACGTAAGTTTTTCTGTTACTAACTTGCTTTGATCGCAAGTGACTCAACTTGCCCTCATGGACATTTTTATATTTTGAATAAACAAAAGTGTTATGGCGTATTAAAAAAAAAAGAGTCGACTTGGTTGAAAATCCAAACTAAAACTCAGATTATCAAACTTATAATACTCATTCACATAACCTGCATTTGATGTTTCAAAATTGGAATCTTTAACTTGAACATCAAACAACTCACGGCTCAATTCTTTTCTGTTTAAAAACTGTTAGATGTATTTTTCATAGAATCTGTGTGTCTCTGGAATGGTTGATCATTCCGAACTAAAATTTCGGAGCTCAATATATGCTCTGCGAATATAAGACCGAGTCATAGCGGGAGTACATATAGGCGATGGAGAGACAGAAGAGAACAGAATAGCCAAAGCAGCTCTCCCAGCTCGCCCGCCTCTACGAGCTCTTCAGATACGATTACAACCGGCTACAAGAAACCGAGAACCAGTAGAGCCGGCTCTTTGAGCTCCGAAGATGGGGCTTCAATCGAGAATATAAATTCGATACCTAGCACAAGCACAGGCCTGCCAGGTTTTAACTTGTCAATATATGAAAATAAAAAGTGACAATAGCACTTCAACAACAGATGAAGATCCGACCCCTCGTAAAGAAAATCAGAAATAATAGAATTCATTTAGTATTACGTAAGTTTTTTTCTGTTACTAACTTGCTTTGATCGCAAGTGATTCAACTTGCCCTCATGGACATTTTTATGTTTTGAATAAACAAAAGTGTTATGGCGTATTAAAAAAAAAGAGTCGATTTGGTTGAAAATCCAAACTAAAACTCAGATTATCAAACTTATAATACTCATTCACGTAACCTGCATTTGATGTTTCAAAATTGGAATCTTTAACTTGAACATCAAACAACTCACGGCTCAATTCTTTTCTGTTTAAAAACTGTTAGATGTATTTTTCATAGAATCTGTGTGTCTCTGGAATGGTTGATCATTCCGAACTAAAATTTCGGAGCTCAATATATGCTCTGCGAATATAAGAGCGAGTCATAGCGGGAGTACATATAGGCGATGGAGAGAACACAATGACCAAAGCAGCTCTCCCAGCTCGCCCGCCTCTACGAGCTCTTCAGATACGATTACAACCGGCTACAAGAAACCGAGAACCAGTAGAGCCGGCTCTTTGAGCTCTGAAGATGGGGCTTCAATCGATAACATAAATCCGATACCTAGCACAAGCACAGGCCTGCCAGGTTTTAACTTGTCATATATGAAAATAAAAAGTGACAATAGCACTTCAACAACAGATGAAGATCCGACCCCTCGTAAAGAAAATCAGAAATAATAGAATTCATTTAGTATTACGTAAGTTTTTCTGTTACTAACTTGCTTTGATCGCAAGTGATTCAACTTGCCCTCATGGACATTTTTATGTTTTGAATAAACAAAAGTGTTATGGCGTATTAAAAAAAAGAGTCGATTTGGTTGAAAATCCAAACTAAAACTCAGATTATCAAACTTATAATACTCATTCACGTAACCTGCATTTGATGTTTCAAAATTGGAATCTTTAACTTGAACATCAAACAACTCACGGCTCAATTCTTTTCTGTTTAAAAAACTCTTAGATGTATTTTTCATAGAATCTGTGTGTCTCTGGAATGGTTGATCATTCCGAACTAAAATTTCGGAGCTCAATATATGCTCTGCGAATATAAGACCGAGTCATAGCGGGAGTACATATAGGCGATGGAGAGACAGAAGAGAACAGAATAGCCAAAGCAGCTCTCCCAGCTCGCCCGCCTCTACGAGCTCTGCAGATATGATTACAACCGGCTACAAGAAACCGAGAACCAGTAGAGCCGGCTCTTTGAGCTCCGAAGATGGGGCTTCAATCGAGAATATAAATTCGATACCTAGCACAAGCACAGGCCTGCCAGGTTTTAACTTGTCATATATGAAAATAAAAAGTGACAATAGCACTTCAACAACAGATGAAGATCCGACCCCTCGTAAAGAAAATCAGAAATAATAGAATTCATTTAGTATTACGTAAGTTTTTCTGTTACTAACTTGCTTTGATCGCAAGTGACTCAACTTGCCCTCATGGACATTTTTATATTTTGAATAAACAAAAGTGTTATGGCGTATTTAAAAAAAAGAGTCGATTTGGTTGAAAATCGAAACTAAAACTCAGATTATCAAACTTATAATACTCATTCACATAACCTGCATTTGATGTTTCAAAATTGGAATCTTTAACTTGAACATCAAACAACTCACGGCTCAATTCTTTTCTGTTTAAAAACTGTTAGATGTATTTTTCATAGAATCTGTGTGTCTCTGGAATGGTTGATCATTCCGAACTAAAATTTCGGAGCTCAATATATGCTCTGCGAATATAAGACCGAGTCATAGCGGGAGTACATATAGGCGATGGAGAGACAGAAGAGAACAGAATAGCCAAAGCAGCTCTCCCAGCTCGCCCGCCTCTACGAGCTCTTCAGATACGATTACAACCGGCTACAAGAAACCGAGAACCAGTAGAGCCGGCTCTTTGAGCTCCGAAGATGGGGCTTCAATCGAGAATATAAATTCGATACCTAGCACAAGCACAGGCCTGCCAGGTTTTAACTTGTCATATATGAAAATAAAAAGTGACAATAGCTCTTCAACAACAGATGAAGATCCGACCCCTCGTAAAGAAAATCAGAAATAATAGAATTCATTTAGTATTACGTAAGTTTTTTTCTGTTACTAACTTGCTTTGATCGCAAGTGATTCAACTTGCCCTCTTGGACATTTTTATGTTTTGAATAAACAAAAGTGTTATGGCGTATTTAAAAAAAAGAGTCGATTTGGTTGAAAATCCAAACTAAAACTCAGATTATCAAACTTATAATACTCATTCACGTAACCTGCATTTGATGTTTCAAAATTGGAATCTTTAACTTGAACATCAAACAACTCACGGCTCAAATCTTTTCTGTTTAAAAAACTGTTAGATGTATTTTTCATAGAATCTGTGTGTCTCTGGAATGGTTGATCATTCCGAACTAAAATTTCGGAGCTCAATACAGCGTGATTCTTTTAAGGCGCCCATTAGAATATTTTCCACTTCTAATTGAGCTAGGGATCTGAAACTTGTAACATAGGCAACATAAACAATTACGAGCCAAAATGAAATATTAACAAGATGGCGGCACATTTAAAAATGGCGAAAGTAGACGCCATCTTTGTTTTTTCAAATAGCAACCCCTAATTTTTATTTCATATTTAATATCGGCACTTAATTCCTAATACAGAGAGTCTAGGTTGTCACTACTTATCTGTCATAACTAATGGCATATGTCAATTTTTCTCTTAAAATTTGCAGATGCAGAGGTAAATTAAAAAATTTATATCTCATGAATCGTTCCAGATCAGTTGATGATTTTTTTGTTGTGGACTCCCTGAACATCGAGAATTCTTTCAAGAGGTAACACAAGTTCCAGAGGGGCTTCCAACGACTGTTACGATTTTTTAAAGTTTGTGATTACAAAATGTAGATAACTCGTTTTTTTTTAAATGGCGACTACCCATTTTTATGTCACAGTTAGATAGAAAATCGAATTTTAAGGGGAGGTATACAAGCATGTCCTATACCTAACTTCTATCGTTTTGGAGTTATTTACAATTACAAAGTAAACAGGTAGGGATTCATTGATTGTCACAACTATACTGAAATTCACAAGTAGCCCATGAACAAAAACAACAAGTGATAGGTGCCAATCAACAACAGTATAATAAATGTCACAATCGGTGCTAGTTAATTGTGTTGTCTGTCAACAAATATAAGGAAGATGGATAATAATAATAATTATACCAACGGAACGATTTTTGATTTATTTGTTCTAAACGGAAGATGTGACGGTATAATTGACAGAACGTGTCGTGCATTCAACATAAAATATCCACATTTAGTACCAATGAATAGATACAAATTTAAACGTTTGCAAAAGAAATTTGTTCGCACGGGAAACATGCATTCTCTCAGAAATAGAATAAGATTCGCTACAGAAAATGAAGACAACCAGATCAACGTCTTGGGATATTTTGCAGCTACCCCTCGAGCATCCATACGGGCTGCAGTAAATGATTTAGGACTTAGTTATTCATCAATTCAGAGGATACTGTGTTTGCATAAACATCATCCTTATTCATTTATACGCCTGCAAAAACTTCGACCGACAGATTATCCCAGGAGAAGAAATTTTTGTGAGGAACTTTTGATCAAAATACAAGAGGATCATAATTATTTAAAGCTTGTTATTTGGACGGATGAAGCCAAATTTGCTCAGAGCGGTGTGTTCAACAGAAGAAATAGGCATTTTTGGGCACGCGAAAATCCTCATTTGATTGCGGAAGTTGAGCACCAAATACAGTTTTCCATAAACGTGTTTTGTCTCCTGCTGGATAATAGGGTAAATTGGTACATTTATGAGGAAAATTTAAACGGAGAACGCTATTTGGAAATAGTTAACAATATTGTTAGTAATTTCTTGGATGAACTGCCTCTGAGAGCCATACAAAATGTCTGGTATCAAATGGATGGTGCTCCAGCGCACAATGCAGCAACCGTAGGGAGACAACTGAGCAACTTGTTTGAAGATAGGTGGTGGGGAAATAGGGGACCTTGGCTATGGCCTGCTCGATCTCCCGATCTAACTCCCTTAGATTTTTATTTGTGGGGACGCGTCAAAGATGAAGTGTATCAGACAGAACCTAGGACACTGCACGAGTTAACTAATAGAATCAATAAAGCTATGAATGCCTTGGACCCAAATGAAATAAGAAGAGCTACCGGTGCTGCTGTACACCGACGTATAATTGAATGCTTGGAGCAGAATGGGGGACATATTGAAAATATTTTGTAGACAGTAATTATTGCTTTCATTTATAATAATCATTAATAATAAACATTTTTTATTATCCAGTAGTATCTTTATTTATAGATGTCAAGAATCAATCAATGTTTTTGTTCATAGGCTACTTGTGAATTTCAGTATAGTTGTGACAATCAATGAATCCCTACCTGTTTACTTTGTAATTGTAAATAACTCCAAAACGATAGAAGTTAGGTATAGGACATGCTTGTATACCTCCCCTTAAAATTCGATTTTCTATCTAACTGTGACATAAAAATGGGTAGTCGCCATTTAAAAAAAACGAGTTATCTACATTTTGTAATCACAAACTTTAAAAAATCGTAACAGTCGTTGGAAGCCCCTCTGGAACTTGTGTTACCTCTTGAAAGAATTCTCGATGTTCAGGGAGTCCACAACAAAAAAATCATCAACTGATCTGGAACGATTCATGAGATATAAATTTTTTAATTTACCTCTGCATCTGCAAATTTTAAGAGAAAAATTGACATATGCCATTAGTTATGACAGATAAGTAGTGACAACCTAGACTCTCTGTATTAGGAATTAAGTGCCGATTCTAAATATGAAATAAAAATTAGGGGTTACTATTTGAAAAAACAAAGATGGCGTCTACTTTCGCCATTTTTAAATGTGCCGCCATCTTGTTAATATTTCATTTTGGTTTGTAATTGTTTATGTTGCCTAGGTTACAAGTTTCAGATCCCTAGCTCAATTAGAAGTGGAAAATATTCTAGTGGGCGCCTTAAAAGAATCACGCTGTATATGCTCTGCGAATATAAGACCGAGTCATAGCGGGAGTACATATAGGCGATGGAGAGAACAGAAGAGAACAGAATAGCCAAAGCAGCTCTCCCAGCTCGCCCGCCTCTACGAGCTCTTCAGATACGATTACAACCGGCTACAAGAAACCGAGAACCAGTAGAGCCGGCTCTTTGAGCTCCGAAGATGGGGCTTCAATCGATAACATAAATCCGATACCTAGCACAAGCACAGGCCTGCCAGGTTTTAACTTGTCATATATGAAAATAAAAAGTGACAATAGCACTTCAACAACAGATGAAGATCCGACCCCTCGTAAAGAAAATCAGAAATAATAGAATTCATTTAGTATTAAGTAAGTTTTTCTGTTACTAACTTGCTTTGATCGCAAGTGACTCAACTTGCCCTCATGGACATTTTTATCTTTTGAATAAACAAAAGTGTTATGGCGTATTAAAAAAAAAGAGTCGATTTGGTTGAAAATCCAAACTAAAACTCAGATTATCAAACTTATAATACTCATTCACGTAACCTGCATTTGATGTTTCAAAATTGGAATCTTTAACTTGAACATCAAACAACTCACGGCTCAATTCTTTTCTGTTTAAAAAACTGTTAGATGTATTTTTCATAGAATCTGTGTGTCTCTGGAATGGTTGATCATTCCGAACTAAAATTTCGGAGCTCAATATATGCTCCTTGTTTTTAGCACAAGCAACCTAGACTTCAGTTTTCAATTTCTCGGTAGTATCGCTAATATCAGTAACGGTCCAAGTGTCCACGGTATCCACTAAATTAAAACTGTCATTGCTAACACAGTCATCATCGACAGCTTCTGCTACAATATCACCAGTAAACTCTATACGAAGGCCACCAAATTCAGACTCACTGTCGTCAGTACAGATAGATTCTGAACTAGAAAAATCATTATCATAATGCACTTTGATGCAGCCAGCTAGTGGGAAAGACCCATAACGTACAAGAGTTTTGTTAGACATTTCTTCAACTACAGTCATGTCATTTGACCAAGTACCAATTTCAATTCAATCTTTTCCTTTAGTTAAAATTTCACTTTGATTTTCCTTTGAGGATTCTTTGATTTCTTCAGTTTCCTTTTTGGAATAATTTTCTGTTTCTTCTTCTATCTTGTTCAGATCTGATTCTGTTAATTCCTTAATTTTAACTTTCGTTACTGTACTTACTTCAGTTGGTCGAAGTTCTTTAATACTTGTTGGGGCAGTTGCTTCTTCCTTATATTTTTTTTAATACGTCTGATAAACTCCAACCGAAATTTAATGCCCGCCACTCAAATTCTGCAACAAATTAAAACAAACGTATATACAGAGTGTCCAAAATCTGATAAAATATTCATGGTTTCAAGGGTTGTACAAAATATATTTTTATTCAACTAAACAAGGGAGTCTAATATTGCTATACGCCACAGCACTTTGTTATTATTTCAAATAGGACATCCTTGATATCATTATATGACACAAGAAAACCAAAAACATAGCTTAGCTTATTATTTCGATAAATATTTACAATACACAATTTTAACCTATAAAAACAGGAAATGATGAAAAAAGGAACAGGGCATGATCCAAACTAATAAACTACAAATTACAACATTGAACAGTGGAAACCATTCTTGATGAATTTTGTCAAGCAATATGAAAATGTGGTATTGTTGCGACATCTCAGTGCGGCAGGCTTGAATGGCGACGTCTGGCTCCGCCCCTGGATGGACGGGACTGCTGAGCGACCGTTTCTTTACTGCTACTCCCCTGTTATCAGACGTTAAGTTTAGGGGAAAATTCTCGGTCACAAAAGGAAAAGTTCGAGAACTTACTTTCAGGAAGAGCCTACCACAATGTCTAGAAGCTACTCCCGTTTAGAATGTTCCAAGAATAGACCAGACCATTCAGACCTACGGAAAGAAACAACTCTCAAAGTGGACTCCAGAAGAACTCTAAGGTTGTATATAGGCGGAGCAGGCAGGCAGTCGAGTTAGTTCAGTGTAAACTGTCAAGTAGTGAGTGAGTGAATAAGGAACCGGTAGATGTAGTGAGATAGTAGACAGTGATAAATAAGAAGGTGTATGAATGAATACTACTGTTACTGCTTCTGTTGAACTTGTGAATTAGTATACAGCAGTGTTGGGAAAAGAAGGAAAATATCTAACAACATACAGGATGTTATATTTGAAAAAAGAAAGTTGTATGGTGTATAGCGATATTGGGCCACTTGTGCAGCTGAAAATAATTTTACTTTGTACAGCCCTTGAAATTGTGAAGATAAGTAAATCGGTAATAAGTATTAATACCTATGTAAGAAGGCCAAACATTGAATTACCTTTATCAATGTTTTTTTTTTCCAATCCTATTTCAATAGAGACAGTTTTTCTAATTTGATCGGCCAGTAGAAGAGCATTCATTTTATAAAGAATACACGGTAAACAGACTGCTTTTCTCCATAATGAAGCAGAAAATAGATGAATAGCACATAATTCAGGTACGAGTATTTGCTTCTGCTCCAAATTCTCCCTCTTGGCTTTCTTAGTTTCTTCGCTAATCGTTGGCAACGCAACACCTTTTCTGTTGACATAACGAGGAGTTAAGAAGTTCATATAGCCAGGTTCAAGTGTTATTTTTCCTGAAAAGGCAGAACTGTGACACCTCTAAAACGAATTATTCTAGAAAACATAATTTATTTTTTATTTGTTACGCTGGATTCCAAATAATTAAGTCGTCTTTCCACCTCGGAGATAAGGAGTGTTGAGGTTAAAAAACCCAAATGAATAGAAAAGTTAGCCACAGCCACAAATAATAAATACACACTGCAAGTACTATAAAGAATTAATATTTAAAGTATTTATCTTACTTCTGGTGGTGTTTCTGGGTAAGGAGGCATCTCTTAGATAACTTCTACCCTGCACAGATGATGGAACACAGCAAGCTTATTCTAGTATTTCTTTGTCTGTAGTCTGTCTCATAATTCATAAATGATTGATTTTAATTAGCAATTAACTATGAGAATCTCACAATGCCTTTATAAATAATTGTTACCATTTTTTGTTTACCTTTCCTTAAATTTAAAAAAATTTCACTCCTCAATCCACTATTTTGTTTTTTAGGTTATTTTATATTTTATTCTTCTTCTTTTAGCTGGATGAGGATGGAGATCACTACTTTCAGCTAAGTTTTCTATGGACTTACGAAAAGAGCCGGCGGTAATTGCAGGAACGCATTCCACGAACATAACCTCAATTTCAACTTCAACCTGTGGGGCTCTGTCCGCTGTTTGAATTCATAAGTTTCTGGGCTGCTCTGCTGGTTTTATTTATTTATGCTGCTGGTTATAATAGTATACCCAAGTAGCATGGTATATTCGTAGAATATGCAAATCAAGTACATAATGTGAAAATAATATCCCTCATGTGTGATGTATATTCTTGGTATATTCGTTAAAATATATTGCCTAACAAGTTTTTGTTACACATGCTTAAAATGTTGTAAGTATATCCCTCGTTTGGACATACACTATATTATATACCATGCATATACCTAAATGTATATAACAGTTCACTCAAAATATGAATATACATTGTATCTACATAGAATGTACATAAACGTATCCGCTATAACCTAACATTTAATGTACAAAAAAATATATACCATGCATATACGTTAACGTATATTATAAGCTCGCAAAATATGCATATGCAAAGTATATACTTAGATGTACATAATTTCTATTTCATAAATATTATTTTTATTACTAGCATAAAAGCGCAAGAGCAGCACGATTAGTTCCTTGTACTATTTTGGTCATTTATTGCACTTTATTTAATTTTGTTTAATATAATAA
Organism: Malachius bipustulatus; assembly: GCA_910589415.1. Lineage (NCBI taxonomy): Eukaryota > Metazoa > Arthropoda > Insecta > Coleoptera > Melyridae > Malachius > Malachius bipustulatus. Next base: position 59,033,012 of record OU342631.1, on the reverse strand, counting down.
ATTTTTGACTTCCATTATTTATTTAATACCGAATGACATGAAAAACAATATGGTGGTCATAAGGAAAACAAAAGTTGACTTTAAAAACTCTGAATTTAATTGATCGTAAAAATGTTTGAAACGTCTGATGAGTAGCTGCTGAAGACTTATGTGAGCCTACAAAAATGATCTATTTATTTCTGATAATAAAAAAGATATGAGTAAAATAAGCAATCGCATTTGTTGTAATGAAACCGCGTGACGTCAGAACAGCCTCCGGCGCCTGCGCGCCCACAGGCTATTGGCATACCGTGACCGTGTATTACTCAGAGATATTTATATTATGACTAGATGACTAACTTCCTATTCTGTACTCATACCAAAAGTGAGGCCGGAAGCGGCCATTTTCTATTGGGGAAAAAATGTAGAGTCCCCTCGATTGTCGAGTGACGGTTCTCCACTTTTAGCTCTATGCGTGGAACCGCTGCTAGCCGCACATGAATTTTGCCCTTTTAAATGATAAATCCTTAAATTTACATTAAAAGAATTAACTATCATACAAAAAATGCATTTAAAATCACTCGACAATCGACGGGACTCTACATTTATTCCCCAATAGAAAATGGCGCCAGCCCGACCTTGAGGCCTCAGTTATCAGCGATCAGTTAGTCATCTATACTGAAGTTTCAGAATAGTAGGTACTAAGTTCTTAGAAATATTACGGACTTAAAGTAAACACATTGTTGCCAGCTTTTAATTCTTGGTGTTTTATCATTTTGTATTTTTATCATTCACATGCAGGTAAATGGTTGTAGGATAAAAAATACTGTGTTTTATTTGTTGAGTAATTTTTCTGCTATAATAATTTCACAACATCGATATTTAATAGCAAAAGATGTAGAATTTCAATGAGGTTCGGTCCCTTAAAATATAATATATGGCAACATTACAGCAGTGTCAACAAGTACAAAGGATAAGCAGATCCAACTTGCAGTAAGGTAAAGTAAGATGGATATATATCGAGCATGCTGCCAGTCCCTCCAAGGCAGCTCCGTATTCAGTGGCGTATCGTTCATGCTATTTTCGTGAGGGGCTGCAATATAACATTTATCGCTCCTTTAAATCCTTAATATTTTATTTTTATGTTTATATTTGCTGAATTATTGAAGCATCACAAAAATTAAAAAGCGCATGAAAATGAATGAAAAAGAACTCGCGGCAGTGGAATAACCTGAACAAAAAGAAAAGTTGTTTGTTTTGGGCTGTTATTGGATGTCGATCGGGACTTGTATATTTTTCTCTTTCTGTTTTCTGGTTGTCAGAAAAGAAAAATTAATATTACCGGGGGAAGAAGATTCTCGACTCTCGGGAACAACAAAATTTTGAATATTTCATATTGTTCATAGACAATCTGTGAAGTAATTAAGAAATACAAGCTAGAAAAAATCAATATCTTACTAAAATTTATGTTTTCAACCCTTACTTCGTAGAATCTCTGCATACTTATTGATTATGAATAAAACACTAATGTTTTATAAAATTTTACTGTATATTGATGGATGATAGAAACGTTACACGTGTTTCGCTACTTTTCATGTAGCATCTTCAGACGTAAATAAAATTATTGATACAGTAACATAGCAACAGTATTACCTAAGTGATCATAAAACAAATAACTAGATTTAAATGAATTTTTAAGAGAACTAACTAGATCATATGTAATTTCTTCAGAATCTTCTTAGTTGTTGATATCAAGAAGAAAATCAAGTAGTGGAGAACGATATGTGTAATGATATCCACAATACACAGTAATAAATGAACAGCTAGACACATATCGTTCTCCACTACTTGATTTTCTTCTTGATATCAACAACTAAGATTCTGAAGAAATTACATATGATCTAGTTAGTTCTCTTAAAAATTCATTTAAATCTAGTTATTTGTTTTATGATCACTTAGGTAATACTGTTGCTATGTTACTGTATCAATAATTTTATTTACGTCTGAAGATGCTACATGAAAAGTAGCGAAACACGTGTAACGTTTCTATCATCCATCAATATACAGTAGAATTTTATAAAACATTAGTGTTTTATTCATAATCAATAAATATCTTACTAATTTGTTAATAATTAGTTAATAGTTAATTATTTGGTAAAATAATAATACAATAATGATTCCTGTTTTGGGAATGAACTGAGTTCCAGGATACAGAAAAAGTTTAACTATAAGAAATTTACGGAATTACCATCCCGGAAAAACCCATACCCGGTCGACAATAAAGTGCATAATTAGTGGGGATAGCTTGGTTGCTTTAAGGGTCGCTCATCAGATTTCCTGTCTGAATCTTATTTCTCAGTTCTCACTGTGGTGTAAACGGGAAAGAAGCAAGCTTCTTTGAGTGCCGAAGTGAAATACTGTTTAAATTTAAAGTTGTGAGCAATATGGAAGGCGAGAGCAGCCAAAGTAAACGTCGTCGTACGAATTTATCTACAGGAGAAAAAACTATTATATACAACGTGTATTGTGGACTCCGTGAAAGGAATCAAAGTATGTTGGTAAACGATGTAGTTGCTTTGTGTAGTGATTTAACCAAAGTGTCAACTAGGAGTGTACACCGAATCTTGAAAACTTTCAAAGAGTCCAAAGGCGGAACAGAAAAGGTAGCTGAAAATATTGAAACAAGGGGGAGAAAACGCATTGACATTGATGATGACATAAAATACGCCGTTCGGAGAAAATTTCATTCGTTCTTTTTCCGAAATGAAATTCCAACATTAAAAGCAATCGCTGCCGAAATCAATTCGGATGACGCAATGCCGAAAATATCGCGACGTGTCTTATTGCGGACATTAAGACAAATGAACATAAGGCATATGAAAAGGCAGAGAAAAAGTCTTCTTATAGAAAGAGAAGAAATAATTTTGTGGCGGAGAAATTATTTACAAAAAATTCGAGAGTATCGTCGTGAAGGGAAGAAAATATATTTCTTAGACGAAACTTGGCTGAATCAAGGTCATACTGTTTCGAAAATTTGGCAAGATTTGGAAATAACAAGCCGTCGACAAGCTTTTTTTGAAGGTTTTTCCACAGGACTAAAAGCGCCAGCGGGCAAGGGGCGGAGGCTCATAATAACTCACATAGGTAGTGATTCGGGTTTTTTGGAAAACGGATTGCTACTTTTCGAATCGAAGAAAACTAGTGACTACCATGAGGAAATGGATGCGGAAAAATTCGAAAGCTGGTTTTTTAAAATTTTACCAAGCCTTGAGCCAAATTCGGTCGTGGTAATGGACAATGCTTCCTACCATAGTCGACGATTGGAGCCATCGCCAACAACTGCATGGCGAAAAGGTGGCATCATTAACTGGCTGGCTCAAAGAAATATACCATTTGATGACAACATGTTAAAAGTGCAACTATTAAACATCGCAAGGGCACAAATACCTCATTTTAAGAGATATGCTGTCGACGAATTGGCTCGCGAGTGCAACATCATTGTACACCGCCTCCCTCCTTACCACTGTGAACTGAATCCTATAGAACTTATTTGGGCTCAAATAAAAAACCAAGTGGCGAAACAAAACGTGACCTTCAAGATGGATGAAGTGAAACGCCTGCTAGCTACTGCAATAGGAGATGTGACGGCTGAAACATGGAGAAACTGCATCCGACATACTACAAAAGAAGAAGACAGAATGTGGGATCTAGACACAATAGTTGATGTTTCGGTTGAGCCATTAATTATCAACTTGAACGATAACGGTGATCGGGATAGTTGTCCATCATCCGACGATTTTTCTTCTGACGATGACTAAGGTACTATTTTTTTCCTATTTTCTTTGCTATTTTTATTTTTGCTATATGCTATATTATTTACTATATGCTATATTATTTAGAAGTTTACAATTATATTTCTCAATAAATTCATTATTGTCTGAACCTATTTTGATATTTTGCGTCCGCCACTGAATGCTCCAACTGAGCGCTTATATGTCACGACCACTTCCGAGAACTTAGTGCCTACTATTCTGAAACTTCAGTATAGTCATAGAATAAACATCTCTGGTATAGACGCCGACAGTGATGACGTCAGTGGGCGGGGCGAACGGCCAGGGTTCCATACAAACAAACGTTGTTTACAGGTTTGACGTTTACAGGTTTGCCAGTTCTGATGGAAGTTGTCTCGTCAAACATCAAAGCTCTAATGAGGTCTCTCATTAGTAGAACTTCAAAAGTGCTATTAAATGTGCTATCAAAAATGTAATGGCATTTTATACCCTTAGGACAACAACTATACTTTTCCCAATGAGATAATCATCCTTCAATTCAATCTGTAAATTAAAAAAACAATTAACCCATTGCCACTACCTGTTGAATTTGCTAGCAGGATATTCTTACCTCAACGCTAGGTGGGTATTAGGTTTTGTTTTTCATGCTGGCGGGTACTGTTCCACGAATTATTTTAAGTTCCGCCTCGAACTCCATTCTCTCATAAAACTGAGGATAAACTTGGAATTTTACGGGAACACCCAAATCAAACCACTCAATCAATAAATAAATACCGACAGACGTACTATAAACTATAACTAAAGTACCTAACTGAACTGCCTAATTTTAATGAAACTAAAATATTCAGTATTCATTCACTAATAGCATCATTGGCATCACTAATGGCTTCACTAATCACTTCGATGTCAATGGCAATTGGCGGTGGCGGGGGTGTCACGTCAAACTTCAGGAAAAAACACGACAACTGACAACAATGACCACGTGAAGGGTTTGTTTGTATGGAACCAGAACCGCTTAGCCCCGCCCTGTGACGTCACACTGTCGGCGTCTATTACTTTACTACTACTACTATGTCTCGCGTTCATGTCATCATGTCATGTCACTCACTATTCAGTATCAGTTTCGTTGTTTCGTTCGTTTCCGTTCCGTTCCGTTTCAGCTTCAATTATTCGTCTTCGTCATGTTCACGGCAGGGTGTTAAAACCAATAAATTGACGTCATCAGAAGATAACGAAAAGGGGAGAGGCTTGAGGAAGAAATACTTGAATAAAAGCTACAAGTCTGTTCATAGCAATATTTCGGAAGCTTCCTCTGATGGTCCACCAAGTTCGGAAGATGATACAATGTACCCCAGAGCTCCAAAAAAAAAAAACAGTAGGATCGAGCCAACCAAAAACAACAGTAGGATCGAGCCAACCAAAAACAACAGTAGGATCGAGCCAACCAAAAACAACGGTTCCCTCAAAAATTTCACAAGAATGTGAACCTGAACGGACTCACTTGGAAAAACGAGAATACGGTAATAAATTTTTACTTTAATAACATTTCATTTTATCTTGAATGCAAACTGAATTTTGGTAAATCATTTCAGAAGTATTTGCTCAAATTTACAAGGAGCTGTCCATAATTAACCTAAAACTTAACGACATAGGTGAAAGTATGAATATATTACTGGAAAAAAACAGGGCTGTGTCTGTTGTTCAGGAACGCACTCAGGAGGAAGAGGTGCTGCTAAAATTATACAACACTTTACCCTTAACGCAACATAGTTTGCCGATAATGGAAAAATTATTATTTGACAGCGATGAGAATAAAAAAATACTCGTAAGTATAATGTGATGAAAATCTCTTTTCTGATGTGACTTATTATGGCTCGTATGCTAGAAAATCTCATTTAGTGATTTTTAACAACGGTGTCGAACACGAAATTTAGTTTCTAGCTTACCAGCCTGTAAGTTATTTGTAAAATTTTATAATATTAATGTCAACTAGCAGGCGAAATTAAGGTTTTTTAATTTAGCATTCTGGGGATCTGCAGTGCAATAACCAATACAAGTGATTTTTACAGCTCTGATTACATTGTTAACAAAATATTGACATGTTAGTGAGAATGCAAAAATTTTTGGAATTATTAAAAAATGTCACTTTAAAATTTAACTTAAAAATTTAAAACAAGAGAAAGACGCCACATGATTTTTATAAAGTATTAAACATCGTCAAAAATTCATGTTCTTGTTTGCTCTGCAATCAGTCTATATAAAAAAGGATTCAAAAAAAACTTTTTTATACACCTAGTCTATATAAAAAAGGATTAAAAAAAAAAGCTTTTTTATATAGACTGATTGCAGAGCAAACAAGAACATGAATTTTTGACGATGTTTAATACTTTATAAAAAACATGTGGCGTCTTTCTCTTGTCCTCCTGTGAAAATTTTAAAGTGACATTTTTTAATAATTCCAAAAAATTTTGCATTCTCACTACCATGTCAATATTTTGTTAACAATGTAATAAGATCTGTAAAAAACACTTGTATTGGTTGTTACATCATGCAGTGCGGATCCAGAATGCTAAATTAAAAAACCTCAATTTTGCTTGCCACTGATGATGATATAAAAATATATCGAAACATTTGGCACTGAAAACAGAGTACTCATTTTTGCCCCGAATCATCGAGCTCCCCACTAGATAATTAATCTCTTTTATAACTTAGTCGATGACCAATAAAGCAAAATTTATATATATTTACATATATTTATTTATATGGAAAAAAAAAACTATTTAATATTAAACATAATATTATAAACTTTTTTAGGCTAAAGAACTGGGTCGTATTGGGGGAAGTTCCGTCAAGGACACCACAAAGAGGATAATGTATAAACTGTTCACCAATGAATTGGGAGCTTTGTATAGCTGGGAAGGAGCGAAAGGAAAAAAAACTTTTAAAAATCTACTCATTGCAAATGTTGTTCTTGGTAGGTTTGGTGGCAACACGAAACTGCTTGGATCGAATCCTATTTATTTGATATATAATAAAAAAAAATTACTTTAATTATTTTTTTGTTACTTTAATTTAAATTTTCCTTAGATGCTGTTCGCAACACTAATGCGCATGCCAACGCCACCGATTATGACACCATCGGATGTGTTAAGGCCTGGTTGGTAAGATGCAAAGACAGAATAAAACAAAATAAGGATAAAAAAAATCAGAATAAGTAAGGAAATATATTGCTTTTATATTTTTTTATAAACTCTAAAAAATCTCTTTCTTTTTTTACAGTGACCTGGAGACTGGAGAGCAGGAAGTTGAAGAGCAATTTAATCCAAGAGAATAATAGGTGAGGATATAATTAATATTTTTATTTTTATGTATATTTTGAGCTCAATGTGTATCACTGAATAATGAGTTTTGTATATAGTTGTCCTTACATCTATTATTATTAAAAATAAATATTTTTTTTTGCAGAAATATAGCTGAAAGAAGACCGATTTTCGCTTTAATTTTATTTGTTTTTATTTGTTGTATTTTATTTTAAGAAGTTTATTTATTTTAATACCAGAAAAATGTTTGTTTTAGTTAGTTTGTTCAAATAAAAATGAAAAAAAATTCTCCTATTTTTATTTAACCTCGCGCTTCATAAACTGTTTTACATTATTGTACTTTCGGTATATACATTACATATAACAATATTCATATATATACAATATATTGCGTATATAGCATACCTTACATAGGAATATACCTTTGTAGGTACCCTGGAGATGCAGTGTAGGTCTGAATACATTTATACATAAATGTTCAGTGGATATCATATGAATATTAATCTGCATGTTGTATGGATATACATTTGTATCACATAATGACATTCTATATTCACTAATGAATATTATATGCATGTTCTATGCATGATACGTACTATGACAAATCAATGTTCTGGGAATATACATTTCATGTGAGAGACTTGACATTGTATATACGCAGCATATACGATGTGCAAAAATGAATGTTCATCTTACATTATGGGAATATGATTTTGCTACTTGGGTAGGCATTTTATTTGATGCTAGACTTTTTTGTACGTTTGTCCGTAGCCCGTATCCGAAAATTAATAATAATTATGGATGTATACTGGGTAGAATGTGAGAAAGTTTTTTCGTCCCAAAGTAATTTAAATAAACATAAGAAGCAGGTGCATAAAATACAGGACTTTGAAGGTATAGAATATAATAAGGATGTTGGTACGTTTAAATGCTTAAATGGTTGTGAAATATCTTTTAAATATAATTCGGATTTGAGAAAGCATCTTGAAAAAAATCATGGAATCTTAACTGCAGTGTTGGAAGAGAAATTTACCTCTTTCGATGGTGAGTAGTTTCATTGTTTATTTAATATAATAATATAGGTAGTTGTACCTAACTTACCTACATTATAAAATATTATAAAGGTGAGCATTCAAATTCAACCTCTAGTGGGCTTTGGAAATGTTAGAAGGTCTGCTAAGAGGTTGAATTTAAATGGTCACACATTATAGGTTTACTTACTTAGGTATATTTAATTTAAATGAAATGAAATTTTAGAATTTGAGGCATGGTCGAGGGTTGAAGAACAAAACAAGGAAGTCAGGTATCAAAAGTCAACTGGAACAAAAAGGACTTGCGATACGAATGGGAATATAATTGAAAAAAAATTTTCAGTTGTGTGCGATCTGGTATTAACAATATTTTAGAAATCTCTGTGCAATATAATAATAATTAACGTTCATATTGTCTTACAGGAAAACAGCGCCTAATTCAGACAGATAATCTCAAAAGAGCGACAAAAAGTCAAGGTTCTTCAAAAATGAACACACATTGCACAAGTCAAATCGTTGTTACCAAAAGTGGAAAAGGTGAATACTTCATGTGTGGATTTATGGGTAAAAGAACTAGCTGAGAGTGAACAAAATCCAGTTGTGTTCTATAAAAGACAAACAGAGTTGTCATCCACTTATAATAATCTAGAGGAAAGTGATTTTTGTTTAATTTTGATGAGTAGCATACAGAGTGATTTGTTAGGTAGATTTGGTAAAAATGTCATATGTGTCGATGGTACGCATGGTCTGAATCCGTATGACTTTGAGTTAACAACAATACTTGTAATAGACGAATTTGGTCAAGGTTTTCCCACATCATTTATGTTTTCGAATCGTAAAGATACATAAATATAAATGATATATTTTTTTAAGAAGTTAAAAATATTGTAGGAAAGATAGATGCAAGGGTTTTCATGTCAGATATAACTAATGTGTACTGTAATGCATGGAACAAGGTGATGGGACCTGTTCAAATAGAACTTTTCTGTGCTTGGCACGTTGACCGTGCCTGGCAACACAATTTAGGTAAAGTTCCTGATAAGGAAACTAAAAAGTGGATGTATAAGACATTAAAATACCTGCAAACTCGTTTAGATGAAAATGAATTTGAGAAACATTTCAGATTGTTTTTAAATAATTTAAACAGTCAACCAGAAACAAAAAACATGTGTAATTACATTGAATCACTATTTGAACAATACACATAAATGGGCATATTGTTACAGGAAAGAAGCAGGAATTAACACTAATATGCATATTGAAAGTATGCATAGGGTGATCAAGTATATTTATTTAGACGGCAAAAAGGTGAGAAGGTTAGATAGATTGAAATACATTTTGTTACAATACATTGAATGCATTGCAGAAATTCACGAGAAATAAAATAATAGATCGAATTATAAAGCTTACAAAAGGTAAATGTACTGAGCAATCTACACTTATTCATGCCAAACATAGAAATGCAGGTACTTTAAAATTTGAGGTTTTATTTATGAATGATAACGATAACCTTGGCTATATTTTAAAATGCTCCACAAATAAGGAGTATTTAGTTTGTAAGAACAATGAAGTTATTATCGAATTATGTTGCAAATTTTGTCAAATATGTATACATACGTTTGAGTGTACTTGTCTTGATTATGTGATAAAGCATACTATTTGTGTACATATTCATTATGTATGCTTGAATGACATTGAAAATCGTCATTACCTATCGAATAATGATAACTATGAAGCCGATAAACTAGATGAAGTTAGTAAGCTAGTACATACCGTAAGTAATAGTAATCCTTCAAAAGAGCAATCTCATGAAACCATCATATCTGACATTAAATCTTTTGCATGTAAAATTATTAATGATGTTGAAAGAAGCCACCACAATAAGGATGACTTGAAGCTTATACTAACAAACTTGAGAGCTGCAGCATTGATTAGTTCTAGGGATAGTAATTCGAATACCACAAAATTTTTAAATATAGAAAATTCTCAATCCAAACCAGACAATAACACGAATATCGAAAAACAGACCTTTTTTTCTACAAAGAAAAAACCATCCAAAAGACATTTGCATATAAAAAAGCCAGATAAAACAGAATTCAGAATAATCAAGGAATATTTAACAACATCCCTCTGTTTGTCGACTAATCCACAAAATGAACATTTATATTCATAAGTTAATAAGTGTAATAATGATTGGTATCACATGAAATGTTTTATGAAGATGTAATAAGTATATTATTATATAGGTTAGTACATATACCTCTTATACCTATTATTATTGTATGTAAGTACATGTAATAAATCAATTTTTTATAATTTACGTTTTAATTCTGCATTCCATTCCATATTATTTGTCACAAATCAATTATCATTATCAAATCAATTATCAGAATAAGAGCCGATAAAATCATGGTCAGTAGGTAGGCTATGAAATTCGCATACGCAAATAAAATCTAGTTTCTTATTTGACATAAAAATAAACGTATTTCAATTCGATTCACTAGAGCCCATTCTCTTAGATTAATTTTTGAATTTCCCGCCAAAATGTTGGAATGCGTTCCTGCAATCACCGCCGGCTACGAAAAGGACGCTCTCTTGTCGCACGTCACGTGTCACGTGTCACAGAAACACGACACGTCACACATTTTTGACAACTTGGAAATTAACTGCATTTTAACTTGTAACTTGTAAGCCAAAAGTGCCGTCTGTACTTTGCCCTTGCCGTTATTCTTGACCAGACCAAGCTGAAGAATAATAACAGTAAGTAATGATGCTTATATTAAAAGTGCAATACCTACATACATTAATTTGTTTTGATTGAGACTTAATACCTACCTTTTTTATGTTAAAAAGATTTTTACAATACCATTTCAATTAATTAGAATATTGTGAGAGACATTTCATTTATGATACATACTTATCATGTTCACTCAATGCCTTCTAAAAATAAATAATGTGGAATTATTACTTCTATGATTTAAAAAATTGAAAATCGTTGTTTTCATTCTCCCACTACCTACGCAATTTTTCTAAGTGACAGAATAACCTCAACAAACGCACAGAAACTCACTAAAGTGTGCCTACCCAAATGTTATTAAAAAACTTTTAATTTGAAAAAATCATATTTTAGAAGATTATCAAAAAGTCTTTAAAATTTTGCAATAAAAATTATTGTTACCATTGATCTTATTTTCAAATATAAGAATAATATTATATAAATTATATTTAACATGAAACTAATGAAGTCAGAACACGGCATTTCAAATCTTATTTGTTTGAAAATAGGCGCCAATCTAACGCCAAAGTTATGGCCGCGGTCACGTGGACTGGCAACCCGTACTTCAAAGGCGCCGCATCATAGTGTCCATTCTGGTTCGTAAGCTATGTTCCGTGTCTAAAGCATATGAACACAAGTTTCGCAGCGTATGGTTGAAAGACCGGCTATTAAAAGACTGGCTTATAGCTGTGGAAAGTACAGCCGGTCTATATAGCACAATGCAAATTTTGTGGTACTCACCTCAAAAACAACAAAATGCATGCAACAAGAAATAAGCACAAGGCCACCGCTGCATTATTTTCGGCACCAAAACCTCAAAAAATGATAACGTCATTTAAACCTTCTGAGGAAGATGTGAAGGCCAAAACAGCGGAGGGAAATTTATGTTTGTACATTGCCAGTCATACATCAATTAATTTATGCGACCACTTAACATCTGTATGTAAAAAGAGCTTTAGGAAAGATGCTGAAAAAGTGCAAATGCACAGAATAAAATGTTCAAATATTATAAAAAATGTAATCGCGCCACATTTCAATAAGGATTTGAAAGAAGATATAAGAGGCTCCAAATTTAGTTTACTTCTGGACGAATCAACAGACATATCAGTGTTCAAGTATTTAGGCATTTTAATAATATATTATACCACGAAACAAATAAAAAAATTGTAACCTCATATCTAGATTTGACTCCTTTAATTGGCAGTACATCGGATGATATTGTAGAAAGCATAAAGGGAACTTTAAAAAAATATAGCCTAGACATTCATGCTTAAGTTAGGAATAGGTACAGATAATGCATCTGTAATGACGGGCGTGAATAATGGTGTATATGCTAAATTAAAACATGATGTTCCAAATCTAATTTTAATAAAATGTATCTGTCATTCTCTGCAATTGGCTGTTTCACATTCCACGAAAAGTAAGTTACCAAGAAATTTAGAATTTTTAATACAAGAAACATACAACTGGTTTAGCAAATCTTCAATCAGGCAAGCCACTTACAGACAAATTTACAAAACATTGCATGACAACCAATATCATTTAAAAATTGTCCAAGCATGCAATACTCGCTGGTTATCTATTGAATCTGCAGTGACGCGAATATTTGATCAGTGGTTAGAATAATAATAAAAGACGCATTTTTCTGTCGCAAAATTAAACGAGAGATGTTACACTGCAGAGCTTCTCCATCAAATGTACGATGACGACATAAATTATATATTTATTGTTTTCTTGAAGCCAATATTAACCGACCTTCAAAAGGTCAATAAGTCTTTTGAGTCGGATGATGCCGATCCAACTAAATTATTAAACTCGTTAATGTTTTTGCTAGAGACATTGGTATATAAGGTGACTGTGCCCGGAAGACTGCAAGGCAAAGACAGATTGACCTATAATTTTCAATTGGCAAGATTTCATAGACCATAATTATTATTGTTACTTGGGTTATTATTTTGAAACCAAAATGCGAGAAGTAAAAGAAAGAGGTTTTAAAGAGGAGACAAAAATGTAAGAGAACGTTGCATTAGATTTACGGTACATTTAATAAAAGAAATAAAAAATAAACTTCCTGACAATATCAATGTTAAGAAAAATATTAATTATTAGTATTGACAACGCCCTGAACGCTCGAAAAGAATCGCTTGTAAATATTTTAGAACCCTTGGGAAAAACTACAGAAGACATAGATTTAATAGAGATTTAATGGCAATCACTGCACCTGTTACCATGGACAGAAAAATCGGAAACAAAAAAAATTTTGGTATGAAGTTCTAGGGTATAAAAATGAGATTGGTGAAAACCAGTTTCAGGAATTAAGCAATTTCGCTTTGGAATTGCTAATTTTACCCCATTCTAACGCGGAAGTAGAGCGATTATTTAGCCAAATGAATGCAATAAAAACTAAAATTAGTAACAAAATGCAATTGCCTATGCTTTCTGCAATACTGTCAATTAGGGGCGGTCTTCGTCGCTACAATAAATGTTGCCACAATTTTGAACTGCCACTAGAAATTTTGGAAAAAATAAAAACAATGGAATCCTATAAAATAGTTCAGGAACCTGAGGGCGAATATATTGACGACGATGATGTTTTAGGCATTATAGATATGAATGATTAACCTCTTGTATATATTTTTAAGCATATAAATTAATAATCAAATTTACCATATACATATATTACCTACCTAATAATAAGTGTTTCTCTCTTTTTTATGCTCATTATTTTGTTTTCATATTATTGATATTGAGTAGTGTGTGCAGTATGGCCATCAGGGGTAAGATGTTGGTTGTACTAATGGCTGTACTTAAGCGGCGTCTATGAGTCGGAATGTCGGAAAAAAAACCCGAAATTTCCGAATTTTTTCAGACACAACGGAACCACTTTCTTTCCCTGTTTTCGAGGGTGCTGAACACGATGGCGAAGGGCAAATCCTTTTTCGGGTAGCGTTCACCCCCTATTGGCCAAAAAACACCCCCTTTTTTTTAAATCCGTTGTAATGCCCCCGGGTCGGAAAAAAACGTGTGTTACTCGCTCTTGGGGATACCTTGTATTTAATGACAACTGCCCGTCACCCTACACCCACCTCCTTGGTCAAGAACCACCCTCCAAGGGGGTTGAAAATGTTTTTTTTTTCTTATAATCCTCAATATTTCTGCATTCTCCCATTTTCGAGGATGCTAAACATGGTGGTAACCATTTTACACCTCTACCACCCGTTTTCATCCCCAAAATTCAAATTTATATTTTTTACCAAATTTTTCAATGTTTGGTACAGAGATCGTTTTCGCTATACTATAGTTAAATACAGGGTGTCCCATAATATGTGGGCAATCTCCCGGATTTGGGTAAATTTCGTAAAAATAAATTAAAAAATAGCTATAAAATTAATTCCTCAGAGACACCCCTACAAAAATATTAGCTGTTGAAGTTGAGGGTTGAAAATCAATTTTTTGCAATAACTTTTTTATTTCTTGACCGATTTTGATAATTTTTGGTGTTATTTTGTATTATTTTGAACTGTTTAGAATAGTGTTTCTTTATCTTTGGTAGAACATACATAGACCTCGGGAAGGCATAACCCCCTCATTCACTTGAAATAAAACAATAAAAATAATAATTTTACAGTTTTTTAAGGTTAATTTTCTTTTTATTTGACATTTTTTACATAAAAAATGTATCTTTATTTATTTCGATAGATCGAACCGTTATCGAGATAACCGTCCTTCTAATAGGTGATGCGTCGCAGGAACTTTCTAAATTTCAAGTAAATTTTAACAAGATGGCTGACCTTTGACAGTAAATTGAGCAGGAAACAAAACAATTGGTCAAGAAATAAAAAAGTTATTTCAAAAAATTGATTTTCAACCCTCAACTTCAACAGCTAATATCTTTGTAGGGGTGTCTCTGAGGAATTAATTTTATAGCTATTTTTTCATTTATTTTTACGAAATTTACCCAAATCCGGGAGATTGCCCACATATTATGGGACACCCTGTATATACTATAGACCGTATACCTACTATAGTTAAATGGGGAACGTAGTGCGGTTTTATGAGCCAAACTCAAAGCAACTTCTGTTTTTTTATTCTTCATGGGTTCCAAGATATGTGGCAATAACAAACTTTGCAAATTTCTTTATAATGAGATAGCACAGTCTTGTAATTGGGATTCGAGAAAAAGCGTAGAGGAAAGGACGTTTTAGACGATTTTATAACCGATACACCGGACTTGTAATTTTTTTTATTTGTCGTGTCATTTTCGTGATGACATTTTTCCAGTGTAAGTCATAGATGATATTAATATTTATATTGACATCAACATCAATATGATCTCAATATGGTTTTTTTTCTTAATACAGTGATATATCGTGTGAGCAACTGAAAACATAATTTAGGTAGGCCTTGGAAAAAAATTTCATGACTTAGATTGAATCCTACGATAAAATCACTGTCATTAATTTTAAAAAACTTATTTTTCTTATTTTGTGATTTTGAGTGGTCTGGGGTGCGTTCATGAATAACAGTTTGCATCATACATGAAAAACTCTGGATGCGTTCATAAAATAACCAGTTCGCTTGATTGGATAAAAATCTAGCATCGTTCATAAATTGCCGATGACGACGCTTGAAGTGCACTCGCAGAGTTTTGAAGAAACACATGGGTGAATCAATTCTGTGCATAATATTAGTAAATGACACAAAATAATATTAAATTAAAAAAAAAGTGTGAATCTGACAGTTACACACAATCTAATACTTTGGAATTATTATTTCCTTTGCTTTCTCGTTCGAATTACGTTCATAAAATGGAACAATCTGACGATATTCTACCTACTGTACCACCTATCTTTATTGACGACAACCGTACCACCTATCTGGACTTTTTTAGGTAAGGGTGTGACAAGGCAATATTCCGTTGGCAAAGCTATTTAGGAGAAGCACAGACATACCAACTTTATGAGAATAGTTTTCTCATATTTTTTTCATATTACTTTCAGTCAGTATTCTTTCAGACCGCCAATACGGATTCCGCAAACAGAGGTCAACTGGTGACCTCCTCACCTACGTCACCGAGGTGTGGAACAGCGCAATCGAGCACCATGGGGAGTCTCGAGAGGTTGCGCTTGATATTTCTAGAGCTTTCGACCGTGTTTGGCATGATGGACTGCTGGCAAAACTGCAGGCCTATGGCATGCCCGTGAAATTCTGCTTGTGGCTTGCGAGTTACCTCGGAGATCGTTCATTGCAGGTGGCAGTCGATGGAGTTCTTTCTGAGACCTTTTCCATCAATGCCGGTGTGCCTCAGGGATCCATTTTATCTCCGACTCTCTTCCTAATATTTATAAACGACTTGCTTGAAGCAACAAAAAATCCAATATACAGTTTTGCCGACGACAGTACACTCATATCTTCTTATACCTTAGATGCGCGAACATCTGCCATCGACGCACAGTCTCGCAGGGAGCAAGAAGTTGCCATACTTAACAATGACTTGCGAGACATTCTAGCTTGGGGCGATAGAAACCAAGTTCAATTTAATGCTGGAAAAACCCAAGCAGCCATCTTCTCCAAAAAGGCCAACGTTTTGGAGCCAGATATGGTGATGGCGGGACACTCTCTTACTCCAGCGTCATCATCTCTTCGTTTACTTGGAGTGAGCATCGGAGCTAACATGTCTTGGCATGATCATGTTGCAGGTCTGGCAAAGAGTGCTTCTCAAAAACTTGGAACACTCTTCCGCACGAAGAAATTTTATACACCACAACAGCTTCTCCTCTTATACAAGGCTCAAATCCGACCATCCTTGGAGTACTGCTCACATGTTTGGAGTTCAGCTCCTAAACATACGCTGAGACTACTCGACTCTATCCAGAAAAGAGCCATACACTTGATTGGGGACCCCGATTTGACAAAAAATTTAGACACTCTCGAACATCGGAGAAGAGTAGCTACAAAATTTGAAGCTCCTGTAAACAAAATCTACATTAACAGCCAGATAACCTCAGACGGATGCTGCAAAGTGATTGGAATACTTCAAACTAATCTCAACAGGATGGTGTGTCTAGGTTTTTTAATGGGGTTTTCCCTAGACTATATCTCTCAAAGCAAATGCTTCACCATGATGTCAACATCACATCAGAATATCCTACAGATCGTTCTTTTTCCCATGATCGACGAAACCAATCATATTGTAATTTAATAAACTAAACAACATGTTAATCGTAAGACTGCAATTTGTAATTTCAAACGAATATATATATATAGCTGACCTGAGTCTGTTTTACAGATATTTTTATGGAAAGTGTTCAAGGGACGTGGCCCGCTTGATCCCACCAAGATCAAGACCGGGCAGAAATACACGCCGAGCCGCAGACGCTCATTCGTATCAGGTTCAGCTCGTTACACCTCGTACCACCCTATTTCAGACTTCTTTTATATATAGAACCGCATCACTTTGGAATAGCATTCCAAAGGGCGTGTTTCCCGAAGTATACAACCTACAGCGATTCAAGGCCAACGTGAATCGACATCTCCGCTCATGCACCGCTCCCAGAGCGTCATAGGGATTTCCCTGCAGTGCATGTGCATTTTCAATAATAAAAAAAAAGTATGGCTTTAGAGCGGGACATTCAACTGTTGAGGCAGTTTCTGGGGTGGTGAATCATATAGTTCAGGGTTTGGAGAGAGGCGAATGCGTGGGTCTAACTCTGTGTGACCTTAGTAAGGCCTTCGACTGTGTGTCCCATGACTTGCTGCTTGAAAAACTGTATCGTTATGGAGTCAGGAGAATTCCACTACAGCTTATTGGTTCCTATTTGTCTCATAGAAAGCGGTGTGTTTCTTTAAATTATGCATCTAGATCAAGCATGAAAATAGTTAAAAGTGGGGTACCCCAGGGATCCGTCCTTGGTCCCTTACTGTTCATCATATATATAAATGATTTATGTTATCACTTGAGACCGAATAAATGCGTATTGTATGCTGATGATACATCATTGGTTTGCTGTGGGGTTGATGTGTCATTGCTTGTGAGGGCATTGGATGACGTTGAGCGCCGGGCTGAGGAATGGTTCTCTGTTAATCTGCTGAAGCTCAATAGAGATAAGACTCAGAGACTTGTGTTTTCTGGTCGGACGTCCCTACATGGTGGGAAATCCGCGACTACTCTAGGCATAACTCTGGATGAGTCTCTGAACTGGTCTCCTCATGTGACCTCACTGGAGAGGAAGTTATCTTATGTGACCTTCGTTATCAGGAGACTTAAAATACATCTGAATCCTTCTGCACTTCTTACGGTATATTTCTCGCTATTCCACTCTCTTATTTGCTACGGTGTTGTTCTGTGGGGGAATTCAAGCTCCGCCTCTCGTATCTTCAAGATACAGAACAGGGTTGTCAGGGTATTGACGGGCTCGGCATATTCTGCTCATTGTAGACCTCTTTTCATAGATTTGAGAATCATGTCTCTTCCTTCTCTACATATATTATCAGTTACTTGAGATACACGAGAATAAAAATGTGATGAACACTCATAGTGATTTTCATGATTATAGTACTAGAGGTCGTGACCTTCTGCGTGTTCCTCGCTATCGTTTGACAAAGTCGTCCAGAAATACTTTGGACTTACATATTTACAATGCTCTGCCAAGGAGCCTCACCGACGTGAGTTCTGTTAGATTTAAGACTACAGTGAGGTCATATCTGCTCTGTCAGTGTTTTTATACGGTGCAGGAGTTTTTACATGCTTGTGAGACCCGCCATGACTCTTTGTGATGGTTTTTGATAGGCGTTTGTTTTGTGTATTTTGATTATTGTATTTAAATTTTTCATATTGTGTGTTTATTTTAATATGTTTTGTTGTACTACAATAATTATTCCTCACAAAACGTAGCTAATAAATTGTCTATCTATCTATCTACTGATGTTTCAATTATCGACATTTGCTGAGCTCTCGGGAGTAAACATTGCATTTGATTCGTGTAAGCCTATCGATTATTTCAAAATTTATTCCGACAAGAATATATGCCAAAATATAGTTGATGAATCCAATATACATGCTTTTCAACAAAAGACTCAGTTAGGATTAAGTGTAGAAGAACTTGATGCATTTCTAGGCATACTGATAGTGATGGGTTTCCATCGCCTTCCCACAATGAGATCTTATTGGTCTAGAAATGAAAATTTTAATGTTGAACGTATCGTAAAAGTATTATCGCTAAAAAGATTTTTTTTTTAATTTTTAGATATCTACATCTGAACAACAATGAAAACATGCCTCAACCGAAAACCCCTAAATTTGACAAGCTATACAAACTTCGGCCATCTTACTAATTTGTTCCCAACTGCCTTCACACCCTAAAGACTTTATCTATCGACGAAAGTATGTGCGCTTTCAAGGGTCGCACATCCCTAAAACAATATAATATGCCGATGAAACCCATTAAACGTAGCTTCAAAATATGGGCTTTGGCATGTTCCAAAACGGGATACCTTCTCGACTTTCAGATCTATCAAGGCAAGGCAGAATCAACAGGTGATATGTTCGGCGAACGCGTGGTGCTAGATTTATCCAAAAGATTTCAAAGCCGTGGGTATTGCTTGTATTTTGATATTTTTTTACCACAATCCCTTTAATGCAGAAGCTGTTAGACAGAGGCTTTTTTGGTTGTGGTACAATTAGGCAGAACAGAAAGAATTTTCCTAAACACATGTTATGTACTAACTGATAGGGATCTTTCACAAAGTCAATCAGATTCTGTTGCTGCTGGTGATATATCCGTTTATAAGTGGAAGGATCGGGGAGTCAAATGCGTAACCCTTGCTAGCAACAGACCTGACTATAGAAGAAAAACAGAAGTTCTACGAACAAATAAAACAGAACAGAGGGATAGCGTACCATGCCCAGAATCCATTGCAGATTACAATAGGCATATGGGTGGATCTTTTCGATAAATATCACGCAAATTACTCAATTTCGTGGAACTCGTAGTTGGTGGATAAAAATGTTTTATTATTTAGTAAATGCATCAATAGTAAACAGCTATACAGGGTGATTGATTGAAACGCCACATTAGAAGTTTATGGAGAACGAAAAAAGGTAACGATCTGAAATTTTGGTTATGGCCATAAGGGCACAGGATCCGTCGAATGAAAATATTTTCAAGATGGCGGCGCTTCCGGAAATACCGGAAGTAGCTATCAACTTTGTTATTTTAAATGGAATGGTACATTTTTTATTGCATTTTTTGATTCAAAACGTTATTTTAGAGAGACTTTGTCTTGGACTCCCTAGGCGTAAGTCTAGTAATTTTTGAGATTTTTGGACTTTTTTGAATTTTTTTTATAATACAACGTGATGTTTTATATCATCTACTGGCGCCATTTTTAAAGAAAAATTGCTCAAATTTAGGCCATAAGTAAAGGAAGATTTCTAGTTTAGCAATTTTTATAAGTGACACTTTATGTACAGGGTGTCCAGAATTCGACATTCTTTTATTGCAACTTCAGACTATCAAAAGTCTGTTTTTTCAAATACGATGGGACATTTTTTATTTTCGCATCTTATGCGAAACTGAATTTGGCATCAATTTGTATAAGCATTTCCTATACCTATCTGTGATAATTTTTGAGTTATTCAAGAATTTCGATAAAGTTAAGGGAAATTGTTACATAACATAACATTTTTAAATACCCAGCTTTGGAAATGAAAACAATGGAATGCCAATATTATTATTAACTGTCATCCACGTTTATAGCGCCTGTTTGCTTGTATTGTTCAGTCGGATAGTGATTCAAAATGGAAAATCAAGAGTATTCAAACACTGATATTCTGAACTTATTTTGTATTCATGGAGAATGTAACAAAATTATTCAAAGAACTTGCCGAGTATTTAACGAGAGATATCCAAATTTGGCTGAAATGACCAGATGGAAATTTCAAAGAATAGAAGCAAATTTCTTGCAATTCGGAAAAGTGAAATCTGTTCGTAGTCGACATAGTCTTGTTACAAGTGATGAAGTGAATGAAATTAACACTTTGGGATATTTTAATGCCCATCCTCGTAGTTCAATTCGATCGGCAGCGCACGACTTGGGTTTAACGTACTATGCAGTCCAAGCCATATTAAAAAAGCATAACATGCATAATTATTCTTTCACTACAGTTCAAGAACTTCGTCCAGGAGACGATGTAAGGAGAATTGAATTTTGCGAACAGATTCTAATGAAAATCCAGGAAGATCCTAATTTTTTGCGAAAAATTATCTGGACTGATGAGGCAAAATTTGACCGAGAGGGCATAATTAACAGACGAAATCTACACCACTGGTCTGTGGAAAACCCTCATTTAACTCGAGATGTCCACTTTCAAAATAAATTCAGTTTCAACGTGTTTTGTCTTTTAATGGATAATAGATACTCTTTCGTGATTTATGATCAGAATTTAACAGGAGAAAGATATCTCGAAATTTTAAGAGGAGTAGTGGCTGCATTTCAAGAGGAGTTACCACTTAATATTCTAAGAGAGTGTTGGTACCAGATGGACGGAGCTCCCGCCCATTCTACTCGTGATGTGGACCAAGAGCTGACGCTGAATTTCGAAGACAGATGGATTGGCCTTAATGGACCATTGCGATGGCCACCAAGATCTCCGGATTTGACTCCACTCGATTTTTATCTGTGGGGCTACATTAAAACTGCAGTGTATGCTAATCCAGTAAGGACAAGGGAGGAGTTGGAGGAACGCGTCAGAACGGCATTCCGTCATTTAAATCCCGACCATATTTACATTGTGTTAGTTACATGCGTTAGTATTAGGGTTTTGCTACTTGTATGTTCAGTGACTTTTTATTTGTGATATTTACTTTTTTGTGGTGCGATTATTCTTAAAACGATGAGTCAGGTTCCCACCACGTCCAAAACAGTTAAGTTTAGTGATCCAGATTATGAAAGTACGTTACTACAGTGGGAAGACGAGGTGGGAGACAAAGAACTCGAAGAACTTAGTGACCGTGAGAATGTTGGGCAGGATTACTACGAAGAAAGCAAACATGACACCGACTCCGAAATTGAAGTTAGTGATCATGAAGAAACAGAGGAAGTGCGTGAACAACCGAGTGAAAGTACGACAGAGGAAATGGAACAACCGAGTGAAAATACGACAGAGGAAATGGAACAACCGAGTGAACGTGTGACGACTGAAACAACTTCTCGTCAACGTGAAAAAATTTTTTATGGGAAAAATAGATACAAGTGGTCGTCTCAGAGTTTTGTTAGTAGTCGTACGAGAACCCAAAAGCATAATATCATTGTTCAACTTCCGGGATTGCGTCCATCAGCTGTATTGGGGAATAAATCTAATCCAGTTACTTGCTGGAATCTCTTGTTTACCGATGATTTACTGCAAGTCGTACTGCAGTGGACAAATGTAAAACTAAGAAATATTAGAGCGAAGTATAAAAATACTCAAAGATCTGAATTACAAGATCTAGAAATTTCTGAATTGAGGGCTTTCATAGGATTATTATTTTATACTGCTGTTTTTAATTCTAACCATGAAAAGATCGAACGAATATTTACTACCGATGGAACAGGACGTGAAATTTTCCGATCTGTCATGAGCAGAAACAGATTTTCAGTTTTACTTATAGCTTTACGCTTTGATAATCCTGTTGACAGAATACACAGGATTAAAGAAGACTCATTGGCTCCCATTTCAGAAGTTTTTAACAAATTTGTGTCAAATTGTCAACGTGTTTTATCACCTGGTGCTAATATGACTATAGACGAAATGCTCATATCGTACAGAGGCAGATGTAAATATAAAATGTACATGCCTAATAAGCCTTGCAAATATGGTTTGAAGATGATGTGTTTAACAGATGCCAGAAACCATTACTTTTATAATGGATATCTATATTGCGGAAAAGATACTGATGGTGTAGGTCTCACTACAGAAGAAAAAAAATGTTCCAAACCAACTCAATCTGTTCTGAGGCTTTCCAAACCCATATGGAACACGAATCGCAATATAACTGCGGATAATTGGTTCTCATCTATTGAGTTAGCAGAAAAATTAAGACAAAACGGAGTAACATACGTTGGAACGTTAAAAAAAAACAAGCGAGAGATACCTCCGTCCTTTTTGCCCCAAAAAAGTAAAGAACCTGGTTCAGCTTTATATGGGTTTACAAACAATCTTACCATGGTGTCTTATGTGCCAAAAAAAAACAGGGCAGTGATACTAATATCTTCTATGCATCATTCATAAAGTTTTGATGATGACGTAAACAAACCAGAAATTATTGCCTTCTATAATTCGACAAAGGGAGGAGTTGATGCGCTAGATGAAAAATGCGCTAAACATTCAACTGGTCGTCGCACTCAAAGGTGGCCAATGGCAATTTTTTCCGACTAATTGACATTAGTGGTGTTAATGCTCACGTCATTCACCAGTCTTTCAAGGAAAACGGAAAACTGGAAAAGGCAGATTTTCTTAAAATACTTGCTGATGAACTAGTAAGGCCCCATCTTGAAAAACGTTCAGGAGATATTAGGCTGAAGCGTGAACTTCGAGCAACGATCCGCAGAATTTTATCTCTTCCCGATATTGAAGAAGAGCAAATTTTTGAGGTGAAGTTAGAAAAAAGAAAAACATGTAACACTTGTCCACCAAAACTTAAAAGAAAAACATTTTATTTGTGTAAAAAATGCCACAAGCCTACCTGTTTGGAATGTGCATCTAAAGTCTGTAAAAAGTGCGCTCAAAATTTTTGAATATTTTATTGCTGCAATTTTTTACTTCTTCGAGATAATAACTCAACCAAATTTAGTTTTTATAAAGAATGGTTTGTTTACGTTTAGAAAATATAATTAATTTTGTATTAAACATTGTGTTCAGTTAAAAAAATATATTTTGGCCGTATGGAGTCAAATGTATTAAAATATGACATTAACTATATTTTTATAAATTTGTGTATTTTTACAAATAAACTAGAGTATGAGTTATAACTTGGATTTTATTTTAGAGTACAATATAATCTAAAAATGTGTTCTCAACAATTAAAATATTATATTTTTTAAAATATAAGGGGTAAAACTTGCGGTCACCAAGACCGCACTACGGTGCTGACGTTAAGTTTCTTCACTACGGTGGTTGAGGGTTAAAAATGTTATGTTATGTAACAATTTCCCTTAACTTTATCGAAATTCTTGAATAACTCAAAAATTATCACAGATAGGTATAGGAAATGCTTATACAAATTGATGCCAAATTCAGTTTCGCATAAGATGCGAAAATAAAAAATGTCCCATCGTATTTGAAAAAACAGACTTTTGATAGTCTGAAGTTGCAATAAAAGAATGTCGAATTCTGGACACCCTGTACATAAAGTGTCACTTATAAAAATTGCACTGTAAACTAGAAATCTTCCTTTACTTATGGCCTAAATTTGAGCAATTTTTCTTTAAAAATGGCGCCAGTAGATGATATAAAACTTGATATAAAAAATGATGTTGTATTATAAAAAAAATTAAAAAAGTCCAAAAATCTCAAAAATTACTAGACTTACGCCTAGGGAGTCCAAGACAAAGTCTCTCTAAAATAACGTTTTGAATCAAAAAATGCAATAAAAAATGTACCATTCCATTTAAAATAACAAAGTTGATAGCGACTTCCGGTATTTCCGGAAGCGCCGCCATCTTGAAAATATTTTCATTCGACGGATCCTGTGCCCTTATGGCCATAACCAAAATTTCAGATCGTTACCTTTTTTCGTTCTCCATAAACTTCTAATGTGGCGTTTCAATCAATCACCCTGTATACTCTATAAAGAAACACTGAAGAAAAAAAATCCAAGTGCTAAACCTCTGTCAGCCAGTTTTGAGTTTCGAGTGAACTGGCAAATGAACTGATTGGATCATTTACCCAGAGAAAAAGACCTGGACCTGCGGCACAGAAGTCATCATCTTTGAACATCAACTCTCATCTTCCCATAAAGGGGACCTATCGCCGCTGTGTACTCTGCAGTTCATCAAAGAAAAAGCAGACACGTTGTAATATAATATGTCAAACTTGCAAGGTTGCATTAGTAAAGGCTGCTTTGCACTATATCATTCAAAATAAGAAATTTTTAGTATTACATTATAATATGTAGAGTTTTTTTATACATAAAAGTTATTATTTGGTTGTGATTGTTCTATGTAATATTTTTTTCCAATAAAACACCAAAATTAAATTTTTATTAGTGAGGTAGCTATGGCTAACCACTGCTCAGTAGATGTTAGTGATTGATATAAATAGCCTGTGGTAGCTGTATCTACCACCCTTTACAGCCCTAATGGCTATTTATAGATTTTTTCAACCTTGTTTCCCGACTGTTGACCTTACCTTTGATAAAATTTCACCATCAAAAATAAGTTTTTTTAATTACAAATAGTTCTGCGCCTTAAAGGGTTGATGTCATACGTAAGCCAAATTTATGGTATAGCCCGGGATGTGCATTCACATCATGTTAATGTTATTTCTAGGAAAGAAAAGAGTTTTAAGAAAAGCTAAGAATCTGGAAGTAGAAGAAGCTTTGTTCCTGTTTCTAGTGTCATTTTACGCACAAAGGCGAAATATTTTTATGAACAGATCACTGATAAAAATGACTTCTGGGCTAGTTCCGGATGGCTGGATAAATTTAAGTTGAGACACGGCATTCGATTTTTGAAAGTGTGTGGAGAAATAGTCCAGTCATTTAAGCTTATTAGGTAAGAATCTCGGAATTCGAGATACCCAGCTGTAAGTCTGTAAATAATTGTATATTGACAAAGTTGTCTCAAAACCTACATATGGTAGCGTGTACGCAACCATTAAATTTCAAGGTTAAAGGTAACAAAAATTGTTTTTTTGCGCTTTTTTTGTAAATATCTCATTTTCAATGGATTTTTTGCTATTTGTATTTATTATCAATATTGTAGAATACAAAATTCTCTACAAATTTTGTTTAAAAAATGTTCCATACTGTCAACCGTTTTCGAGATAGAGGGCGGAGAGCGCGCTGTCACAGCATCACTTCAGGTCAACCGGTGCCTCCGGTCGAAAACGCGAAAGAAAGAAAGAAAGAATATCTTCAATATGAATTGAGTCCGTATCCAACAGCTCTATTTGATAATGATGGCATGAGAAAAACAACAAAATCGTAATTGTACGACAACAGGAGTCCAATTGATTTTCTTCTGAATGAAAATAATGTGACGTTCATTATTGATGGCGGATTTCTTCTTCATCATGTTGTATGGAGCAGAGAAGATACTTTTTCTATTATTTTTGATAAATACATGAATAAGTATTTACCAAGGCATTACAGTTCCAAAATATTTGTTGTATTTGACGGATATTCAGACTACAGTAAGAACGTAAAAGCTGATGAGAACTGCTGCACTTTCAAAAACGTATGAAGTCTGTTTCGATGAAACAATGGTTGTACCAGTTACTCAAGAAAAATTCTTATCAAATCGAAATAACAAAGATATGCTCATTAATATGTTAATTGAAAAATTACAAGCTGCAAATCGTAGTAGCTGATCCAAACCATATTTTTTTCAACTGTGTGAGCTACTTACAAGAATCTCGAATTTTCATAGCTAATGTCTAAAAATTCAGTTACCCACCAGTATACATGTCCTATTAGCAACAAATGATAAAGATGTATACGACTTGATTGTAGACTTTGTGGTTAGGACTGGAATTCCTCTGTAGAATATTATATGTGTGGTTTATCAGAAATGATCAATGATCAGTTAAAAGTTGTGTGTGGCTGAAGGACCTTCGTCCATAGCCAGTTCACAGATAATAAAAAAAAAGCTGCAAATATTACTACTAAACAAGCCAGAGATGACAGAGATGATAGAGATGTTCGTATTGATTAAACTGCAATAATTGAAGAAGCTAAGTCTGAAAAAACTGCAGTTATAATAGGACAAGATATTGATTTACTTGTCATTTTAATTGGGCGTACACTGTCTTACGAACGAGAAATTTTCTTTAAAAAAGTTGGGAAAGGAAATGTGAAAACGGAGATATACTTGACTAAAAGTTTTGATAATTATCCTCATTCCAAAACACATATTTTATTTTTGCACGCATTAAGTGGCTGGACACAACTTCTGCGCTTTTTAAAAATGGAAAAAAATAATTTTTAAAAGTTTTTGAGAAACTGTATTTTGTATTTGTATTTGTATTTTTTGAGGGTGATTAAGTTGCTGCGACCTAATAGATCTATTGTATCCCCTCTACTGTGCTTCACCTGGTGTGGAATCCCTTTAGTGAAGCACCCTCTCCAAGTCCGTTTCCTTGAGAAACTTCAGGATTTTGAGAGGATCAAGGTCGGGTAAGTTCCCTGTCTCTAGTAGGTGGTGACCCAGGACATTACTTCTTTTGAGTTCTATCGCATCGCAGTTGAGCAGCAGGTGACGTGGTGTCTCGTCTCCTTTCCCGCAGAATCTGCAGACGCCATTTCTTCTATGCCTAACTTCCTCAGGTGTTCCTTGAGCTTGCAATGTCTCATTAGGAATCCCGTCAGTGTTCTGTTAATTCTCTCAGTTAAAATTCCCGAGAAGTTCTTTGGATTGTCTCAACCCCGAGAGATTCCTCCAATGGGTTTCTCTCAGTTTTCTTCTTCCTTTTGGAATTCTGCTTGAAGAAAGTATCTTCGAAGCCACAGAATGGTTCTGGTTCTATGAAGGGTGTCGATGCTCCTTTTCTTGCCAATGAGTGGGCATTCTTCTTGCGTTCGAGGTGGTCTCGAGCTCAAGGATTGTTTGGATTGCCGACTGTCATGACGGGTGACAAGCCCCGCTCGGTCAGCAGTCTGTTTTGCGGTGATGTCCCGCGATTTCTTGGTTTTTTGTTTCTTACCATGGTTGATCCCACGAGTAGCTAGGGATGGGTGAGGATGGGTGAGGGGATTGATACAGTGGGGTGCCCCCTGTGCCCCAAGGTTGAATCCAGTAGGACTGGTCTTCTATCCAGTCACGCATCCCATCAGCCTGGACCCCCGCCTTAGGATTTAGTTTTTTTTTTAGTGAGGTTGTCTCCTTTTGGTTCCGGCGATTAAGCCCAGACCCCCGCATGATACGGTATATCAGATAGTCCACAGTCGGACATCTCTGGCGCCGTTTCCCCTAGTGCAGACCTTTAGTCACGACACGACAACCAGGTTAGGGGAGGTGGTCCGCGGCACGGTTTTGAGCTACCAGTCTAGAATTTTACCTCCGACGAGCTTTATGACCACTGCTAACCCTACTCACTTACGCTCATTGTAAGGCCTTCCCCCTATCCGCCACCTGGGGACGCGCCTGATGGGTACTCAACCGCACGGGTTTGAGAAACTGACAAATTTGGATGAACTAGCTGCAGCATTTGAGGAAGAAAATTGTTCGGCCCAGAGTAAGAGATTATTAGAGAGTGGAACTATAATGCTCCGAAATCTGTGAAAAGTCTCGATCATCTTCGTTATATGCATTACGTCAAGTCTACAAAACTTAATAAACCTGTGCAGCTTTCAAATATTCCACCAACAAGTGCAGCTGCTCATCCACATTTCAAACGTGTATATTATCAAGTTCAAACTTGGTTAGGGCATGATTTGGAACCCCAGGTATGGGGTTGGGCAATGCGAAACGATTTTCTGGAGCCTATCATTACAATTTTACCAGCTGCTCCAGAAGATTTGCTAAATACAATTTTCTGCAACTGCCAAGAGTGGTTGTGGTTCGCGATGCGGATGCAGGAAAGCGGGCTTGCAATGCTCTTTAGCTTGTGGCCAATGTAATGGGCAAGCTTGTCTCAATGCTCTACCATATCAGAGCGATAATGAAGACCAGTTTGAAATTTACCAGCAGCCGGAAAACGACGATGAAGAGGAAGAAGATGATTAAAATTATAAATTGCAGTTTTTGTACCCTTTATTCCATTTTTTTACTTTTAATAAAAATAAATGTATTGAATGATATTTTTTAATAAAAAGATTAATTCATAATTTATTTGTTTTTTTTTTCATCATGTAAGAAGTTTGTTATGATTGTGAACAGGGTATATTTTGAAATGGTCATGAACGGATTATATATGTAGACGTCAATGATTAATTACAAAAAATGGCGGAAGCCGCCGACGTTTGTATGGCAGTAATTGTATATTGTATTATTGGGTTGGGTTTGATGATGTACGTATGGGAATATTAAACGTCGAATGGGGATCTGTGTGCTTTAATAAATTCCTTGCGAATCCCTGTTGCTATCCCAAGACAATAAACAACACTGGCGACGAGGATGGGATTCGAACCCACGCGGGCATTATCACGACTGCCTTTACCGTCAGAGGAACCCCTACAGTGGGAGGAAGCTGATGTTTCGCAAATTGAATTATTAAACAATTTGCCTATTACGGTGCCAGAGATTGCTAAGGCTACGGCTGATGACATGTCAGTAAGGAAATTGCTTCAAGGACTTAGGTCAGGGAAATTTGTTGCTCACGAAGATAGGTTCGGTATTGATCTCTCAGAATTTTCATTGCAGAGTGATTGCATATTGAGAGGGTCAAGGGTATTTATTCCAGTAAAGTTGAGACAGAGAGTGTTGGACGAGTTGCACACGGCACATTTTGGCATTAGTAGAATGCTAGCTTTGGCACGAAGTTATGTCTGGTGGCCAGAGTTGGACAAACAAATAAAACAAATAACAGCAAACTGTATTCAGTGTTGCCTAAATAAGAACAACCCTAGCGCTGTTGCCGGGAAGCATATCTGGGAATATCCATCAGTGCCATTTGAGCGCGTCCACATTGATTTTGCCGGGAAATTTTTAGGAGTGTACTTCTTAATATTAGTAGATGCTTTTTCAAAATGGCCTGAAATACATATACTAAATAAAATAGATACAGATTCGACTATTGAAATCCTAGAGAAAATATTCGTGACTTTTGGCCATCCGCGAATTGTGACAAGCGATAATGGGAGTCAATTTGTTAACGTTAAGTTCCAAAACTATCTGGAGACGCACGGGGTTAAACATAGGAGGTCTGCGCCATACAATCCTGCGACAAACGGACAAGCCGAGAGGTATGTACAGACCTTGAAACATAAATTAAGATGTTTAAGAGCAAATAGAAGTAATGTACAAGAGAACTTGAATAAAATTCTTTTACAATATAGGATCACTCCACACAGTGTTACAAGTAAGTCTCCTGCTAATTTAATTTTCAACTATCCAGTAAGATCGAAATTTTCTCTTATGTGCCCTCAGAGTAATGTTAGGGAGAGAGTGAGAGTGTTACAGGTGGGTGACCGAGTGATAGCTCGTAACTATCTTGGAAACGAAAAGTGGAAATTTGGTAGAGTTTCAAAAAAGTTGGGAACATTGCATTATGAAATACTTTTAGATGATGGGTTATTTTGGCGTAGACACATTGACCAGCTGAGGGAAGTTGGGAATGAAATTAAATTGTTACCATCTCGTTCTGATTGTTATGATGATAGTGTTGGGTTGGAAAAGGAGGTGCTTGTTGACAATAACGTGGGAGTAGATGAGGTGTTACAGACGCTAGAGAAGGGATGCTCTCCTTTGTCAAATAATGAACCTACTAGTCAAGTAGGCCCAGATGATGTTCCAACACGTATATCCATAAGGCAAGAGTCCTCTCCTCTGGAGCCTGTCGCAAATACTCCAAATATTCATGTGTCAAATGATTCTAGTGATAATATGCTTCGTAGAAGTACTAGGTGTAAGAAACCTGTAAATCGATTGAACTTGTAAGTAGATTTAAGAGGGGGAGGAACTGTTATGATTGTGAAAAGGGTATATTTTGAAATGGTCATGAACGGATTATATATGTAGACGTCAATGATTAATTACAAAAAATGGCGGAAGCCGCCGACGTTTGTATGGCAGTAATTGTATATTGTATTATTGGGTTGGGTTTGATGATGTACGTATGGGAATATTAAACGTCGAATGGGGATCTGTGTGCTTTAATAAATTCCTTGCGAATCCCTGTTGCTATCCCAAGACAATAAACAACAAAGTTATTAATATCAATTAGGTTAAAATTCAAATATAATTCCTATATTTTCATTAACAATTCTGCAATTAAGTACATGGGCAGAGTTATGTTGGCGATTCTGAGGAAGAACAATTGAAACGACGAGTCTGCATATTAGCACTTCCAGTGAATACGCAGACCTCAATATCATATTATTAATATAGAATAAGTAATGCATTGTTAGTTATTTGAAGATGAAGTATACTTTAGCATGATAAGATTCAGTATTGTACGAGATTCTGTATACAGAGTATGTCTTGCTCAAATAAAAGATAATTTCTTTTAAAAACGGTCTTCTGCCCTTTGGGAACTTAAATGGCGCAGTCAGTAGGATAGTGCCCTTTTGTCACTAATTAGCTGAACGTATATCAGCTTGTGCGAAAGTCGATTTTCAAATCGTTAAGGTGCTATCGGTGTGAAATTTCGGTTCAGTGTACTGAGAGCCACAGCATCGGGTCTGATCTCAGAAACATCGGGCGATTTCTACACCAAGAACAAGTGTTCCAAGGAGTATCCAGAGCAACCCCAGCATCTGGAAAGAAGATCAACAATCACCAGAACAGAGGATTTCCACGAATAGGATCATCCCCAAGTTCAACCAGGAGAGCCCCACACTGTAAATGTGAGTTCCTTTCCTAATCCTAGTTTAAGTGAAATGCAAAGAAAATAAATCAAATTAATTATTTCAAAGAAAGAAATTAAATAAGCTGAATCAATTTCTGATAAACAAATCATTAAATTTTCCTACGACCACTATACAAAACACTACTTTGCGCATCGTTTTTTGTGCGCAAACTAGCAGATTTCTCACGTATCCAAAACAGTGCGACAAAGTGACATAACGCATAGCCAAAAATCGTTTCCGTACAGTTTTAATGTAAACAATAGTGATGGGCGGTAACTGAGAACTCAACTGTTACTTATTGTTAATGGAATAACTATTCATTTAAAGCTTCAAGGTAATAAAATAAACACAAATGGGATAACGTAGAACCCGACAAGACTATAAAATATAATATACTTATTATTCTCTTGTGGCAGTAATTATTAAAATTTACGAGTTGATCGCTAATAACAGCATCGGTAGCGTTCAAATCAAATTCACGAACGTGAAAGCTCGCACACCTCTAACTTCAATCCACGACTGTGCCTGCGTTGTGTGGAAGTTGCATATCTACCACGTATCTCCACGCTCCACGTTACTTTATTTTTAGTTTAGATACAGAGTCTAATAATAAATAATAATAATATTGTCGGTAGAATTCAATGATTTAACAGTATATAATAGTAATATTAAAAAGTCATTGGTAGAATTGAAAATAATACCTACCTAGGTAGTCTGAAAAAAAAAACTTTAGGTACCTATCATTATAATGGATTGTGATTCCTCTGAATCTGAAGCAGAAAATACACCACCTGCTGAAGTCAGAAAACAAGCAGGTTTGTGTTCTTTGAATTTGCTACCTGTAGTTTCGAGAGAAAAATACGAATCTGCTTATAAACATTTCATAAATTGGAGAAAAGGTCATAAAAGCAGAGCATTGTCAGAAAAAATAATTTTTGTGTTAAATTTGTTAAATAATTAATCTATTAAATTGTGGTCGTAGGAAAAGTACTGTGTGTAGCACGTGCGGAAAAGAAATTTCACACTCGTGTGAATTGTGACACTCGACTTCGTCTTGTGTCACAATTCTTTCACACTCGTGAGAAATTTTCTCTTTTCCGCACTTGTTTCACAATATACTATTTATTAAATAAATAAAATAAATTTAATAGCTCATTTTAATAGTGATTGCTCATATTAATTATTATTAAAGAATATTTCAATCCCAATTTTAAATAAGTGATTTTAGATAAGCAATTTATTTCTATAACTGTACATAAACATATATTTTAGCACTTTTACTTCACTAGAATTTTAGTGAAATTTATTTACTGCATTTATTGTGTTTTCTGTATTTTTATTGTGTAAACATTTTTGAATTTACGTTTACATTTAAATCAGAATGACTGACTATACAGCAATTAGAGCTTATGCCGAAGCTATACCACGTTATGACGGCAATGAGTTTAGCCTCTATCCCTTTATTGAACATTCGGAAAGATTATGAAATCAATTCACTGATCCCGAGCGACCAGAAATAAATTAATATCTACTAGGACTCGTTCAATCAAAATTAATTAATAGAGTCCTTGCCTTCATTGGTAGTCGAGTCGATCTAACGACCTGGCCCAAAACAAAAGCAGCACTTATTTCATGTTTCGATGACCATCGCAGCATAGAATGCTTAGCAAATGACATAAACATTGCCACCCCTTTAAATAAGGAATCCCTATTAGATTTTGGACATCGCTTGCAAAATTTAAGAAGTAAAATTGCCACTAAATTAAAAGCCATACCTGTCACCGAAATGACTATCGAGAAAAAAAGATATAAAATATGTTCACTATGAAGAAATGGTTTTAAATACCTTCATTAGAAACTGCACCCTAGAGAATTTAACATTGGATTCTTTGTACCGCGAAAGGATCAATGTGATGTTTGCGAAGCCTACAAAAATGCAACGGCGCAAGAAAAAGCCAATTTGGAGAGCGCTTATCAGTTGCATCAGACAGAAAAAAAGTTAAGTCGTGATGAAAAGGCCAGAGATAAGAAAAACGCTTGCGAAATTGGATCCAACATGGTTGTAGCAACGTATGATTTGCAGGCCGTTCTTCCGGTACCGGTAGGGCAAACGTCTGCGTTTTTTTATAAATCAAGGCTGAATTGTTACAATTTAACCGTGAGTATTCCGAATAACACAATGTTATGAGCCATAACTTTCTCACAATGTTATTTATAGGTATCGGAGATACAAAAGGACCACACAGTCTGTTATTTTTGGCACGAAGGGTTAGGGCATAGAGGTGCCAACGAGATAGGGTCCTGTGTTTTACTGTTTCTTGAAGAACTAGCCAAGACTCGGGCTGATGCCGATATTGTATTTTATTCTGACAATTGTGGTGGCCAACAGAAGAACCGGTAAGAAACTATGCAATAATCATTTATTAACTAATAGCCCATTATAATAGTTTATGTTCAATTAATTTCAGATTCATAATTAGAATGTACTTATATGCAGTGGAAAAGTTCCGACTAAAGTCAATTACCCATAAATTTTTCATTCGAGGGCATACACAGAATGAAGGAGATGCGGTTCATAGCACCATTGAAAAGTCGCTCAAGAAGGCAAAAAAATCAGGGCCTATATACGTACCTGATCAATACGTCTCTATAATAAGAACCGCAAAGAAAAAAAGGAATCCTTTTATTGTAAGAGAGATGAACTTCGGAGATTTTATGGATTTGAAACTACTAAGTGATGAGATGGCCTTTATTTATTCGAAAAATGTAAACGGTGATCAGATTAAAATTTCAGACATCAAAATGTTGTGTTTTGAAAAAGGTAACGATTCCTACTTCTACAAAATAAGCTATGACGATGATGCGAGCTGGCAACGTGTCCAGATTAGAACCGTCAGCAGGCGTTCTTCTGGAGCAAATATAAAAAATATATTTTTCATTCTCCCCTTTACGAAAGTGTAACTTTCTGTCTTGATAAGGCAACCGAAAGCGAAAGTAAAACATCCTAGGTGATAGGTTGCTAGGTGGTTGCTAGCTATGAAAAACTTTCGTGGCCTGGACAAAAAAGTAGAAATGCCAGTTTGATTAACGTTTATTTAGATGGAAAATTGAATGTAAAACTACAATAAAAACTTCCAGTACCTACCTAAATCTTTCTGGAACATACAAGTAATTATTATTGTATGTTCCAGAAAGATTTACTCGAATTTGCAGCTTCTTGAATGAAATTCATTTTGAACTAAACTACGATCTAAGATTCTAAAATTATAGCGGTACAGAGTTTTAAGCTTGACAGTGTCATAAATTAATAATTTAAAACTATCGTTACTATGGTAATGTTAAAAACATGGCACCTTATAATAATTCCATTGTTATCACTGAATCGTATTATTTTACTCATTTCTTCTTAATCCGAAGGTTCAATGGCAAGGGGAGAATGAAAAGTTTAATACATTACACGCTACGAAAGCTCTTTCAGGTGCTCGGAGTTTTTAAATAGCCTCGGCTACGCTACGCTTCGCCTCGGCTATTCAAAAGACCTCGCACCTAAAAGTGAACTTTCGTAGCTTGTAATGTAAATAACTATTTAAAACCAGCATACAATTCGAAATTGCCACTAAGTGCAAATACAAAGGCAGATATACAAAGTAATATCATTCCTAGATTTTATGAATCGTTTTTCAGTACAATTATGTAAGCTGTAAAATTTCTAATTAGGAAATATTATTCATAAAAAAAATTACGAGTTTTTTTATACTTGTTTTCTAAAATAATTAATTTTTTCAATAAGCTACCTTCCCGAATCAGTGAGTTCTGTATAATATTATGGACTTTGTTAAATTGACTTATGTGGCATAATTGCATTAATATTACAAGTCACAGTAGAACAATGACGCAAATGGAAGGTCATCGACTTCTATTGGTTGTAACTGCTATTTTTTTGAAAAATTCGAGAAATTCATACACTATTTAAAATTAGAACACATTTTCTGTACAATATAGCTTTCTTAATTTTTTTGCGAAATAACTGTTACCCAGTTAACAAATAATTAGAAATAAAAATCTTCAATCGTCATTTCTGAGTAACTGCATTTTTTGCACTTGCGTCATTGTTGTTCTAGATGTGCGAAATAAGAACAACTGATGAAAGTCCTTTACATACAAGAACATACAGATACCCTTATATTCATAGAGCAGAGTTGTTGACAGACAAATAGATAAAAGGTTAAATGACGAAATTATTAGACCATCTGACAGCCCTTGGACTTCACCTATATGGATAGTTCCAAAAAAAATTGACGCATCGAACAAACCGAAATGGCGTGTCGTTGTGGACTATCGAAAATTAAATGAGAAGACCATTGACGATAGATATCCAATCCCTAATATAACAGACATATTAGACAGGTTAGGAAGAGCAAATTATTACACCACTTTAGATCTCGCTAACGGGTTTCACCAAATTGAAATGTGTCCCGAAGACATACCTAAAACAGCCTTTTCGACAGAATCATGTTATTACGAATTTCTTCGAATGCCCTTTGGCCTAAAAAACGCACCGTCAACATTCCAACGCGTAATGAATAACGTCCTAAAAGGTTTAGTCGATAAATGTTGTCTTGTTTACATGGACGATATTATAATTTTTAGTTTATCTCTACAAGAACATGTAGATAATTTAAAATCTGTGTTCGAACGACTCAGGAATTCGAACATGAAAATACAACCCGATAAATTTGAATTTTTCGGGAAAGAGATCGAATTTCTAGGTCATATAGTGACACCGGATGGAATAAAACCAAATCCAAAGAAATTACACGTTATCAAAAATTTCCCAATACCTAAAACAGCCCGCGAAATAAAATCATATCTCGGATTAGTTGGATATTATCGAAAATTTATCGATAACTTTGCAAAAATTACAAAACCTTTGACTAAATGTCTCAAGAAAAATGAAATTCTAAAACACACCCCCGAATTTGTCGAATCCTTCAATAAATGCAAAGAACTGTTGTGTAATGAACCGATTTTAGCTTACCCGGATTTTAATAAAGAATTTATAGTAACAACAGATGCAAGTCAATACGCCCTTGGGGCAATACTCTCGCAAGGACCAATAAATTCTGACCGTCCTATAGCGTATGCTTCTCGAACTCTAAACCCAGCAGAGATTAACTATCATGTTTCGAAGAAAGAATTACTCGCCATTATATTTGCGGTTAAAACATTTCGACCCTACATATTTGGGAGGAAATTTAAAATAGTAACTGACCACCAACCCCTTACTTTCTTATTTTCCGTGAAACAACCAAACTCAAGATTTGTCCGATGGAGACTCCTTCTTAGCGAATACGACTATGAAATTATATACAAAAAGGGAAAACTTAACACCAACGCAGATTCTTTATCGCGAATCAAAATTAATACCGAACAAATTTACCCTCTAGAACTACCAGACAACGACAGTTTAATGGTACAAACGGGAGATGACGACATGAATAAATTCCTCAATGACCAAATCGGTGAGACATCTGTTGTAAACAATCAAAAGAAACCCAAAATATTGAGAATAATAATCCAATCGATACTAACGATAACCCAATGTCTTACAGCAACACTGTACATTCTAGCGCAGAAACCCCAATTTTAGACATACCAATAACCGATCACGTGATTAACTACTATAAAAACCAAATCGTGATTAATAATAAACCAATTCCAAATTTTAAACTGGTGATGAAAATTACCAGATTTTTCATCACCCTGTAGAAAAATCTAAACTACATAATATAATACCTTGTAAAAAGTTAAGATAAGGACATGTAAAGCCGTTTTTAGATATATTGAGCCGTTCTAGTTCTACACTGCTTTGAAGTTGGAAAATTGCGATTTTCACTTGTTTATAACTCATAAACCGCTCAATCTAAATTCCTGTGGTGAAAACCACCTGTATTCGATTTCTTCAGACATTTAAAAATATAATATTTTACTGGGTGTCCCCGTTAAAATAACGAAGTAGGTGTCAACTTCCGATATTTCCGGAAGTGCGACCATCTTGAAAATAGTTTCATTGCATTTCGCATAGTCACTTATGTCAGGAAAATTTTCATTTTGAAACTGTAGGATCAATATTTCTCAAGATATGGCCGCTGTTCATTCTTAAATGCCCACCCGGTACAAGAGGAAGACTAACAGGGGATATACCTCACAAGAGACCTTCCGTGCAGCCGCAAAGGAAATTGTGGAAAACAAAAGATCTTTAAGGACGGTTGCTCAAGAATTCGGCATAAATTTTATGACATTGCAGAGATACTGCAAGAAATTAAAGGACAAGGGTACGTAGTTTTTCAAAAAATCAACATCTTTTCCCCACATTTTAAAGTTGGATGAAAAAATAAGACTTTATATTGCAAAAAATAATGGAGCAGAACCGACTGCTGGCTACAAAAGAAATCGTCAAATTTTACCAGATTTGCTTGAGACTGAGCTTTCAAATTATTTATTGGAATGTTCAAAAACATATTATGGTCGTTCTACAAAAGAAGCTCGAAAGTTGGCTTACGAATTTGCAGTAAAAAATCAAATTACTATTATTAATCAAAGTTGGCGTGAAAATTTTATGGCTTCAGCTGATTGCTTGTCTTTATTTCTTAAACGTCATCCAACATTATCTATAAGAACCCCCGAAGCTACTAGTCTCAGCAGAGTCACCAGTATTAATCGGGAGAACGTATCAAAATTTTTTGATCTATTAGAAGAAGTTTTGAACAGGTATAAATTTGAGTGTCAAGACATATTATATAATGTGGATGAGACCGGTGTTACAACCGTGCAGAAACCAGAGAAAATTATTGCGCAAAAGGGTGTAAAGCAAGTGTGTTCCGTTACTTCTGCAGAGAGGGGCACGTTGGTTACCTTGGCTTTGGTCGTAAGTGCTAGTGGTAATACTGTCCCTCCAATGTTTGTCTTCCCCCGAGTAAATTATAGAGACCACTTTGTTACCGGCGGTCCACCTGGTTGCATCGGAACTGCGAACAAATCGGGATGGATGATTAAAGAAGACTTTGTTAAATTTTTGTCCCATTTTATTAAACACGTTAGATGTACAAAAGAGAAGCCGGTTCTTTTATTATTGGACAACCACGATTCTCATCTCTCTATTCATGGAATTGATATTTGCAGAGAAAACGGTGTGGTAGTTTTATCTTTACCACCCCATTGCTCGCATAAATTGCAGCCACTGGACAGGTCCGTGTTTGGGCCACTCAAAAAGTTCATAAACAGTTTTAGCGATTCTTGGTTAAGAAGCAATCCCGGGAAGACTATGTCGATATAAGACATTTCAGGCATTGTGAGAGAAGCACTGCCACTAGCTGCAACACCCAAAAATATTCAGGCGGGGTTTAGAGTCTCTTGAATATACCCATTCAATCGGCATATTTTTAGCGACGATGAGTTTTTAACTAGTTTTGTGACTGATCGCCCTTGTCCGGAAAACGTTACTCATGTCACTGCTGATCAGGAAGTCAACGAAATGGCTCAAGCAGAAATAATATCTATGGAGGATCAAGAGACATCCAGGAAAGTGCTTGATATGGCTTTAATATCGTGCCCCGCCAGATCACAAGAAGTTGAACAAAAGACACCCGAGAAAGTGCTTAATAGATGTTCAATATCCGGTCCCTCCAAATTACCAGAATCCGATGGTTCCTGTAAAACGCTCTATTTTGATCCTTGTGCCTTACAAAAAACATCCAAGCTTGGAAGTTAGTCTACATCCCCAACGTCTGGATGTTCAAAGAGTAGTTCGTTTACATCCCCAACGCCTGGATGTTCTAAGAGTAGTTCGTTTACATCCCCAACGCCTGGATGTTCTAAGAGTAGTTCGTTTAAATCCCCAACGTCTGGATGTCCTAAGAGTAGTTCGTTTACATCCCCAACGCCTGGATGTTCTAAGACTAATATTATATTATAGCCCCTCAGACATACGCCCTCTTCAAAAATCTGGAGAGAGACAACTGAACCTTAAGGGTCGGAAACGCCGCAAAGCTGCTATTTTAACGGATACACCGAACAAGAACGAATTACAAGCAGAACAAGAACAACGCGATGCCAAAAAGATAAAGGAGACAATAAAACAGAAGGGTTTAAAGAGAAACATCACGGCTAATAAGAGAAGAAAAGTAGGACTGAGTAAAAAAGTTGTAAAATCCAGCGATGACGAGGAGACGCTATGTCTGGCTTGCGCTGGAAATTTTTCAGACTCCAAGGCAGGCGAGGGATGGATAAAATGCACAAAATGTCATGGTTGGGCTCATGAGAAGTGCGTAAACCCAGGATTATATTTTGTTTGCCAAAATTGTGACTCTGATGATGACTGTTAAGATTCCGATAAAGACTGTTAGCTTGTAACAACTTACCCCAAGGCTGTAACAACCAACCCCTAATGTATGTCTTGCATAATGGTACTTCAACTTGGATATGTCAAATAATTACTGTTGAACTTTGTAAATCGACTTAATGTTCTGAGACTAAATTTAATTGCGAGTGTGTTACCACCAAAAGCTTCACAGGTGAAAAAATGGAAACCATCACTGGCAGAAAGAGAGGGAATCATCGTTGTTGTAAAGGTAGGTAAATTAATTTTTATATTTTAAGTGAAAAACGGTGCCGCAAGACGTTGAAGATGCAGTAACCAAAAAACGGAAGAAAATGAAAGAACTTGGCTTAAACGTTCAACCATTTGTGATTGTATTGGCACCATCAATAACAACAGTTGAAAAAGTATACGTAAGCATAGAATCGAATTTGTATGAAGTTCCTTCCGTGCTAAAGGCACTTGAAGTTTGTTTCAAGTCGTTCTTTGTCCTACACATAGCCTATCCCCCAGAATCTGAGCATTTGTGGTTACTTATTCAGTGGATGATTTACGAAATTCATACAAAATACGACTCCAAACATCCAAACATTTTATCTCTCGTGA
Organism: Malachius bipustulatus; assembly: GCA_910589415.1. Taxonomy (NCBI): domain Eukaryota; kingdom Metazoa; phylum Arthropoda; class Insecta; order Coleoptera; family Melyridae; genus Malachius; species Malachius bipustulatus. The sequence goes on along the minus strand of OU342631.1, from coordinate 58,992,424 downwards.
AGAGGATCAAATTAAGTAACATAGATAAGTAGTTTAAATCATCATGTTTAAATGTAGGATATGCAAGGTACCTATCTATACACAGCGAAAGCAAATATTTTATCCACCTAAAAATCTGCCATCCCTTAAACGATAAGTTTTATTGCATTTCAAACTCATGTAGCAGAATTTTTCAAAACGCGTGGTCATTAAAGAAACATATTAAAAAAATCATCGAACTATAGAGGAAAATATTAATTCATCACATTCTCCTCCTAAACTCATAAATTCATCAGGATGCAAGTTATCTTTAAACCAAAATACTAGCCTAATAATAGCAAATAATGATAATGATGAACATGTGAACTCATATTCTAATACAAAAAATGAACACCGCATTGGTTTGCAATTTATAGGTAAGTTAAGTTGTAATGACACAGTCACTCGTTCAGTAGTGCAAAAAGTTGTAGAAGAAGTCCAAAACCTAACATCCGATATCCGTGAACAGTTTTAGTGTGTTTAGTGAACAAAATATAACATATCCAAAGAAGACATGTTGAAAATCAATAGTCTGATTGTATCTAATACATCACCTTTCGATGGAATCGAGACCGAATATACAAGAATGAAGTATCAATCATCAAATTTTTTAATTAAACCGCTTTCCCATTTGATAGGAGAGTATCAAGGCGCAGGTCATTCCAAAGGTTCAACAACTCATTCGACAAAGTCATACACTTCTCAAGTTATTCCCATGAGACATGTATTCAAAGAGTTTCTCCAACTTCCGGGTGTACTAAAGATTATTGAAGCACACATGCGTGAGAGTTTAAGTGATGCTGACACAACTATTATTGACAATGTATTAAAGGGTACCATTTGGAGAAACATCATCAGCAAATCTACAGAAAAATGTATTATTCCCTTATATGTATATTTTGACGAATTTGAACCTGGAAATCCCCTAGGGTCTCAGGCTGACAAACATAAATTAGGTGCTATTTATATTTCAATTGCTGCATTACCACCTAAATTTTCGTCAAAACTAGAAAACATATTTCTTGCACAGCTCTTTGAAACTAAACATGCATTTTTGTTTACAAATTCAGAATTTTTCGATTATTAATCACAGAATTAAAATGTTTAGAAGAAGAGGGAATAACGGTGTCGGATGAGATGAATCATAAACGGCAAATATATTTTTCTGTTGTAGCTGTATTGGGAGATAATGCTGGTCTTAATTGGATTTTAGGTTTCAATACAAGTTTCAACAGCAAATATTTTTGCCGCATAATGTAAGTTAGAAAAAGAAAACTGTCAACAAAGTTTCAAAGAAAGTCCACTTCATCTTAGGAATCCTATCAATTATGACATAGATTTGCTAAACAACGATTTCGGTGTAAAGAATGAAAGTGTTTTCAATGATTTAAAGTCGTTTCACAATTGTGTCAATTTTTCTGTAGACATAATGCACGATATTCTTGAAGGTATTTGCAGATACGATATGGGTTTGATACTGCATGATTTTATATACGAACAAATTTTTTTTACAGTCTTTGAACTTAACAGAAGAATTGAATATTTTAATCATATAGCTAAATTTGATTTCGGTAATGCACCAGCTTAAATTAGCGAGGAACATGTTAAGAACTGCTATATAATAATGTCAACCTCTGAAATGTACTCCTTTGCAATGTATTTCTCACTAATTATCGGGGAATTGATAGATGAAGACAATGAAGTTTGGATTTTCTACTTGACTCTTCATGATTTAATAACTACACTTTACTCTAAACAATTTAACATACCATTGTTAACATATCTGCAAACACTTATTAGCGAACACCCAGGAATTTGTTAGATTATTTAAAATGCCTCTAAAGCCGAAATTCCATTTATTAACCCACTACCCATCTGTTATAAGATTACTTGGGCCAGCCAGGTATTATTCGTCTATGCGATATGAGGCATTTCATAGAATCTCTAAAACGAATGCCAATATTGTTTGTTCTCGAGTTAACATCGCTTATACAATAGCCATTAAACACCAGCTGAAGTTAAGCTATCGTTTTTTAAGTCAAAAAGGTTTAACGGAAGAATATGAGTTTGTTAAAAAATATCCTATTGATAAAGGCTTGGCAGATTTTCATGTGCTTAAAGAATTTGGTGACCAGTATTTAGTTAATCACGTATGCATTAATGGAATGAAGTACAAACCAGACCTGTGTTTACTGATTGATATTATGTCACTTAATGAAAATCCGTTATTCGGAAAAATTTTGCATATATGTATTGATTTAGAGAATCATGTTAAGTTTGTTGTTTTCTTACTCGAAACTGTCGGTTTCGTTAAACATTATCAATCATATAAAATTGAGGAAAATAAGAATAAGTGTTTTACGGTGTATTTGGTACAGAGATCTTATTTCACATGTTCCTTGTAATATTCAAATGTTAAGTAATGGTGAAAAATATATTTCAACAGCAAATATTTCATCATATTTATAATAATCTGTTTTTATTTTCTCATGAGAATATTTGTTTTTTTTTATGAAGAAGTATCTAAATCATTTTATCCTGCCGTTACTTGATGTATAGATAAGTAGGTATTGAAATTTATTGTTGAGTTGATTTTTATTTTTTATAAACATTTTTTACTATGAATACTTTAGAAATTTATTTTAGCAGACTAGTTTTTTTCTTTAGTTCCCTAGTGTGCTCCTGAGAAATTAGGTGGAACTTACCGAGCACTTTGTAGGTAATCAAGAAAAAACAATTTTTTTTAAATTTAATTAAGAGCATCATAGAAAGAAAGAAAGTTTTCGAATTATGCAATTATTAATTTTTTCTGGTTATTATTACACAGCGAAAGGGCATGTGAAATGACTGAATTTCTATATCTAAATTATTGTGATTGTAAATATTATATTTGAATTATAATAAAATATTGAAGGCCACAGATTATTCTAGCAAAAGTTTTTTAGTAGGTGGAAAAGTAGTAGATACCTATACCTATTAACATAAAAAAAAATTCTAATAAAACTTTTTGTTCTAGGAACGTCTCGCCGATATCGGCGGTCTAGAAATTTACTGGCCGGTGTGTTGGGCCAGCTCAGCTGGCCCACCAGCGGGGCAACCGTGGTGGCGGAAGCGGAAGGAGGGGGAGAGGGAACCAGGGGAGAGGGATGGGAAATAATAATTAGATGTACATAGGTAATTATTAGTTTTGTGTTTTGTTTAGTTTATAGTTAATGTTTATTTTTTATTGTTTGTTGTTTGTGTTAATAAAAACCCGCTAAACTCGTCGGGGACGAAATCACATCTCGAGCTAAAATCTATCACTTTTTTCTCTTGTATAATAAATAACTATTAATTAATATTAATTGATATTGGTATAATTAATTACTATACATAATATATTCATACGTTGCATAACTTTTCAGGCCACATATGATTTCCAACAGATGTTTGAACATGAAGCTACAGCAGTTGATCTAGAAAGTGTTTTTGAGCAATTTTTTGATGACATTTTGAAAAAAAGAAGAAGCAGTGTAAGCGCAACCGATGAGACATTTATAGAACTACTTGAAGGAAATATCACTACAGGTAATAATATTAATAATTATGGTAGAAATAATACAGCTATTATTGTGCTCAATATAAAAAAAAAAATGTACATGTATCCCACGTTTATCACGTTATTCAAGTTGGTCTCTGTGAGCCAAACGATTTTTTATGGAGTCGTATACATGGTCATATCCAATGCCTAAGATATAAAATTGTTTTGCGTTATACAGGCTGTCCCATATTATAAAAAAATAACATAAGAGCAATCCAGCATTTTGACACGTAATTTTAATATTTTCTAACATAAATTTGAATCTAGGTATTACAACTCTGTATTTTAAAATTGTAAAAATAATTAGAAAATGTACAACGTTTGGCTCACAGAGTGAATGACCTGGGACATTTTGTAATTTCTGTTTTATTAACAGATTCGAAAACTGCAGTGAAACTATATTTACTGTTTTCTTTAATACCTATAAAGGGTAGAACGCGAATTGGACAGAAACACTGGAAATCATCGAAGACTGAAAGCCGAGACGGATTGTTTGTTCACGTTAAAATTCCAGGAGACATCGAAAAAGCTAAGAGAGAAAAAATCGACATAAATTATAAAAGAGGTACCACTGTCCAACCATATATTGTTTTGGTAGGGCCCACCTTAAATAATATTTCTGCCTCATACGTTGTTGTGAATGAAAATACTTACAAGTCGATATCTGTATTAGATGCTGTTGATTTTTGTTTTAAAGTTTTTAATGTTTTTGATGCCAAGTACCCATTTGAATGCCATCATGTGTGGTTTCTGTTTCAATGGGTAATTTATAAAATCAAGACAAAAACTGACATAAAATTCCATATATTGCAGATTTACTTTAAAAACTGAACAAAACTAACATTTTTCATTTATGAGAAAAATTTCCAATTTATTTCATTTTTTACTGTTGTGTTTATGTCACTCACATAAAAATTCTATATGTAGGGTTTATTTTGACATTAGATAAAATAGTGATAATTATTATTGTGTCCTTTCGTCATATATTGAATGTTTATATGAATATTTTGTTATTTTTTTTTAAACAAGAACACTTATTAATTTATTGGTTGTTGAAGACTGAAGATTTACTTCTCTTATTACAGATATACATAGGTATTTACCTACATAGTTCCTAATTGTTGATTTGTAATTTAATTTATTTTTCGTTACCATAATTTATATTAGTTTGTGGTAGTTAGTTGTCCATAATGGAATCTGAATTCATTTGCTTCCATTGTGATAAATTGTTTTCAAAATCCAACATGCTTATAAATCATATAAAAATAATGAATTCTCTTTTGCAAAAATTTGTTTGTAAGCAAGATAACTGTTTTAGAAGCTTTTCCAGTGTAGATGACCTTCGTAAACACTTGACAAAAAATCATGTTTGTATTCACTGCTGTCACTCAACCAAATTTGGAAGTGTCGTCAGCTTCTAAGAGCGGTACCTCGACTAGTAATGATAATTTACTTTCCACTGAAAGAAAAGATGAACCTGCAACATGCCCACCAGTTGCAGATTTGAGCAATGAAATTTTGTCTCTATTGGGACGCTTATATTATAGTATGCCTTCGTTGCCTAGGAATGTTGTTCAGGTAGTGTTCAATCATATTTCTGAGTTGATAAATTCTATGTTTCAATTAACAGAAGAATTGATCACAAATTCAAAAACAAAAGAAGATATTTCAAATAATTTCACTAAAATAGCAAATGATGTAAAAAAAACAATTAAATGTCTTGAATCAGAATACCTTCGTTTAAAATACTTTGAGAATTGTCAATCATATACTAAACCTGAAACATTTAAAATTGGAGAACGTTCAACCTTACAAAAAATTAATACCCCTCATCAACCCGAGTTGATATTTAAAATGGCCGAAGGTCAAATGTGGTGAAATTATTCATTTACGGAAGGTCTTGAAATGCTTTTTGGAATTGCCTGATGTCTACAATGACACTGTCGCTTATATCGATAAAGAGATATCTTCACCATCAAATCTCCTATCAAGTTTCATTAAAAGGTAGCTTGTGGAAAGCAGTAAGAGAGAATTTTGTTGAAAATATAATAATGTTACCACACACAAAGCAGACTTTACTTTGACGATTTTGAGTGCTGCAACCCCTTGGGTAGTAAGGCAGGAATTTATAAAATCGGTGCAGTTTATGTATCTTTAGCATGTATACCAACGGAATATGTTTCATTGCTTGAAAATATTTTCTTAGCACAACTATTTTACTCCTCGGATCGAAATCACTACGGTAACAAAAATTTTTTTGCTAGTTTATTAAAGGAGTTAACTTTTTTAGAAAAAGAAGGTATTACTATTACTGTTAATTCCAAACGAGTCAGAATATATTTTACTCTCGTATTAGTCCTAGGAGATAACTTAGGTCTTAACTCTGTGTTAGGTTTTCAAGAAAGTTTTTCTGCCAATTTTTTTTGCATGAATTTGTAAAACATCTAAAGAGGATTCAAGGGTTCAGAGTTCAGAGAACATATCAGCACTTCGTACAGACATGACATACATATAATGATGAAGCTTCCAATTTTTCCTACGGAATCAAGGAAGTTTGCATATTCCATGAGTTGCCATATTTTCATGTTTCACGTAATATATCACTTGACTTGATGCACGACGTACTAGAAGGTATTCTTAGGTACGACATGGCACATATATTTCTTCTAATCAAGGAAAATCTAAATGTGAGAAATACAATAAGCCCGCTGGCTTCAGTGTTTGGGACCATATAAACCATCTCTCACATTTAGTTATAATACCAAAATACCAAAAAATACCCCAGCTACGGACGTGTGTGGATTTTGTATTCGGACTCAAAACAGTATTAATAATGCCAAAACAGAGAGTGAGAAAAAAAGTTTGAAACTTGAGTTAGCTGTGCACAAAGTAAGAGCAAAACAGTTGCACAAACTGATGAACGCGAATCCTGCAAATTCTTTGACATATTGTTTCGACTTACAACAGGTGCAGGTTCTACCGAAAGTGCCGATTCAAGAGGCATTTTATGCTCAGCAGCTCTCTTTATATTTTTTTTGTATTGTTGAAAACACTACCCAAAGTCCCATATTTTATAGTTGGATGGAACATCAAGCAGGCAGGGGTGCTACTGAAACATGTTCAGCCAGGGGTGGATGGAGTGACCTAAACCGGCCCGGGAAATTAGAGGAAGCGGCCCAAAGAATATGTGGCTGAGAGGCGAAAATCTTTAAGACTAATAGCAAAAATTTTGTTGATACCCAAGTGTTTTTCATCAATATACCGGGTGTCCAGTTTAAAATGCAGTACATGGGTATATTGGAAACGGCAAAAGATACAGGGTCGGTAAAATTAGAGAAAAGTTGCACAATTTGATGCTTATCAAGAATCTGAAACAAAATTTAGGACAACTTTAGTCGTTGCTGAAATATCCTGAAAAAAACTGCAAAATCAAAATTTCTTATTTTACCCATATCTTTTTTATTATTGGAAATTAATTAATTATTTTTTGTGGACTTACATAAGTCGGCAAGAGCTGCCCATCTGACGTTCCAAAAATTTTCAAAGCCGACTAGATCCCAGAGTTTTCATAGCCAACTTTTCTTTTTCTTATGGCCGCCATATGTTTTTCTATGTCGTTCAGTATGAAAAAATAATGGAAACCAAAAACTAATAAACTTCAAAAAATAAATTTCAAAAATGTTTATTCTTCTTTTTCCTTAAAAAAATACAACTTTTTAGACCGGATATCATAGAGAAAATTAAAAAACCATGAGGCAAGCAGTATGACTTCATATTGACGTATTTCAGCGAATTTTTTTTTAGTTTTTCTTCGAAAAAAGAAGAAAAATTTTGGATTTTTTGTTTCGAAGTTTATTAATTTTTGGTTTCCATTAATTATTTTATATCAAACAACATAAAAAATCAATATGGCGGCCATAAGAAAAACAAAAGTTGGCTATGAAAACTTTGGGATCTAGTCGGTTTTGAAATTTTTTGTAATGTCAAACGGATAGCTTTTGACGACTTATGTAAGCCTACAAAAAATAATTAATTAATTCTCAATAATAAAAAAGATATTGGTAAAATAAGAAATTTAGATTTTTCAGTTTTTTTAGGATATTTCAGCAACGGCTGAAGTTGCCCTAAATTTTGTTTCAGATTCTTGATAAGCATCAAATTGTACAACTTTTCTCTAATTTAACCTACCCTGTATCTCTTACCGTTTCCAATATACCCATGTACTGCATTTTAAACTGGACACCCGGTATAGTCGCTAAAAAATAAAGCTAAAAAAATATTGTTAGGTACTTCTACTTGATAAAAATTTCGAACTGAAAACGGGAGTACATACGAAAGCGCATTATTATGTAGGTCCCAAATTTAAGCATGACACCTTAAAAAAAAATTAACCAATTACAGGGGATTTTCGAGCTATTTTCTAGCTCATTAATAATATATTCGAGCTGTCTCTAGCTTTCAACGTTTTCCGGAAAATCGGAAATTTATTTTTTGGAATGCTCACATTACACCAGACTTTTTTGAATTCAATCTATAGAGAAACCCAAACAGCACAGGAATTTCGAGCTATTTTCGAGTTCTTCAATGGGATTTTTGAGCCGTCTCTACCTCTGTTCGTTTTCCGGATAATTTAAAAAAACGCTTTTTCGTGCTAGGATTTGACAAGAAATTCGAACTCGAAAATAGCTCGAAATTCCTGTGCTGTTTGGGTTTATCTAGAGGTAGAATTCAAAAAAGTCAGGTGTAATGTGAGCATTCCAAAAAATAAATTTCCTATTTTCCGGAAAAAGCTGAAAGCTAGTAGAGACAGCTCGAAAATACAATTAGTGAGCTCGAAAATCCTCTGTAATCGATTTAATTTTTTTTTAAGGTGTCATGCTTAAATTTGGGACCTTTATTATTATGTCGTGCAATGCTTACTTACATTATCTCTTGTTGAGCTATTATTTGTCGTCGTCAACGCAATTTTCTTTAGTCTTAGTCCCTGTCCCTGCATCGGAAATAGAATCAGAATCTTTTTTCTTAAGAAAACTTTCCAACTTGACACATTTTGTTCCTTGCTCTGTCAACCTTTGGTTTTTTCTCTCTCTTTGCTTTTCTGCACCTCCTTTACGTTTTAAATTCAAGGAACTCATTTTGAAAGATTATTTTCCTTTTTATTGAAAACTGCTCGATAAATTTGGAGTATAGGTACACTATTATGGAGTTTTGAAGGAAAGAAAACGCATTACAAAACACCCCACACACTCACACACGCCACAAAAGAAAATATATCAAGACGAAACTGATCAATTGTTCAACGAAACTCTATCCGTAATAATAGTGCTGGAAAACAATAATATGACCATGACTTAAAAAAATCACGGTTCCCAGTTCCTATCCGAGGAATTCTACTCTACTACTAACTACCATTCCTACCGCCACCACCGGAATACGAATACGGGACCTATCTGTTATTCTTGCCGCTTGTAGATATCAACAACGGCTCATCGCTTTTTAGTTATTTATTAGTTTATTACATCCGCTCTCTGACGCTACCCCTACGGCCCACTACACAGTGCATCTTTTAATTTTAAAATATTCCATTGCCATGCACGAATTTACTTTGTGTTATTTTCAAGAAAGCCGTATAAAGTGGAGTAGTGTTGATAATATTTTAATAATAATATAATTTACAATTACGATTTTTCTGTTGTGTAAATATTAATTCGGTTAAAACTATATACTATCTCGTTTTAACTATACAGGCCCAAATATTTTTTGCTTTTATTCTACCGGCCCAAAATGTAAAAATCTAACCGGCCCAGGGGGAAAATTCCCTTTTTCCCCCTGGGCCCATCCACCCCTGTGTTCAGCTCTAATTCATTTCTTAAAAGATTTAGAAATCCCCCAAGAAGTAAAATGCATTCGTTTTTTCGCAGACGGATGTGGCGCACAGAATAAAAATAGCCATATACAGGGTGATTCATGAGTGACCTTACATAGACCAATGGTGATAAGCGGACTTCAAGGCGGGTCGAAAACCACGAAAGAAATTTTTTTTGTGTGATTGGTTAAGAAGTTACAGGGTGTTTTTTGTCTCAAGTACAAAACTTTGATAGGCGATATTTCTGAAACGGCTGGAGATATTTTGTAGAAATTTACTAGGAATGGTGCATTCCGGAAACTCATCAAAACCGCATTCTGAGTTAATTAAAAATACAGGACCGGACTTGAAAATTTTTGCCCCCATGGTCTTTGTTGAAAAAGTTTATTTTCTGACCGTGCTACTGAAAAACTGTCATCGAATTTGAAAAGATAAGAAAAAACTCTATAGAAATCATTCCTCAATTTGAACGGCACACCCAAGCCGTCTCGAAAAAAAAATGTGAAAGTAAAACTTCTCAGTAAATTATCGTTTTCGAGCAGACATATTTTACTTAATGTTCGTCTGAATTCCTTCAAATTTATTTTTTGACTTGTTTCTGTGGGAAAAATGTTTGACAGAAGGCCAAGCTTTATTACTGGGAAATCAGGAGTCAACTGCAAAATTTTCAGATTTCACTAATAATCACATATCATTTCACTAATAACGAATACCAGATAGTATGTTTGTGTATGGTTTCTGCAATGGAAAGTCAAGAGCAGCTGCGAGAGAATACCATAGGAGATCACAATCGAAGAACACCGACCCATGTAACGTTTCGCGTCTGTTTTCCAATTTTCTCGAAACCACGGCATATTTCCCTGAGTTCAAAGGAATGCTGAACCTCAATTGGAAAATCTGAACCATCAAAACATCATGGAGATGGTGGCAGTAAATCCAAGTACAACTACGCGAAGAATTGGGCAAGCACTGGGCATTTCTCAATCAACCTTGAAAAAAAAAGAAGAGCGCGGATGCATCCCTATCACGTACAAAGCGTACAGAGGCTTCAACCATTCAATGAAGTTCCATTGAATGGACTGCGTAGAATTTTGTGTACTGATCGAAGCTCAGTTCATGCGGGATGGTGTAACGAATAAAAAAAAACTCCCACCTATGGGCATATGAAAATCCGCGCTCTGTTGTTCAGAAGAACTCGCAACAGATTTTCTATAGGTAAATGTGCAGTGTGGCATTGCAAATGATACCCTAGTATAGGACCCCATTTTTTGCTGGGCGGCTCACGGGGGAAATTTATTTACTTTTCCTACAAGTCTTTTTGCCCGGCTTGCTTGCAGAGGCGAACGTGAACAGGCGTGCTCTTTCCTTCCAGCAAGATGGGGCACCACCGCATTTTTCTCGACAAGTCAGAGAGCATCTCCACAATGAGTACCCCAATCGTTGGTTCGGGCGCGGTGGCCCTCATTCCTGACCACCTAGGTCCCCCAACCTCACTGTTTTAGACTATTACCCATGGGGCCATATGAAGCAGGAAGTCTAAAAAACGGAAGTAAGTTGGTACTTACTTCCGTTTTTTAGACTTCTCTGGTGAGAGGAGCTCAGGACGCGAATACTGGTAGTTGCTGATGAAATTAGAAACAACAGGCAAATAATTCAAAAAGCAAACCAAAATTTATGGAAACGCTGCAGGAAATGTATTGAAGTTGGTAAAGGACATTTTGAGAACCGTTTATAACATTAATATTGATAACATTTAATTTACACTGACATTTTTCAAAAAATGTCAAATGACATAATTCAAAAAGTCAAAAAATAAATTTGAAGGAATTCAGACGAACATTATCAGCGGGTATTATAAAGGCTCATTAAGTTAACGGGCAGATTTCTGTGGCCATTTCTGAAGAAGGTATCGAGTCTAAGTGGAAATTTTTTAAATTTATCCATTCTTGACATGAAACTAATTACAAAAATGTTAATAAAAGTCATTTGACGTCGATATTAGCTTCAAAAACGAGCACCGAAATCTGCCAGTTAGGCCCGTATTCATCAATAAATATAACCCCTGGGGTTATATTTTGGAACATGTCATTGGTTCAAAATTCGTAGCGTTCGTAGGGATTGAGCATTAGACCAATCAGCTGTCAGAAAATTCAAAATTTAACCCCAGGGTTATATTTTGAAGTTTGATGAATACGGACATTAGCCTAATGAACCTTTATAATATTGGCCGTAAGTAAAATATGTCTGCTCGAAAACGATAATTTACTGAGAAGTTTTACTTTGACATTTTTTTTTCGAGACGGTTCGGGTGTGCCGTTCAAATTGAGGAATGATTTCTATAGAGTTTTTTCTTATCTTTTCAAATTCGATGACAGTTTTTCAGTAGCACGGTCAGAAAATAAACTTTTTCAACAAAGACCATGGGGGCAAAAATTTTCAAGTCCGGTCCTGGATTTTTAATTAACTCAGAATGCGGTTTTGATTAGTTTCCGGAATGCACCATTCCTAGTAAATTTATACAAAATATCTCCAGCCGTTTCAGAAATATCGCCTATCAAAGTTTTGTACCTGAGACATCAAACACCCTGTAACTTCTTAACCAATCACACAAAAAAAATTTCTTTCGTGGTTTTCGACCCGCCTTGAAGTCCGCTTATCACCATTGGTCTATGTAAGGTCACTCATGAATCACCCTGTAGTGCATACGCTTCTCATTTGGCTACAGAGGTTTGCACCAAAAAGACTAACCAACATTGACATTATTTTCCCAGTAAGGGGACACTCCTTCTTACCTGCAGACAGAGTGTTTGGAAGGATAGAGAAACTCATAAGAGCAAAAACTATCATAAAACAACCAGAAACATATTGGGATATCTATTCCGGCGTTGGAGAGGTGAGAAAGCTTGGTGTTGATTGGCATCTTATAGACATAAAAAAGGCGCAGCAATTTTTGAAAAAGGTAACGGGAATAAGTGCTGTAAAGCGAATTCTCTTGAAAAATAGCAGGATTAGCAATCAAGTGATTGTGAAAACCGAGACACTTTATCGCAATGACGATGAAACAAAAAAATTCGAAAACTTGATGAAACCTAGGAAACGCTTAGATCAAGCAGTAATCCCTGAACTGCCCTTGGGCAGGAATATACAGAAGAAAAAACTTGATAGCATAAAAAGTCTTCTGATCGCGATGGCCGGAGAAAAATGGGGAGAAGATCCAGAGCTGAAATGGTTCGAGACAATTTTTGATAACTGTGTTGACGATGCTGGTGATGGGCAAAATGAGCCTGATGAACAAGACGAGGACGTTTGCGGTTGCGTTGACACTGAAGAAGTTCATTGTTTATTGTAAAATATTTCGAAAAGTAGTGTTTATTGAAAAACTTTTTGATAATAAAAAATTTGACAATCAAATTGCATTATGTCCTTTGACATTCAAACTGCGCTTAGTCCAGGACGTTTTTGTTGGTTTTTCAAAGATGTTTCTGTTGTTCAGTCACTAATTTTGTGTCCCAATAATACATATTATTTTAAATTTTCTTGGAGAGGTACGAAAGATTAAACTAATGTATCAACAGGATGGCAGTTTTTTGCTTCTCCTGAAAAAATTAAATATTGGACAAACTGCTTTTTGAAAGTCTGCTCCTCGTTTGTAATAACAGCTAGGTAGGTACTTTACACATATGCAATGCAAAAAATATTTTGCACGAGCCCTGTTGAGGATTATGATAAAGTAATAATTATTATTGTCGATAAATCTTAATATTAATATTTTCTTCTTAATTAAGCATTTTAAATAAATATTATATAATTAACTGAAGGAGACAACCTTTTGTCAAATTAATTTTTGACACCTATTTTCACAGCCAACTAGAAATTAGTTTAAATATTGATTTTTTTTCTCAGATGATGTTATAAAGTACCCCGACCGTGTATTTTTTATGAAGCTTGATTTTTTTGTGATTTTTTGAAGTCAAAGCCAACTATGATTTATATTTAAAATAAGAAAGTATGTCGCATTATCTCAAAATCCAAGGGGGATAAATTTTTTTTTAATAATGCATTGCATTCTGATTTTAAAAGTCCCTGTAGAAAGTTTTTATTGCATGAAGAAATAATCACGAATAAAAAAGTTATGGCACTTTTTCAAAATCTGTCAAATGTCAAAATTGGCCAATATCTCGGAACGGTTAGAGATATCTCGATGCTTTTTTCACATTTTCGCGTTTCACAAAAATCGAGCAACTAATTAGTTCTACTCCAGACGCAGTGTCAACACATAGCATCGAGCAGTGAGAGCAATCCACCCCGGTCAATCGGCCGCCAGTGCCAGAGCCAGCGCAAGTGTCAGTGCAGTCAGTGAGTGAGTGAGCGAGACAGCGACAGCAACAGCGGCAACAACACCAACAAGACCGTAGCGCTACCGAACAACTCGTGTCCGGTCGACCGATCACCTCGTGAACGGCTGACCGAACAACCGGTGCCCGGCCCAGCGACCACTGGTCTCTCCGTAATGGGGAGGACCAGTAAGCAGCGACGACGCGACAAGCGCGCCAGGGATCAAGAAGGATCAAGCGATTCTTCAGGCTCCAGGCAACAACAGCAACCAACGACAAGGGCCCGCTCCAGGTCCCAGACCCGAAGGCAGCCAACCCCACCCTCCCCCTACCTTAGGGGGAACTCCCCCGGGTACCAGTCTGAGTACTCGGAGGCCAACGCGAGCGCGGGCTTCTCAGAAGACACCAACGACGCCGCCATCCACCCCCAGCCAGGACCGCAAGGACCTCCAACCTCCAGCCACCAGGCTCTTCCCGCCAAGCCGATGGACTCCAGGTGCAACGGCCCCATCCACCCCCAACCAGGACCGCAAGGACCATCATCCACCAGCCTCCAGATCCAGCCCCCGGAGATGATGGACTTCACCGACGTCCCTTCAAGGAAAAGGAAATCCCCACCCGCCTCCAGGTCACAATCTCCGGAATTCCAACCCCAAAACCGCCCGGTGAGTACCTTTTTTATTTTAACCAACATCCCTCCCCAATTCGCCTCCCAGAAAAACCTTTTCAGGCAACTGAAAACCATCTCAAAAATCACCCGTCACCTCAGTTCCCTTGTCCTCCGCCGAGACAACTCCGCCGTCCTCGAGCTCTCCTCAGAACTCACACCAGCCTCCCTGCAGAGTCTCATCTGCAACTCCTTTGGGGACCCCCGCGTCCGAGTTTCCCTCCGCAACCCCCGCATCACCCAGCCATCCGTCAGAAAGCCCCCCATGTTCTCTTGCGTTATCCGAGGCGTGCCTCAGAATATCTCCGACAACGAGATCCTCGAAACCCTCCAGGACTCCATGCTTGACGTCAAACGAGCATGGAGAATCATCAGCAAAGCCACCAACTCCCCAACCACCCTCCCCTGAGGGTCCTCTCCCCCGAAAAAAACACCATTGACCACCTTCTGGTCCGTGGTGCCCCCATCTTCGGCCGCAACTTCCGTTGCGAACCCTCCAACCCCCCAGCCCTCACCCCTCTCCAATGTGGCCGGTGCTACGGCTACGGCCACGCCACCCAGGCCTGCAAGGCCCGCCCCATCTGCCCCACTTGCGGAAAGCAAGACTGCGACCGCAAGTGCAACCCCCAATCCCCCAAGTGCATTCATTGCGCCGGATCCCACCCCGCTTGGAGTGCAAAGTGCCCCAAGAAACAAGAAACCCCCAAAGACCCCGCTCAAGTCGCACCGCTCAAGTGCGTCAATCCCCCTTCCCCCCCCCTTTTACCATGATGCCACCAAGGATGAGATTGATCAAACACTTCTCAAAACGGATGACTTCATTCGTACGCTTTCAATAGCGCTCCTAAACATCCTCCCCGAGCGGCGCGAGCGAATCGGCGAGGCTCTCCAAGCCACATTCAAGCATGTGCTACGGAGAACCACCCACTTTGCCTTCGCCGGTCAAAACATCCACATCTCCATAGTGCCGTTCTAATGGAGACTGAGATAGGGACTGTCAACGCCGACGGATTTTCTAGAAAACGGCAACCCATCATCAACCTTCTTTCAACCGATAAAATTCAGGTCCTAGCCATCCAAGAAACAAAAACCAAAAAACCTGTCATTATCCCCGGCTACCAAACATTCCAACGGAACTCTGAGCGCGGTGCCATTCGCGGTGTCACCATTGCAATTCAAAACCACCTGGCTTGCACCAGGTTTTCGATTTCAAACGAATTCGCACACCTCGAATGCGTCGCGGCCACAGTTTATTTCAACAAATTTCCAATCACCTGCTTCTCCTACTATAATCCACCCCGCTCAATTCTGGACCTTGAATTTATTCGGTACGTCTCTTCCCTCCCCAACACCATTATACTCGGCGATCTCAACGCCAGACACATCGATTTCGGCGATACCTACACAAAAGCCGGCGCCACACGATGCTTCAAACGTTGGATCAAACATTTGAATCCAATACTGGAACCAACTAGGGCGTTCATGCGTTGGACATATTCGTACAGCTTGTCCGGCCACACATTGCGGCAAATGTTGTATTCCAGTATATTGGATTCAAATGTTTGATCCATAGAAAAAAAAAAATGGAGGACGACACAGTGGCTATCATTGCTGCAAATATAGTTGTGTTAACATGTACAAAATTATTATTGCGACAAAATAGAAAAAAAAGACGTGGTAGGCGGTGGTGGATGTTATCTATCAATGAAAGCAGAGAGCGGTAAGTAAATTAATTATTAAAAAATAACGAACAAAATGAATAGCATTTTAATCATGTGTTCAGTGAGGACCCCCCCCCCCTTTAACTTTTTTCCCATTTAATTTAAGATTTTAGAGGCAATTGAGCGTACTCAAACACTATTAACCTGCCACGTTTGTAATGAGTAAATACCATCTGAAAGAACAATTTTTTTTATTTACATACTACTATGTTAATTTGAGTATCTTAAATTTAATAGGAAAAAAGTTAGATTTGGGAAACTGACTTAAAAAATGTTAGATTAAGAATGATTTGGGAAAGAAAGGGTCAATAATAATCCGAGTACAGTGTGACTCAATTAAGACATGTATTGTCATTCAGAAGTGCGATACTTGCTGTATTGTAATAACTAGTTGCAGACTCTGCTTCATCAGTGGTTTCATTTTGAGGGAAGAGACTTTGTGAATTTGATGAGTTGCTGCAGGTATTAAGTTGTGTGTACGAGGCGGTTGGACTATCAGATGGTAGTGCTACAGTGTAGGAAGGACTTGGAGATGGTTGTAGTGTATATGATGAACTGGGATAACTTTGACACGACGAGCTGCGATCAGAGACGAGGATAGAAATAGAGTCATGTTCTTCTAGTTCTGCTTCAAACACCAAATTGTCAATTTTATTTTGCAAGATTAAACGAGTTCGCGTTGAAATTTTACGGAGTTTTTCTGCTAACAACAACCCATATAACTCGCATGCGTCTTTAGGATGTGAAATAGTATTTTCTTCCTTTTTATCTCTGTTTTTTATTACGTTTAGTGCTTCACTTGCTACTTTCAAATGTTCGCTTACTTCTGCTTCAATGTTTTGGTTCATGATTGAACGTTTTTTTTTCATTGCTGGAGTAGAGGGCGCTGAGAATTTTCTTTTGCCTTCTTGCGAATGTTTATCTGGGTTTTTGTTTGGATTATCATCATCAATTTCAGTTCTAGGATCGCCCAATGGTTCCTCCTCATTTTGCGTGAGCAGGTGATCATTTTCGATTCTAATGTCCTCATCATCCTGAAAATAATACACAAATTTTATTGAACGAGAAATGGGCTGTGAACTAACATTTTTCATTAGACATCAACAAAAAAAAAAAAAAACTGAATTGGTGCTTGCTAATCTGAATATATTAACAGCACTATTTTTATTTACAGCTTCCGCAATCTGAATATACATGGAAGCAACAAGCCAACAGATTTCAAGATCAATGGAATTTTCCACATTGTCTGGGAGCAATTGATGGTAAACACATAGTGTTACAAGCTCCATTTAACAGCGAATCTGATTTCTACAACTACAAGAAGTCATTCAGCATTGTTTTGATGGCTTTGGTTGACGCCGATTATTGTTTTACATTTGTTGACATTGGCGCCCAAGGAAGAATGAATGACGCTGGGGTATTCACCAGCACTGTTCTTTATCGTAAGATAATTGGACAAGAGCTTTTTGCGCCATCTTCGGAACCGCTACCAGGCCGCCAAAAACCAGTACCATACGTGTTTGTAGGCGACGATGCATTTCCTCTTAGCGATTCTGTGCTAAAACCATATCCAGGAAATTTTGAGAAAGGTAGCACTGAACGAATATTCAACTATCGCCTTTGCCGTGCACGCAGAATTGTTGAAAACGCGTTTGGCATTTTGGCATCGGTTTTCAGAGTGTTCAGATCACCCATGCTGCTGCAACCTAAAAAAGCCTCTTTGATAAGCATGACATGTGTATTGCTTCATAATTTTTTGCGGAGAAGTCATACATCAAGAAAGAGATACACGCCCAGTAATGCAGTCGACACTGAAAGGGACGGAGAGTTCATTCCTGGGTCATGGCGCCAGGACACAAGTATGTCTTCGTTTTCACCACTGCCGAACATAGCCAGGAAACCGTCGCAGGCAGCAAAAGAAATACAAAGAGAATTTGCTGAATACTTTGTGACGAGCGGGGCAGTTGAATGGCAGAACTACATTAATTAAATGTTTACTGTATAAAATAAACTTACCTCTGAATTCAAAGATTTGTTTTTTGTTCTTGTAGCTCTAATGAACCTATCAATAGCACTAAAAGCAAACCATGAGGGCTTATACACGTCTTCGGTTCCAGTTCCGGTCGGGCCTGATTCCACAACTTTTTTTCTTAATGTCCTGTATGTGGACATAAGGGATTCTTTTTTCTTTTTTAAATCACACACTGGCACTTTTGTGCTCAACTGTTTCGATATTTCTAGCCAAGCATCATTCAACGCATTTCTGTTCTTGTGCCCAGAATGTCTGGGGTTCCACAGAACTGGAAAATTTTCATACAATTGTATAAACTCTAGTGTTGATGCATTATCCCAATCCATTTATAAAGCGTTTGCAATGCGTATTCTAAAATACAAAACCGAGTAAGTAAGTACAGGTACAAAAAGAAATTATATACATAATATAAATTGAATAAGCACTGTTAAGTACCTACCTGTTGACCAAGTATAATAATAATATATTAAATACTGAATATCCGTCTTTAATAACCAAATCTTTTATTATAAAAATCCCTACCTACTTATGGACGCACCGCGACACTACTAAATAATAATAGTAATATTAATATATTATATTACTGAATATTCGTCTTTAATAATCTTTTATTATAAAAATCCCTACCTACTTATAGACGCACCGCGGCACTACTAAATAATAATGTGATTCACTCGTCTGGCCGTGTACAGAAATTGTTGGTGCCAATAGTTCCAACATTTGACGCATCCTTTGAAGCGGTTCCCAAATACCGACAGCAGCCCGAACGTGGCAAGCGACCAACGTTGGAAGTATGACGTTCGTGCGTACAGGTGCGACCAATGGCCACACGATGCGACAAACCTACAAGTGTCCAACGTTGGAAGACATTTGACGCATCGTGTGGCGCCGGCTTAACCCGAACGGAGCCATTCTATCCGACGCCCTCTTACAACTCCCCCTGATTCGTCTACGTAATCGCGAATTTACATTCATAGGAGCCCGCGGCCAATCAATACCCGACCACATCCTCGTTTCCGAAAACCTGTCCCGCCTACTCGTAGACAATGGCGCCCGCATCGGCACCACCGTCACATCGAACCATCTCCCTCTTCTAGCCAATCTCCGGCTTCAAACACCACCAAAGGCCACGCCCACTTTTATTGCGATACGAGACGAGACGAACGCCAACTGGATTGGCTTTCGCGAACAAATCTCAAACAACCTTCCACCCATCCTAGACAGTGTAGACCCCGCCGTTATCGACACACAAATCGAACACATCACAACACACATACAGCACTCATACGAAAACAATACACCAATCAAACACATACCCGTTAACAAATTCGCCCTCCCCGACCGAATCGTAGAATTAATCAATAGCAAACGCTCCACTCTGCGCTCATATCAACGGACACACGATCCGGCGATAAAGACAGAATGGAACCGTCTCAACGCGCTCGTTCGGCTCCAAATCAATTCGTTCAGAGAAGAACAATGGACCAGAACTTGCTCTGATCTCGACTACCGAGACGGGAAGAAGTTCTGGAACAATTTCAAAATTTTAACCGGTCAAAAAAAACACACCAACCAACCACTCATTCACAATAACCAAAACCCTCACAAATCCCGATCAGAAAGCCGACGCCTTCGCCACAACTCTCCAACACCTTTACCGACCCCAAGACCCTCCCGGCTACGACGACAACCGTAACCACTTCCTGGAAATCACCCATCAGATCCACAATTTCAAAATCAACTCCGTCCCCCTAGAAACACTCCCAGACGACGACGACTTCTTAGCGCCTGTCGACCCCGAGGAGGTCACCGCTCACATCAAAGCCGGGCGCGACGGCGCCCCGGAGCCTGACGGCATCAGACGCCGGGTACTCCGCCAACTTCCCGAAACCGCCATCCTCTACCTCACCTCCATCTTCAACAACTGCCTCAGAGCGGGCTACTTCCCCATCGCCTGGAAACAGGCATCTCAAATCATGATCCTCAAACCCGGCAAAGATCCCACAACGGTCAACTCCTATCGACCCATCTCACTCCTGAACGTCATGGGAAAAATTCTCGAGCGCATCCTCCACACCCGTCTTAGCGCATTCAGCGAAACTCACATCAACCCTCCTTTCCAACACGGCTTCAGACCCGCCCACTCCACACAGGACACCCTCATCAAAATCACAACAGACCTGACCGTGGCGCGGAACCTGGGAGAGTGCACAGGAGCTGTCTTCCTAGACATCGAAAGTGCGTTCGACCGGGTTTGGCACAACGGCCTCGTCCACAAACTTCTCACACACAACATACCCAGGCACTTTGTACTACTTATTCAATCCTTCCTATCCGACAGAAATGCCCACATCAAAATTCAAAAAACACAATCCAACCCATACCCGATCCTTAGCGGAGTCCCCCAGGGCTCCGTTCTTGCCCCCCTTCTTTATAACATTTACTGCTCGGACTTTCCTGTTACAGACCCAAGGACGAGGTGCCAGCTGTTCGCCGACGATATCGCCGTGTGGCGGTCCTCCAAGACAACAAGGAACCTCACAGAGATTCAACAACAGCTCGCCGAGATCGACACCTGGGCCAAGAGATGGAGACTCAAGGTAAACCCGAATAAAAGCCAATCGATCCTTTTCCGCCATCCCAACTTCTGTAAACGCAGGACGCAAGATCCTGCCGATTTCAGAGTCCGAATTTCAAATCAACCAATCCCCTCAGTCAGTGAGGTTCGGTATCTCGGTATTATCTTTGATAAATACCTAAACTTCAAATCCGATCTCCAATCCACCCTCAAAAAAGTTCGAAACCGCTCGAATCTTCTATACCTTCTCCGCGGCCGGCTCAGAGGCTGCCACCCGAAAACCCTCCTTCACACCTACAAAACCTACATCAGACCCGTCCTCGAATACCGTTCCCTAATCTACATCAACGTCAACACCCGACAATTTCAATCCTTCGAGCGTAAAGTCCTCCGAAAAATCCACCGACTCCATTAACAATTCCCCAGCGATCGGGTTTACCTAGTCACAGAGACGACGCCGCTTGAAGCCCGGACAGCCCTGAGTCGCGCGAAATATTGCCAGAGGACCATCGCAGGGACCAACGAAGTCGCACAGAGGACACTCACCACTCCATGGCACGGCAGCTCCCGAGCAGTCCTACCCCCTCGCCCCAGGCGGAAACACCGCCATATCCCGGCCGCTCTACTGGAAACCGTCGACGAAGATCTCCCTGACACTTACAGCAGCGTGATTGACAACACCCCGGTCACGCTGCGGTGAAACGGCAGCCTCCCCCTCGTAGTGAAAAGACACTCAGTGATAGTTATAAGTTTAGGTTAGATCTTCGTTATTTAAGACTTTCCGGACTAGAATAAGAATAATAAAATAATTAAGATTCTCCGGCCTACCTGGTTTAGGTTAAGTATCCTATATCTTAAGTAACACATAAGTAGCTAGTTTGCACCAGGTTTAGTAACCTTAGTTTAAGAATTCCCTCCTGTTATCCCCCCCAAAAACTTTTCTTCTTCTTAGTCACCTTAGACTAAGCACTCCTCCCTTCAAACTTCTCTTCTTCTTTTTCTCTTTCTCCTACATCTCTCGTCTTCTTTTTCCAACCATACTCTTACTTTTCCAATCTTATTTTTCTTTCCTCCATTTCCTACAATATTCAAGTAACATCCAGGGCTGAAGAGGACACGTTAGTCCTATAGCAGCCCGCGATAGGGACATAGGTAGTTAAGTAAAAATTATAAAAATCAAAAGAAACAATAAACGTTGTTGAATTGAATTGAAAAATCGAGCTCTAGACGCTTAAGTTACTTTTTCTCTATCTGGCCTGAAAATGGCCGAAACAGCCAAAATCAAGCAAATTTGGACACCCTGTACATCGATTCAATGTAAATGGTTTATTGAATCATTTTTATATACCTACCCTATATTATTTTGGCAAGTAGAAAATTCATTGTTTCAATGTGTGTGTGTACATCAACCATCGATACATTACACTGGTTCAACGTTTATAATAATTTACTTATCAATAATTCAGTAAAGGGTCCCACACCGCGCTTGATTTGCAGTGTGTATGCTGATCGTTCACGCGGTACGTACATCATAACCGCACTGACCACAAAACTTATTAATTCACACGGATACTGATATTTAAAAATGACTCAAAAAAAATTTTTATCAGATTTTATAAACTTGTATAAAAATTTTCCATGCTTGTGGAAAATTAAATCAAACGATTACCACGACAGAGCTAAGAAAAACAATGCTTACGAAGAATTAGTGAATAAATTAAAAGAAGTTGATGAAAATGCTTCTAGAGATACAGTAATTAAAAAAATAGACTCTCTTCGAGGGTGTTTCCGGAGAGAATTTAAAAAAATGAAGTTGTCCAAAAGGACGGGTACTGGAAACGATGCGGTTTATAAACCCCATCTTTGGTATTTTGATACGATGAAATTTTTAATGATCAAGAAATGCCGAGAGACAGCGTCTCAAACATAGATGATGATGGATGACGAAAGCTGTGTCAATGAGGACGAGAAGGTAAGAAATTTTATTAAATCGTACAATAAAAAAGCGACACTATACCGTGCGAGTACTGGGTCTCTATACATAGAAAAAAATTTTCCTGTACGTTTACGTTGAAAACTGAATAATTATATAAGGGGAAATTTTTAGGCTCAATTTCAATGAGTTACCTTATTACTATTAGATACCTACTAGATTGTTGTATGATTGCCAACAATCCTGTTGAAACAGTTTACTATAGAAACTATCAACTGCAATTCGCCTATGTATAGAGTCTCAGTACTCGCACGGTATATTCAAAACATGTGGGTACATTTATTATTTGAAATGCGATAGTTTTAGTATTTATTACTCCAACCATATCATAATTAAATTCTAAAGAAAGTTATTTTGCCATTGTACGGCCCCATCGTTATTAAAGTAACGCATGAATGAATCTCGGACACTTTTCGCGTCTTCCGCTGCATGTCTTGAAAATTCTTTTTGGATGTTGGTTAGGGTATTTGGTTCTGGTCTGGCCTTAGACCCAATTGGCTAGTACCATTCTCAATGTCATCTGGATTCAGACTAGATGTTGGGATGTAATGTTCGCCTATTTTCCGTCGTAAAAAGTTATGTAAAACACAACATGCCATTACGATCTTTTCGATATTTTCCAATTTAACATTAATTGCTTTGTGAAAAATTTGGAAACGTGCGGCCATTATACCAAACACGTTTTCAATGATTCGACGGGATCTTGATAATCTATAATTAAACATTTTGCGTTGTGGGGTTAATTCGCGTTGAGGAAAAGGTTTCATAAAATCGGGTGTCAAACTGAAAGCTTCATCTCCAACAAATACAAATGGCAGAGTCATTGCAGAATTTGTTGGGCTTGAAGTTGGTGGAATTTTCAAGCCCTTGTCAATTAGTTTTTCATAAAAGACAGTGTTTTCGATTACTCCACCGTCGGAAACTCTACCATCAGTACCAAAATCAACTAATATGTACTCATAATTTGCATTAGTAATTGCTAACAACACCATGCTATGGAAACCTTTATAGTAACCTTTAAAAATAAGATCCGCTATTTAACGATGCAGTTATCTGAATATGCTTTCCATCGACTGCTCTTATACAATTGGGGAAATTCCATTTACATTCAAACTGCTTTGCTATTGATATCCATTCCTCTTCACTTGAAGGAAACTAAAAAGAAACAAATTATGTTGTATCCATAAAAATCTGTGGCTGATGGATGGAGCGAGCGTTCCAATGCCAAAAATATCACATACATACATACATGTTGTATCCGAAGGTATTCTCACTTGTACGGCTACATATTTTTGTAATAACTTATCAATAAATAATTATTGCTTTGTTAAAAAAAATGTATTATATTATTACAGGATGTTACGAATGAGTCACCACCACAATCGCCTTCCTCAGAGGGAATGACCAATGATAGTACGCCACACGGAAGTAGAGCTGGTACTCCTGCTACCGAGCCTTCTACCATTAATTCGGCAAATTTAAAAAGACGCAGACAAAGAAGCATTTGCGACAGTGTATTACTTAAAGTGCAAGAGGAATTGGACTCAAAAAAAGAAGAGGATGACTTTGACATTATCGGGAAAAATTTTGCAAACAAACTGAGAAGTTTGCCTATTAATGTTAGTATTATAGCAGAAAAACTCAAGTCAGACGTTCTGTTTGAGGCTCAGCTTGGAAATATTAATCGTAATACACGTTTAAATCTCCACGATGTATCTTTTCCTATCGTACCACGGAGTCCTCCACCAGCATAAAACTCCCCTAGAATGGACCCTTATCAAAGGTTTCCATCCACAAGTTTCCATTCGCAACAGCAATCATCAGAGCTTGGAAATACTAATGCTAGTACTTACTACAGTCAATATACCGACATGTGAGTTGCTTAATATTTCTCATTTGAAGATTCTATTTAAGAATTATATGTTAAACAATTTAAAATATTGTTTTTGTTATTTTGGTTATTGTGTGATATTTTTTTATTTTAAGATTGAAGTTAGGTACCTATGTTAAAGAAATGTTGTTTTTTTCTGTTCTGGTTATTGTGCGTAGCCACATCATGTAGTACATAATAAAAAATGTTTACCTAGTACCTACTTACTTTTTTTTAGTACAGTATTCCTTTTTTAGTACAGAGTATATTGCTGCGCAAGTTTCCGGGATGATTTGTCCTAATGCTTGAGGTGAAATGACGACTGAAAACTTTAGTCTTCATAACTTCTACCTGTAGCAATATATCGCAAAGTAGCTGTCAGAAAGTTCAAAATATAACCCCGGAGTTATATTTTAAAGTTTGATGAATACGGACAATAGTGAGATAAAACATGAAAAGTTAGGATAGGGACACGTAAACCGTTTTTAGAAATCTTAAGCCGTTCTAGTTCTACACTGCTTTGAAGTTGAAAATTTTCGATCTTCACTTGTTTATAACTCATAAACCGCTCAATCTAAATTCCAATGGTGAAAACCACCTGTATTAGATTTCTTCAGACATTTAAAAAATATAAAGTTTTACAGGGTGTTCTATATAAAAACCCGAAGTTGATGTTACTTCCGGTTAAACAGGAAGTTGTGTTGATCGAGCGTTTATCTCAACATATACATGATGATAAACTACGCCACTTTGTTTCAAAAAGTTTTGTCATATCTTCAAAATTAACGGAGTTATCGCTTGGGGCGGGTTTTATAATTCACCCTGTGAATTATACACGAATACAAGAAGTATTCGTAGTCTCGAATATAGAGGATATATCTTAAAGGACCAGAAAGCTTGTAAATTAGAAATATAGAGTATAACTAACCCTGAGTGTTTGACTGCAAACCCAATATTACTATTCTGTTATAAACTGCTCAACAAATGAAATGTTACATGACCAAATTTGCCCTAACTTTGGCACTGATAAAATTTGGATTGTTTCGAGCAATTCAATTTTTATTTCGAGGGTTCACTAGTTCAATCCCTTGATTATCAGTCCGTATGTTTGCAAGAACTTGGTACTTCACACAAAGTTTATATAGGGTGGTAAATAAAACAGTTCAAAATCTCAGAAAGTTCAGCTTGCTCCCATTTGATCAAAGATTTTTCTTTTTCAATTTCAACACAAAGATCATGAAGATGGACCTCATAATCTCGAAACGGTTTTCGAATGTTCCGATTATTTCTTTTATTTACAGGGTGATCTCAAAATAACTACTTTTTGGTGTGGCAATGATAACTTTGTTATTCGTGACCCGATTTTCAAAATTTAGGGCTCATTTTAAAGCTTAAGCTTCAAGCAAGAACACGCAAGATTGATAATCGACTAAGGACAAAAATTGAAAATACAGGGTTGTATTAAAACTGACCCAAATCTGAATGACTTCAGAAATCTGGTATTAAGGAAAATTTGAAATAAAGTTAATTTGCTTTCAAACGAACCATTCATTCTGAATACTTCAAGATGTTCTTCGCTTGCATGAGTTAGGAATTGTTGACATAAGAACAAAATTACAACTTCGTGTTTTCGAATGAGGTAACCGCTTTGTTATTATTAGGCTTATTGCTTATCATATGGATGTCACTATTATTGATTGTTGTTTGACGGCTGATAAGACTGTTTCATATTGTCGGTTGAGCTGAGATTTCTTTGCATGACTTCCATTAATACTTACCGTGATGGCTTGTTAATTCACTCAGCAATAATTGAGCCTGTCATATCGTAAAGAAAGTTCAGTTAAAAAAAAGGTTAAGAGGTGTCCATTAACATGTTTTATTATTCATTTACAAAAAACTGTGGCATTCCAAAAAAAGGGAGTATCAAAATACCAATATTTTGTCGGACCTCCCCTGCCTCTTTTATAACTGCAGTAACTCTTCTTGGCATTCCCTCCACCAGGTGATGTAAAAACTGCTGGGGAGTAGCTTCCCATTCTTCCTGTATAGCTATCACCAAATCATCCAAATTATCAATTTGTCCTTCCCTTCCTTTAGGATTTTTTTTCATTCTGCTCCAAACATGCTCAAGCGGATTTATATCCGGAGATACAAGGGTGGTCAATTCATTCTTACAATAAATAAAACAGTTTTATCGGTCGTCAAACGAAAATCAATAATAGTGACATCCATATGATAAACAATAAGCCTAATAATAACAAAGCGGCTACCTCATTCGAAAACACGAAGTTGTAATTTTGTTCTTATGTAAACAATTCCTAACTCATGCAAGCGAAGAACATCTTGAAGTATTCAGAATGAATGGTTCGTTTGAAAGCAAATTAACTTTATTTCAAATTTTCCTTAATACCAGATTTCTGAAGTCATTCAGATTTGGGTCAGTTTTAATACAACCCTGTATTTTCAATTTTTATCCTTAGTCGATTATCAAACTTGCGTGTTCTTGCTTGAAGCTTTAGCTTTAAATTGAGCCCTACATTTTGAAAATCGGGTCACCGGTAACAAAGTTATCATTGCCACACCAAAAAGTAGTTTTTTTGAGATCAGCCTGTAAATAAAAGAAATAATCGGAAAATTCGAAAACCGTTTCGAGATATGAGGTCCACCTTCATGATCTTTGTGTTGAAATTTAAAAAGAAAAATCTTTCATCAAATGGGAGCAAGCTGAACTTTCTGAGATTTTGAATTGTTTTATTTACCACCCTATATAAACTTTGTGTGAAGTACCAAGTTCTTGCAAACATACGGACTGATAAACAAAGGATTGAACTAGTGAACCCTCGAAATAAAAATTGAATTGCTCGAAACAATCAAAATTTTATCAGTGCCAAAGTTAGGGCAAATTTGGTCATGTAACGTTTCATTTGTTGAGCAGTTTATATATACAGGGTGGTCCAACTTAAAACGTCAGGACTTTACCAAACGATAGATAACGTTAAAATAATGCCAGTTTCTCTAATACACTTATAGCCGGGAAAGCTTTCTTTTCAAGATACAGGGCGTAGAAGTTTTGGGAAAAAAATAATGTTTTGCGAATATTGTCAAAACGGCTGCTTTAAAAAAATTTAAATTTGGCACGCAGCATGAGCTAAGTATCTTTCATGATTTACGGCTTATGGTGAGAAATTGCGAAAACCAGCGGCGGAGATATGGGTGTGCCATCGCCCCTTTTCAAAAAAAAAAATTGACGCTATTGAGTCTATGACAAATTTAATAATACTATTCAATGCCCCATGCTTTTTAGAACAAAAAAGTACTCTCTAATTTTTTTCACAAGGCTTTCGAGATAATTTAGCTTTTCTTAGGTAATATCCGTAGTCATTTTAAGAATAACAGACAAATTCTAATCAAATAACTTTTACTTAAATAATTAAATAACAGAAATAAACAACACCTAACTAATGTAACAATTGTCAGTAACCATAGAGTCAGTGGCGTCAATTTTTTTTTTAAGAGGCGATGACACACCCATATCTCCGCCGCTGGTTTTCGCAATTTATCTCCATAAGCCGTAAATCATGAAAGATACTTATAGCTCATGCTGCGTGCCAAATTTCAATTTTTTTAAAGCAGCCGTTTTTACAATAATATTCACAAAACATTATTTTTTTCCCAAAACTTCAACACCCTGTATCTTGAAAAGGAAGCTTTCTCGGCTATAAGTGTATTAGAGAAACTGGCATTATTTTAACGTTATCTATCGTTTGGTAAAGTCCTGACGTTTTAAGTTGGACCACCCTGTATATTATGTTATAGGCAATGTGTATACTGCAGGGATTCTATTCAATACCTAGGCAATGTATACAATGCCGGGATCGTTCAGGCAATGTATGAAATGATTTTAATTTCTTAAAACTGTTGCATACTTTACCTAGGTAATGTATACAATGGCGAGGCATTGTATAGAATGCCCGTTGAACCATGGGCAATGTATGAAATAGAGTTTTTAAACAATTAAGTAGGTATACATGTTTCACAAATTGGTCAGGTCAGGTCAGGTCATGTCATTTACTTTGACTGTCCCTTTAGATAATGATATCAACCATCAGGAAAGCGTTATTCACGTACCTAACTACGTAGGTAATGGAAGTACCTATACCTGCTGTAATAACTGGTGCCTACCTAATTATTTAACAAAAAAATAAATAAATAAACTTGACTACCGTATACCTGGGCGATACCGAATTGGTCGAAGGATTTTGTTATTCACTAATCCCAGGGGTCAATTGGGCGACAAACGAGAAACTAGGGGATTATAAGAGATAACTGAACAGACAAGAAATACATGTGCGGCCTTGCCCATATATATAGCAGTGTTGCCAGATTTATTTAGTGGTGCTTTTAGTAGATCGGATAGGTATACCTAATCAATTTATTATTAATAATTGAAGTCGAGTAGGCAGTAGGTACGTACCTACCTATGGCTATGTTGCACTTTAGCGTCATCGGTAAGTCAGGTCTTTGGTCAGGTGAAAAAAAAAATTAAAAAAAAACCTACCCTGACCAAAGACCTGGCTTACCGGTGAGTTTTAGTGCGGAAAAAAAATAATAAATACCACTATAATTAATAATTATGTGTATCGCCATAGGTATTCATTATATGTATATTACTTTTCTATTGATGTTTCATGTTTCTGCTGTAGGTATAGTATAAAATAATAATTGTAAATGCACTAAGGGATTGATGATGTATTTGATAGAACTTAAAAAAATAATGCATCAAGTATTAATATTATTTTTT
Organism: Malachius bipustulatus; assembly: GCA_910589415.1. NCBI lineage: Eukaryota > Metazoa > Arthropoda > Insecta > Coleoptera > Melyridae > Malachius > Malachius bipustulatus. The sequence goes on along the minus strand of OU342631.1, from coordinate 58,962,964 downwards.
TTTTTTTCAATTTTATTTAATGTAGAAATTCGGAAAAAAAGAAATTTCTGTAAAATCTGGCAACGTATAGCCATACAAGAGCATGCAAATAACTCAACGGTATTTATAAATTCCTTCGCCCAATTGAGCTCCCGGATTATAAGGACCCCTGTCGTGACGAAGGGTCACTCAGGTAATTTCGCCCAATTGAGAAACGCCGTTATACCTATACGAATATGAATTATTGGAGGGCAAATCAAGTTTAGCCCTTAGAGTATAGTAGGGTGCACGTTTCACTGCCCGTTGTCGTTCATTATACACATTGCCTGATGCGCTGCCGGTATTCTATACAATACCTAGGCAATGTATGAAATAAATCGTATTTCACACATTGCCTGGACGTTTTAGGCAATGTATACAATGCCTATAACATATAAATATACAGGGTGCACCATATATCCTTCTCTATATTGGTCTATATTCTCTACATCTCCTAACGCTAACAGATACAGGGTCGGTTAAACAAGTCCAAAGAAGCGCAATTTTGTGGCCATCTCGAATCAGTCAAGACATACAAAATATCTGTGACCGTTCCTGAAATATCCTGCAAAAACTGAAAAATCGAGATTTCTTATTTTCCTCATATCTTTTTTATTATTGGAAATTAATAAATATTTTTTTGATTTTTTGTAGGCTTACATAAGCCGTTAAGAGCTATCCATCTGACATTTCAAATATTTTCAAGGCCTACTAGATCCAAGAGTTTTCACAGTCAACTTTCGTTTTTCTTATGGTCGCCATATTATTTTTTTATGTCGTTCGATATGAAAAAAATAATGGAAACCAAAAATTAATAAACTTTCAAAAAAAAAAAATTTTAATTTTTATTCTTAATTTTTCAAAGAAAAACCTAATAAAAAATCGTCGAAAAACGTCAACATTTGTCAAATACGCCGAAATAGTTCTTGCCTTATGGTTTTTTAATTTATCTATGAAATTCGGTCTAAGAATCTGTCTTTTTTGTAAAGAAAAAAGAAGAATAAAACATTTTTTAATTTATTTTTTGAAGTTTAACAATTTTTTGTTTTTATGATTTTTTTTATACCGAACAACATAAAAAACACTATGGTGGCCATAAGAAAAACGAAAGTTGACTATGAATATTCTGGGATCTAGTCGGTTTTGAAAATTTTTGAAATGTCAGATGGGTAGCTCTTGACGACTTATGTAAGCCCACAAAAAATTATTCATTAATCTCCAATAATAAAAAAGATATGGAAAAAATAAGAAATTTCGATTTTTCAGTTTTTTCAGGATATTTCAGGTACGGTCACAAATATCTTGTATGTCTCGACGGAATCGAGATGGCCACAAAATTGCGCTCCTTTGGACTTGTTTAACCGACCCTGTATCCGTTAGCGTTAGGAGATAGCAATATAGAGAAGGATACATGGTGCACCCTGTATATCGTGGGCAGGTGAATTTTGGAAAACTACTTTTTCGTGATAATATAAGTTTGTTATATAATATAACAGATAAGTTTGGGTGATTTTCGAAAAGTGATGTCGTCCTCAATAGTGTATTTTTTTATTAAAAAATACACTAACAAAGATACACAGAAAACTAGTATTACTAGTTACTGTATATTGAATGAAATTCCATCTTTCCATGTTGTTAGTAATTACTACGCTGATGTAGGGTAAATGTGTATAAGAACACGCATGTGCATAAGAATACGCACCCATTATTTTAAAACAACGCGCCATCTATTTGATATTATGAACAGTTAATTATCTTGAAAAATAGAGATGGCATTGCAGTCACCAACGGAAATCTGCACTGTCGACTTGGTTTTAACCATAAAGTCGTTACAAGTTTTCAACTAGTATTGAGTGTAGTTCACCGGTCTTGAATCATAGTGCTTATCTGGGTAAGTATGAAGATGCTATAGTTACAGATAATACTCTGTTGTATTAATAGAATGTATAAATCATTTGTAGCGTTCAAAATTGTTATTACTTTATTCTATGATAAATTATTATTATTCTAACCTCAGCTTGCCTATGTGCATAAGACTACGCAGTGCAGCGTGTTTAAGATGACGCACCGCGTAGTCTCTGTTTAGTGTGGATACGAAGTGCTAATTCTTTTTTTATTATTATTATTTCTAGTTTCTATCGGTAACAATGAGTCGCTATAAAAGAAAAACCGAAAGAAAGCTAGTTTTTACGGCAGAGAAAATGCAAGAAAAAAAACGTAAAATTAATGCTGGATTAAGCAAAATAAGTACAGCTAAAGAAATGGGGATAAACGAGGCTACATTAAGAAATGGTCTAAAATGTGGAAATATTCATTCCACAGTCATTGGGGCGATTCAACACTGACATTCCTACAGATATGGAATTGGAATTAGCACAACAGATACGTGATTTGGATGAGAGATTTTACGGTATTACCAAGAAAAACTTGCAAATTGCAGCTTTTAAATTTGCTGAAGGTAACAATGTTCAACACCGATTCAGCAGAGACAAAAAAATGGCGGGTACGTGATTTGGATGAGAGATTTTACGGTATTACCAAGAAAAACTTGCGAATTGCAGCTTTTAAATTTGCTGAAGGTAACAATGTTCAACACCGATTCAGCAAAGACAAAAAAATGGCGGGTGAGTCTTGGGTAACATGATTTTGTCAACGACACAAAATAACACTTCGACAGCCAGAGAAATGTTCGATGGGTATAATCATGGGATCAACAAAATTCAAGTAGATAGGTTTTTCAAGAATCTTATGGTCCTGTACGAACGAAGACAATACTCACCAAGTTCCATTTACAACATGAATGAGACTGGTTTGTCAACTGTACCCAATAAGCTGCCAAAAGTACTAACTATAAAAGGCAAGAAACTTGTAGGAAAAGTGGCTAGTGCAGATAGGGGACAACTTGGTGTGTGATAGGTGTGTTGTTTTAGTGGTACCGGTACCTACGTCCCCCCGGCATTGATCTTTCCAAGAAAGAGAATGAAAGATAAACTTTTTTTAGATGCACCTACAGGTACATTAAAAATGATATCCGAATCTGGTTTCATCAATACCGAGTTATTTTGTAAATGGATGATACATTTTAAGAACTACAGTAAGCCAAGTCCAGAAAACCCAGTACTTCTGATTCTTGACAATCACAGTTCTCACCGTGACTTGCATGCAATACAATATTGCAGGGATAATTACATTGACTTACACTGAGAAAAATATCGAACATAATATCAATGAACACTGTTCATTGGTTTTTCTTACATAGATACGATAAAAAATTCATCAATATAATGTTTTAGTAGTTACAGTTTCATAAACCAATTTATTGTAACGATGTAATTTGGAACATTAAAATTTGATAAACAATATACCTTACCTCAAGAAATAACTTCATTGTTTCAATGACTTATTTTCGTTATTTAAGTCGAAAGTTTATTACCTACATCAATGAAATTGTACATTAATACAATAGAATCAGACTAGTAATGCGAAACATTGTGTTGATGTACAAGAGTTTTTAATTAATCACAAAAATTGTTATCCTAATAACTCCTTCACGTATACGTAATGTATGAATACATAAGTTAATAACTAAGTATCATTAGCTTCATTTACTATAATGATAAGTATCATTTACTTATTAATAATTCAGTTAGTCTTTCAACGAACTGCGATCATTCTTTCAATGTACGTGTACAGCATGAATACTATAGGAAGGCGAGAGTTTGACGAGAATTGGTTGGTGCGCAGATTGGGCTCCGAATCCATAAATGTTTATTGTCCAATATCAACAATGTTAGTCGGTGTCCGCGTAAAAAAAACAACCAACCAGATAAGGCTGATAAGAGTAACTCCGCCGTTCATCGAACAGGTAAAAAGTCAGTGGTGTGTACTGTTTAGCTCGTGTCGTATATTTATTTAAAATAGGTGGTTTCTGTCATCGTGTCGTGTGTAGGTACCGATGTTTTTGTTATCATGTGTTTTATTGATTAATATATTATTGTTATTAATTTGTTATTAATATATTGCTTGCCAGTAAAATAAGTACACATCTACTATTTTAGTTTTTTTTTCCGCATAGGCACCTTATCTTAATTCGAAATAATTTAACCGAGACTAATTCATATAAATTGGAATACTAAACGTAGATGTCCATATTGATTTTTTAATTGAAGATTGATAATTGACTTATCATTTATACCTAAACATTTAAAATATATTAAAAATATAAAATATTTTGTATTATGTGCGCGGCGCCACTGATGTTATTTCTAGTCTGTTATGGTGGAACAGCGTTTATCAGTTCAATGGGTGGAACAATTAAAGCCGGCAAGATGCGTAGTTCACGCCCAGACTCTTGCCTTCCTATAAAAATCATAGTATACATCAATCCACGACACGTGTGAAAAATTAGCGCTAAAACTTCGCGCCAGAACGTCACAGTGCGAGCCGTGTGTTACGCTCGTTTTCCTCACTTTTCACTTTTCCCCTTGCACTGGCATAGTACAAGGACCTCCGGTTTTCCTCTCCGTGGAAAACCGCCACCTGACGACTCCTGCACGACGACAGCCCGGTTTGCTCCCATTGGCCGAGGCATTCGACCAATGAGAGCTCACCGGTCATTATCGCTAGGCCCAAGCCTATATAAGTGCACGGAGCTCTGCCTCGGAACTAAAGTCTATTTCACCGAAACTTGTGCAAAAGCCATAAACCCGTCACAGGTAATCCCACCCTCTGGCCCAGCCTGTCGTAGTCACACAATAGAACAAGTGTTCACCTTCCAGTTGTAAATTTCTGTAGAGAAGGTAAATCGCAAGACAAGTGTTTGTGAAGAAAAAGGAGAGGAATATATTTAGGCGTATAGCCAAGCGACCAGTAACATGGCATATTTTACAGAATAGGGGTAAACCAGAAGTCTCAAACTTTTAACATTATTTAAAAATTTTAAGCGACACGTTTTTATAGAAGGTGAAACCAAAATTACTGATGCCGCTCCTTACCCCTCAGGAAGTAATCTCTTGACAATTGAAAACCCTTACCTGTTGAGTTAGACCTGCAATAAATTTTCTTAATGACGGTCATAAAATTTTTCAATTAGGTACTTTACTTGCCACCATAGACTGCGAATTTAAAATCAATTTGTATTTTAATTTCAAATTGTCTCTACTGTTTTATTTTCATAATAAGGTAATCAGCCCACTTTTGGTATGTTTAACACTAAGTAGGTACGTCAGCATTATAAAAAAAAATTATAAAAAAAGCATGCTCTTCGGTTGTCATATTCAAAAATTTTTTTGGAATAGAGTAATCAAAATAAGATGGAGTATTATTATTGCGTATTATAAGGGCATTAAATACGAAGTAAACGTTGATTTTTCTAATTATTATATAAATAATATTAACATAAACTAATATTGCAGACAGTCTCAAGAATTTAGGATTATTTTAGGTATTACTATGAGAAAAATTTGTAAAAACGTGAAACAAAAGTTACCACTAATTAGACCACCTATATATAAAATAATAATTTCTTTCACAACTGGCATTACATTTGGTGAATATCAAACGATTTTTGTCAAAATTTCCCGCAAAACTCTTTTGTGTTATATTTTTGTAATTTTGAAGTTTAGCTAAACGCTAATTTCTCTGCAATTACAATTCACACCATGGATCTAGGAGAATTTTATCTTTTGAAAAATTTTGCTGATTTTCGTGAAGTGGTGCGTTACCTATTTTTTAATAAAAAATAAAAAATACATTGAAGTTGAATGTTGAAATTTCAAAAGGATATTAAAAAAAAAATTGGGTTATGTGTGAAAACTTATTACGTGGACATAATAAAATATATACCTAACGAATTATTTATACTCCAAAACAGTTATTTATATTATTACTGAATACTATCAGTTTTTGATTATCAATAATTTATAGCGGTAGGTGCTATAACTGAATATTTTCTACTTATGTACCTACCCCTACTTTCCTAAAAGTTTTACTTAAATGCAATTTTACTTATATATATTTATAAAATAGCAGAAGCACCCTTATAGATAATATATGTTTGACGACCACTGGTACTACTGCAGGCGGAGCCTCAACACCGATGACATTTATGGCTTTTGCACAAGTTTCGGTGAAATAGACTATAGTTTCGTCGGAGCTGCGGAGCGAGCTGGACCACCCACCATCGGGGCCAGGTTTAGTGGAGGCCTGCGCCTCGAACCCCACCTCACATACCAATCGGATCAGAACACCCCGCAGCTTTTGCGTCTCTCAACATCACAACACTGCACCACACCGGACAACACAAGCTCAATACCCCGCATCCCCTTCAATACACCGCCACGAAGATCGAAGAAGAAGATGAAAAGAAAATACCTCACAGAAAAAAGGGACCCACTTCAAGTTTCAATACCATTCCATCCGAAAGGACCACTCCAGGAAATCCACGGGCATCAGGGCCCACACCAAGTCCAATTCAGGAGACAAAACCTTGAATCAAAAGAGCAATAGTTTGATTACTCGCTCATAAATCATTGAAGTTTCCAGCCCCCCCCCCCCAGCCTCGGAACTCACTCTTCAGCCAGCCGTCGAAGACTCAACCTCGCAGCGCTCTCCACCTCCGACTCGACTCCGCCATCACCTTTAACCGAAAGCTGTCTTTCTATCTCGTCAACCTGTTCCTGCATTTTCGAGGCCTTGTCCTCTGTTAAGACAATTGGTACCTATCGCACGGTATACCACGCAATCTTCAGTTATCGCTACTAGGTATCGCACGCACGCACACTGGTAAGAGCCAACTGACAATTTGGCTCTTACTCCTCCCTGTAGCCGGTAACACGTGCTCTCTAACAGTGTCCAGTTCAGTCTCAGTTCCCGTTGATTTGAAATCAGTGCCTGCCTAGTGAACACCGAACAGCCATTCGTTATTATTCTGCAGAAGAGTGAAATATTATTCCTTTTGACATGTAAGTACTTATAAAATACATTACTTTATATACATATTATTATAATACTAACCATAGGTATTATTACAGTTGTTAGTTCAACAATACATAAATCACTATACCTACACCTCTCCATCATCTCCTCTTAGTCCAGTCAATAAATGACCCAAAATGAGGTGTAGAGTGCGTAAGCAGGTAACTAAGCGATTCCTTCAGAAACTTGTTCAGGGGGCTTAGGTTGTTAACATACCAAAAGTCCTGACTCCTAGGTGATGAGCGGGGGGGAGGAGGGTGGGGTAAAGGTACGAATTTTGGGTTTTTCGCTTATATCTCGAAAACGGTGCATCGGAGAGAAATATTTTTACATAATAAAATGGAGTTCTTAAAATTATCTAAAACTTTTATATCATATGTTTTTTTCTAATTCCTAACCGTTTTCGAGCTATAACCTCGGAAAAAGTTGAAATTTACAAAAAAAATCAATTTACGTCAAAATATTCATAAACATTGCATCATATTGTCTAAACCTATTCATAAACGAAAAGTATGAATAGGAAAGAAGTTGTAGATTTTTAAATTCCCTTTTAGAATATATACAGGGTGTCAATTTGAAAACTTGCCACCCCCAAATTCTTCCTTGGAAATTTTTTTTCAAAGAAATCCCGAAACAGGTCAATTTTTTAATGTAATTTATGTTCTATTGGCGTAAAAAAAATTTATACAGGGTGTTCCTTGACTCAGTGACGACGATATGGTCTATTTTTTTTGAATGGGACACCCTGTATATTAATACAATTTCAGATTGTCTGAGAAAATCCAATATAAATTGTTTTTACAGTTGCAGTTTAAACTGAGTAGCTTACGAGTTATAAACAAATGAAAATCGCAGTTTTTCATTTTCAAAGCAGCTTATTTTGAAAACGGCTACAGATATCGGAAAACGGCTTACATGTTCCTATCTTAACTTTTCAAGCGGTATCCTATTGTGTGGATGAAATTTTCATACAGGGTGACGAAAATTATCAGACTTTTGATCACCCTGTATAAATATTTCATCTACATCATAGGATATCGCTTTAAAAGTTAAGATAGGGACATGTAAGCCGTTTTTCGATATTTAGAGCCGTGTCCGATGTACACTGCTTTCAAAATGGAAAATTGCGATTTTCATTTGTTTATAACTCATAACCTACTCAATGTAAGCTGCAACTGTAAAAACCATTCCTACTGGATTTTTTCAGACAATCTGAAAATGTAATAATATACAGGTGTCCCATTTAAAAAAATCGACAATGTCGTCATTACTGAGTCAAGGAACACCCTGTATAAAATATTTTTACGTCAATAGAACATAAATTAAATTTAAAAATTGACCTGTTCCAGGATTTCTTTGAAAAAAAATTTTCAAGGAAGAATTTGGGGGTGGCAAGTTTTCAAATTGACACCCTGTATACATATGCTGATTAATGTCCAACCCGCCTAAAGTTACAGCTATTTTAAAACTTGTATAGCATTTTGCAATTTTCAGAAAATTAGTTTGTATATCATATTCTTAACCCACAACCTTTGTTCGTGTATTTTGTTTAAATTATAGATAACAATATCAGCAATTTGTTAGTCAATTGAATTTAATACTAGAAAACAACATTAAAAGAACCGTATGCAATAGAACGCCGATTAACCGAATCGCGAATTATCCGTATCGGTCCTAAGCGTTATATAAAAAATTAAAACTAAGTAATTTTTCAATAAAAACAAATTCAATAATAATTCTTTTTTTACTGGCCCAAAATATTCTTTGTTTTATACTGATTTAAAAAATATATACTTTTATAATGTTATGTCACTTTATTGCGTGGTAACAAATCAAATGAAAATTAGTTTCCATGGTTTTACGCTGCTGTGAGGGTCAACCTTCACTAGTTTGCTTGTCCGAATGACAAACATCTCATACAGTAATAATAGTTTTAATGCTTATAACTTTTAGGTTGGTAACACTGATTTCCTTGTCTTCTGTTAATGGACTGTCAGCTGGTTCTTGTTACCCTTACTTTATAATATAAAAATTAGTTTTGTTTACAAACATTTTGAAGTGTAAACAATACCTATGTTTTCAGTTTTGTGCTATGTTTTATCCTTAGTTATGATTATATCCTAAGTTAGTTTAGTTTAGTGTGTGTCAAATGTGCCTAGGATCAAGAAATTTAAAATTAAACATACATTTAGGGGAAACAGGTTTTTAAAACCTACAACAAACCATGATATATGAGTACTACTAAGTGTCCTGTGTGCCTGAAACTGCAATGAGTACTACTAAGTGTCCTGTGTGCCTTAAGGACGCTTTAAGAGGAAGTGAAGATGTCTCTGAAGTCAAAGAAAAGGGTATACTGGGTCTTGTTAAAGCAAGTAAGGAACGGAAAGACAACAAGCATGAAAGTTTCCGTGATTTGTCATCCCTTTTAATTCACACAAGCTGTCGTAAAAATTACACCCGGACTGACACGATAAAAAAATATGTTAGGGAGGCATCCACATCCAAGGAAGAGACAGGGCCGTCTAAGCTCCGGTCTTCAGTTCCTAAATTCAATTTTAAGAGTAATTGTTTGTTCTGTGGGCTTTGCGCAAAAGAAGAAACAAAAAAGCCTTTGGCGAAAAGGAAAATTGTGCATTCAGTTGAGACTTTAACTGTTCAAAGTCGAATCAGGGAGGTGTGTTCTATGAGGAAGGATACCTTGGGCGATGAAGTTCTTCACCGCCTTTCCTCGATTAACGATCTTGTTGCTGAGGAAGCAGTATACCACAAAGACTGCTACATTAATTTTTTGAAGCCCACGAGTTTACAAACTCCAAAAACAGAGATCCCCAGAGACAACCATGTTACAAAGGCTATGGAGGAGATTTTCAGCTACTTGGAGGGAAGCAGTGCTTGTCAGTTCTCCAAAGATGAAAGAAATACTGGGTATCATATCAGAGACCAAACCCCAATGGCGGACAATCAAGGCTGAATTGGAGAGGAAATATGGAGATCGGATACTGATCACTCCAGGTGTCAACAGATTTAGTGTGCCAGTGGTATGTTTTAGAGACATTGGGAACAAAATTCTCAATGAAGCGTGGTATGGAAACAGGGCTAAAAATGAAGAAGAAGAGAGGTTGAGAATTGTTGCTAAAGCTGTGGAAATTTTACGGCAAGATATTCAGAGTCAAGTGTACAGCACAGACACATACCCTCCCAGCGACGAATTTTTGAAGAATCCAGGTACAATGCCTCAATCCCTTACTTTTTTCTTTGAGGGTCTTTTATTGGCAAAGACAAAGAGAATAGAAGAAACAAAGAGAAAATGTTCTGCATTGGGAAATGCCATAATTGGGATTGTCAGACCTAGAACCTTCGTATCACCTCTATTGTGCAGCCTATCATTGCTCATATACAGAAAGTATGCTTCAAGGCATTTAATTGATCTTCTTGCAAATTTGGGCTTCTGTGTATCGTATCACGAAGCACAAAAGTTAGAAATGTCAGCAATAGACAGTGCGAAACCTGGTTTTATTGTAAAGAAAGGTGCTTTCAATCAATTTGTTTTCGACAACGTTGATTTCAACGTATGTACTATAGATGGGCTCAACACTCTTCATGCTATGGGTGGAATCAGGTGCATTACTCCCTCGAATTCCCTTGAAAAAGGTGCAGACATACCAAGATTGAAGAACATGCCCTTATCACATGATGTTGGCAAACTTGGCATAATTCCGCTGAAAACATTCCAGAAGAGCGCTAGCCTGGAAAGTGTAGTGGTCAAACGCATTAACGTACCCGAATAAGTGGTTCACCCTCAACCATTAGATGTTCTCTGGTTTGTTGCAAAAAAACTAAACATCCCGCTGCCAGAATGGAAAGGGTACATGGCAACCATAACAACAGGGGATTTCAGTGAAAAAACTAAAGTTATAACCCTCCCCTTAATCAATGCGCCTCCAACAAACTATGACACGGTCTATACGGCCTTGCAATATGCTTGCGAGTTGATCCAGCTTACCCAGAAAGACAATGAAAGTAACCAACTAAGAGTAATCATCACCTTTGACCAGCCACTATACTGGAAAGCGCGGGAAATCATTGCTGCTGCACCTCTTGACTCTCAGATAACGAACTGTATAGTGCGCCTTGGTGGATTTCACTTACTGATGTCCTTTTTAGGCAGCATAGGCTACTTCATGGCCGGAAGTGGCCTAAAGGAACTGTTATGCACTACCCACGCTCCTCTATCTGTTGACAAAATGCTCCAGGGTCACGCGTTCGCTAGAGCAGTAAGAGGACATTTGCTTGCAACGACGGCATTGTCCAACAAAATACTGGACCAAATCATAGTGACAGAAGAAGAGAAGTCTACTGTAACAGACATTTTGTCAGGTTTCCTTGATGAGCCACCTGCACTGGATGCCTTAAATAAAAACCCAATCATCAAAAAGTTGGCTGAGAAATTTGGTGATAAATTGGAACAGCTTAAAAACAATGGACCAACAGCTCAGCTATGGATCCAGTACTTCAACATGGTAAACCTAGTCAAGGAATATATACATGCAGAAAGATCGGGTAATTGGGATTCACACCTGAACTGTGTCAAAAAAATGATACCGTACTTTCATGCATCTGGACACTTTCCCTACGCAAAGTCCTGCCAGTTGTATATTCAAGATATGGAAAATCTACCATCAACAATGACTCCTGAAGAATACCACAAGTTTGCAGCCAGCGGGTATTTTACTATGCGACGCTCTGATCGCTTTTGGTCAGGCGTATGGTCAGATATGACAATTGAAACCACGTTGATGCGATCATTCAAAAGCCGAGGAGGCATAACTGGAGGCAGAGGTGTTTCACACAACGTACTCAGCAAATGGTTAGTTGGTATGAGTGCAACTCATGAGATATACACTTCGCTTGAAGAGTTTTCTGGAGTCACATTCACTTCAAGTGAACAACACAAGGACATTGGACAGGCTCGCAAGAGTAAAGATGCAGAAGACATTGTCAAACTCAATCAGTGGTTTGATTCTCATCCTCCCTTCCCAGAAACCTCTCAAATCATGTCAATTTCGAGTGGAGTTGTCGGAAATGCCACGATAACATGTTATGATGCTGTTCGAGCTGGTAAAAGGGCTATGAATTCAATAGTTGACTTGACATTTGCAGACGTAAAGTTATCGCGCAAGGATCGGGCATTGCCAATATCTTCTGTCAGCTCATCGATAAAAGTTCACGATGAAAGGGTAGTAGTTGACCCAACATTGCTCTTTCAGCGGATATGTATAAGCAAACGATCAGATGAGGATTTGATGACATATTTTGAGTATGAGTTGGCCCCATTTCCCTTAGCACTCTTCAACGAAAGTGGCATGAGAAAGACAAACAAATCAGTGCTGTACAACTTGTTTGAGCCAACCAAGAAAGATATTCTTCTGCCCCAAATGAACATTGTAGTCGATGGAGGATTTCTACTCCACAGAGTTATTTGGCCAAAAGATGCATCGGTTGTGACTATTTGTAATAGTTATATCACCTACGTCGACCACCATTATTCTGGGACTACTCGCACTCTGGTGTTTGATGGGTACGCAAACACAGCCAATAGCACTGAATCACAAGAACAAATGCGTCGTTACAGACTAAAAAGGTCAGCCGACATCAATTTGACATGGGACACACAAATACCTGGTAAACAGGAAGACTTTTTATCAAATCCTACCAACAAAACTAACTTCATCTCCTTACTGGAGATAAAGCTGCAGGAGAAAGGGATACATACTCTTCAGGCTACCGATGACGCTGACATCCTAATCGTGAAGACTGCTGTTGAACAATCCACTCACAACTCTGTGGCTGTCGTTGGTGAGGATGTAGACTTTGCTGTCCTGTTGATTGCTTCCACTCCTGCGACCCGAGATATCTTTATGCTGAAACCCGGACGAGGGAAAACCAAAACAATAGTATTGTCCACCCAAGAGATGCAGCACCGTAGATTTGAACACATCCTGTTCCTTCATTCATTTACCGGATGCGACACAACTTCTGCTACTTTCAGGAGAAGCAAGGTGGGCTTCTTTAAATTGTACTTGGAGTCAGAAATCATCCAGCAAGCAGCAATGATATTTTCTAACGCCTCCTCTACTTACGACCAGGTTGAAAAGGCTGGGGAGATGTGCTTTCTGAAGTGGTATAAGGCGCCAAAAAAACAAACCTCCCTTAACCAGTACCGCTTCCAATTGTTTACGAGGTCATTGGCAAATATGAAGCCTGAAATCAGCTCCCTACCTCCAACAGAGAATGCAGCTAAACAGCACTCTCGGCGAACCTACCACCAAGTGCAGCAGTGGCTCGGTAATGAGCTGCCCCCTCAAGATTGGGGGTGGAAACGTGTAGGAGACACCCTGGTGGCAATTACAATGGAAAATCTACCAGCACCAGAGGTTCTTCTGAAAACTATATTTTGCCGCTGCACCAAGGATTGTGTAATTGGAAAATGTGGCTGCCGAAAAGCGATGCTCACCTGTTCTGTAGCGTGCCTCCACTGTCAAGGGAAGTGCCTAAACAGTGTGCCTGTTGACGATGAGGACGATGAAGACGATGTAGAGGCCATTCAGCAAGAGCCACCCGCTACTGAGCAAGAAGATGCCATGGAAGAACAATCATTGCCTGGGCCCTCAAGTTCAAAGAGGATGAAAATTTGATTACTTTTAAAGTTGAGAGGAAAACATTAGGAATATATTGAGAACAATGGGGTTTACAATTATTATTGTATTGGTGTAACGAAACTATCTGTAGAATAAAGTGTGAAATTTGTCATCATCATTATTTTTTCTACTTTATTTAATAACTTGCTTATAAGTGGCCATATATGTTATTAGATGAACGAACAAAGGTTGTGGGTTAAGAATATGATATACAAACTAATTTTCTGAAAATTACAAAATGTATACAAGTTTTAAAATAGCTGTAACTTTAGGCGGGTTGGACATTAATCAGCATATGTATACAGTGCTTCCCAAAAGTAACGGATAAATTCAATAAAATCGTATGAAGACGTTTTCTTTTGTTTTGCTCGGACACGTCAATCGTTATTTTTGATTTGCCATCCACGCATGTCTTTTTCGACCCCCCACCCTTAATCTCCCAAGGGGTAGCTACCCCAATTTTAAAAATTCAAATGGCAAGGTACCCCTTGCGATACCTTGATTGATAGGTTTTTTCATCCTGAATATAACAAGAAAATTTTTTTCAAATCGGTTCATAATTAACGAAAATATTCAGCAAAATGTCATCGAATAAGGCAATAAATAAGCGTATTAAAATTAAATTAAAATTTAATTAAAATTTTTTCCTATCTTTCTCTCTGAATTAAATTAAACTAAATTAAATTAATTATGAACCGATTTGAAAAAAATTTTCTTGTTATATTCAGGATGAAAAAACCTATCAATCAAGGTATCGCAAGGGGTACCTTGCCATTTGAATTTTTAAAATTGGGGTAGCTACCCCTTGGGAGATTAAGGGTGGGGGGTCGAAAAAGACATGCGTGGATGGCAAATCAAAAATAACGATTGACGTGTCCGAGCAAAACAAAAGAAAACGTCTTCATACGATTTTATTGAATTTATCCGTTACTTTTGGGAAGCACTGTATATATTCTAAAAGGGAATTTAAAAATCTACAACTTCTTTCCTATTCATACTTTTCGTTTATGAATAGGTTTAGACAATATGATGCAATGTTTATGAATATTTTGACGTAAATTGATTTTTTTTTGTAAATTTCAACTTTTTCCGAGGGTATAGCTCGAAAACGGTTAGGAATTAGAAAAAAACATATGATATAAAAGTTTTAGATAATTTTAAGAACTCCATTTTATTATCTAAAAATATTTCTCTCCGATGCACCGTTTTCGAGATATAAGCGAAAAACCCAAAATTCGTACCTTTACCCCCCCTCCTCCCCCCCGCTCATCACCTAGGAGTCAGGACTTTTGGTATGTTAACAACCTAAGCCCCCTGAACAAGTTTCTGAAGGAATCGCTTAGTTACCTGCTCACGCACTCTACACCTCATTCCTTGACTGGACTATCTGTCTGAAATCCTACCTAGATAAAAATAATAATGATATGTTTCATTTGCCGGCAAAATTTTACTTTCTTAAATTTATTGATTAAACATTTCAAACGCAAACATGACTTAGGAACAAATTCTCTATTACGATGTTGTGAAAATGATTGTGGTCAGGCTTTTCAGAATACTTCCAGTTTTAAAAAACATATGAACAGGAAACATGTATTGGCTTCATGTCTTGTAACAAATGCGTCAACTGCCGAGGTTGTTGACAAAAATATCCATACAATATCTCCAAAATCAATTATACCTGAAGAAGTAATATTAGAAAGCACCAAATTATCTGATCAGTATTTTGTAAAAAATGACAAGCATGCACAACCTCAAATACAAACCCTGAAATTTGACCTGCAAGAATTCAAGGAAATACTGACTAATTCTGCAGCAAAGTTTGCTCTTTACCTCCACGATAATAATAATTTCTCAAGAAAAGATGTTTTTGAAATCCAAGACGGAACAGAAAAACTTTTAATTACACTCATAAATTTTTTTAGCAATTTTGCTGAGTGTTACTTGAAACAAAATATTTATGTGTACAATGAATTCACTAGTATGTTATCAATTTTCAGTAATATATTCAAACCATTTAGTACAGATCATATGATGCACAAATGGTTGAGTAACGGTGGTTATGCTGAAGATGTCCAAGAGTTTATAATAAGTAGCGAAACAGAAATTAAACAAATTATTGGTAATTTAAAAAGTAGGAAATCCCCTGGTTCAGACAATATCACGAACCCCGCACTGAAAAACCTGACCGAGGCTGGCTTTAAATAATTTACGAACATCGCAAACGCCATACTCAAACTAAAGAAATTCTCAGTCCAATGTAAGACTGCGGGAGTCACAATGATCCCAAAACCTGGTAAACCTAGAAATGACCCAATCAGCTATCGCCCAATAAGCCTCCTTCCGGCCTTGAGCAAAGTAGTTGAGAGGGTCATTCTGAACAGAATAAATGACGAAATAGAACAAAAAAGACTCCTCCCCGATCACCAATTCGGCTTTCGCAACAATCACTCATTAATCCAACAAATTGTACGAATCACTGAGCACATCACTTACAACCTTAATCTGTCCAAGTCCACTGGAGCAATCTTTCTAGACGTAGAAAAAGCTTTTGACAAAGTTTGGCATAACGGCCTTATCTTCAAACTAATGCAGTTTCAGTTAAATAAAAATCTAATAGCCCTCATCCGGAATTACTTAAGCAATAGGAGTTTTTACGTAAAAATTGAAAATACCAAATCAAAATTATTCAGGGTCCAAGCTGGAGTCCCTCAGGGATCTCTGCTGGGACCAACTCTTTACAATCTGTACACAGCAGACACACCCGTACTAAAAAACGCAGAAATAGCTCAATTTGCCGATGACACAGCGATTTACTTTTCGAGCAAACAACCCACCGCCATCAAAAAAACTCTCCAATCGGCCATGAACAAGATTTGCTCGTGGTTCGATAAGTGGAGAATAAAGGTCAATATCAACAAAACTGCAGCAGTGTACTTTCGAAACATGGCAAAGAACAGAAGAATCCCGGAAGAATTAATTACTAATAACATCCGCATACCCTGGGTGAAAAGTGACAAATACCTAGGCGTCATCCTAGATGAGCACCTCACTTATACCAGACAGGTCACTTCAATCAATCAAAAACAAATTAAAAATGCAACTAAATAGATTATACCCCATTATAGGCCGTAAAAGTAAATTAGGCATTGAAAACAAAATTAAAATTATCAAATCAATAATTATACCAGCAGCAACGTACGCCGGTCCCACTTGGCAACTTTGCTCTGAAAATCAAAAGAGTATTATCCAAACTGTAATAAATAAGACCATTAGGGCGGCGACCGATGCTCCCTGGTATATCTCAAACCAACAGTTGAGAGATGAAACTGAAATTGAACCCCTTCAAACAATAATAGCGAGACATTCGATAAACTTAGTAAGTGACATTCAACAACACGATAATCCTTTAATTCAAAATTCGATTAAGGAAATTAAAGAAAGCCTGAGGCGAAATAAAAGTATCTTGAGTATAGTTCGTTTTGCTGATGAGCATGAAATAACCAATAAATCAAAAAAGAGGAAACTGAATTAAATCAAAATTAGAATTTAAAGTAGAATTTAGGTACTCCTGTAATCATGAGAATAAAATAATTGTAAATAGATTAGTTTTCAAAATTGTAAAATTAGATAATAATAACCTTCTGTCAAATCACAAACGTTTTACGCCTAACTGGCACATTGTAAATACTAGATTAAGTACTTTTGTTAAATTGAAAAAATCATTATACTGAAAAAAAACTGTCGTTCTGGAAACCTTGTTGTTGACGAAAAAAATTCTAAAGGGATAATGATGCCTTTAAAGTTTCAGCTTATGAGATTTTTTGAGCAGGATGATTTGTTGCGTCGTACATTTCAGCATATTATTATATCGGAAAATTTATCTAAATTATCAAATTTTGTACAAGGCGAATTGTGGAAGAGTAAAAAAAAAAATGTATCCTAATAAACATTTGATTCCTTATTTACTGTATATTGACGATATTGAAATAAATAATCCCCTACGCTCGCATGCTAAAGTCCATTCCGTTTGTAATATTTACTACTCTTTTCCTTGCCTTCCAGTACAAGAGTATAAATTAGGTAACATATTTTTAGCAGCTATTTTGAAGTCCACTGACATAAAAAATTTTGGAAATGATAGATGTTTTAGAAAGCTGATGATAGAGTTGAAAGAATTAGAAGAAAGTGGACTAGATATAAAAGTAAATGAGAATATTACTATGAAAGTACATTTTATTTTAGGTTTAGTCATAGGTGATACAGCTCGTACAGAATATGAAGACGGAGAATTCTTGGAAAGGACACGGTCAGATAATCCGATTTGCTATATGAGCATATAGCAAATCGGATTATCTGACCGTGTCCTTCCAATAATTCTCCGTCTTCATATTCTGTACGAGCTGTAACTTGGGTCTAAATTCATTTCTCAATTTCACTCAGTCATTCTCAAGTACTTATTTCTGCAGAATTTGCAAAGCTAGTAAAGCTGAAACTCAACAAACATTTCTCGAGACGCCTCAATCGACAAGAACTATTTCAGAATATCAAACTGAATTAGAAAACAAAGATACACAGAAAACTAGTATTACTAGTTACTGTATATTGAATGAAATTCCATCTTTCCATGTTGTTAGTAATTACTACGCTGATGTAATGCATATTTTTGAAGGAGTGTGTCATTACAGCTTGTGTAATGCAATAAACTACTTCACTGAAAAAATGAAATATTTCGACTTGGATATTCTGAATTCAAGAAAAGAAACTTTTGATTATGGGCCAACAGAAATTGGTAATTTATCAGGTAAAATTGAGTTGAAACACTTGAGAAAGAACGCCTTAAAAATGTCAGCAAGGGAGATGATGACATTTGTTCACTATTTTTCTTTAATGGTTGGTGATTTTGTACCTTTTGATGATCCAGTATGGATATTTATTATCAATTTTATTGAAATAATTGATATTTTACTTTGTTTTGAGATAACAAAATCCTGGATTAGTATATTAAAGTCAAAAATAGAAAGTCACAACAAAAATTACGTCTTATTGTTTAATGATACCGTAAAACCCAAGTTTCACAACTTAATCCATTATGCCACCATTATTCATCAGGTCGGACCACTGAGACAGCTGTGGTGCTTTAAGTATGAATCCAAACATCGACAGTTGAAAGTATATTCTCATTGCATAACATCTAGAAAAAACATTTGTCTCACCCTGGCGAAATAATATGAACTGAAATTTGCATATCAATTAATGAATCCTATAAATACAGGTGTCCCAAAACTCAACGTCATCCCTTGAAGGGCTGGTAGGCCAAGTCATGACTGACCAGAATATCATAAGATGATCTCAGTAAAAAATTGTTTATTTTCGAGATAATGGGACTTTTATGAATTTTGTGAAAATCGATACCTTAGATCTATTTTTCGAGTGTCACAGCTACAAAATTGCATATTCTTACATTCTTAATTTTGTTACGCAGTGCTGAATAGCCCCATTAATGATTAATTGCCGAAGAAATATTCTAGTGCCCTACCTTTTCGGAAAATTATTAATTTTTTTGCCCGATAGAAAATTTTTGTTTTTTCATGTCACAACTTTGCCACTTCATACATGAAATAAAATTACCCCGTGAACCTGGCAAGTTATTCCTAAAAATTACCCATTTGATCTAGTTTCTGCAATGGTGTAATATTTTGTATGCTTTACTTTAGAAAAAAAGATATTGCTGTTTGACTGCAAAAGGAGCGCATTGTGAAATCATATCAATAAATAATCTGAGAGGCGTACACAATAAAAGTACAGGGTGTTTTGTAATTGAATGTCAATATTTAAGGGGGTGATTTTTGGGTTCATTTTAAGAAGAAAACTTCATAAGAACGTATGTCCTAAAAGTCTTAACTTTTGAGATACAGGGTGGTAAAATTTTATTAAAATAAATAATTTTTTCGTAATTTCTGTAATACCGCTCTGGATATTTTAATGAAATTTCGTATACAGGTATAACGCATCAAGAAGCATTTTTTCATGTACCACATTTTTTTTTATTTCCATTAGTGACGATCGTGCAAAATTTTACCTGCGTATTTTTATATTTTTTTATTGTCATTTTAACGACAACCTTATGACCATGTAGAGAAACAGATTTTATTTTTTTTAGGCGGAAACAGTGCATCGGGCTGAAAAAAAACAAATGTTCAAACTTGCTTGGAAATGAATGAGGATTCCAAAAATGATTTCTATTTGAACAGAAATCAGTGGCGTACCACCAATGTCTGCTAAAATATGCAGGTAAAATTCTGCATGATCGTGCACCATCGTTACTAGTGGAAAAAAAGGAAACGTGGTACATGAAAAAATGTCCTTTGATGCGTAATACCTGTATACGAAATTTCATTAAAATATCCAGAGCGATATTATAGTACGGCAGCCCGTTACCAAGATTTTCGCCTGATCCCGCCCGCAATTTTTTTGTTTTTTTCGGTTGATTCATGAAGTTTTGAGAAGAAAAGTTCAAGTGTACTGACTTAGGCAAGGTTGCGAAGTGGTTGAAAAACACCTGAATATATGTAAAGATTAAGGGAATAAATAAGTTATCGCGCCCGGTCCGTTTTTTTGTTATTTTTACGAAGAATGATCATTTCAATAGGATAGATATAGTTACTGACATTTTCCGAGTTGTGAGTGGTTTTGGTTCGTTAAAAATCTAAATTTTGTGACAGTTTGGAATTAAACCTTTCGCGCCCGCTCCGTTTTCCTGATCATAGATAATTTTGAATGTTTCGTTAACAGAAAAAAATAAGAACGGACGTTTTCATTGTTGCGCAAATGAAGGGTTGCATTTCAGATGTGTTTTTTTTTAAAGGCTGATCGAGTTATCCCGCCTGCTCCGTTTCCTGGTACAAATTATTTCTCGTGTCTTGAAAAGTGAGAAAAAAATATTAACGGACATTGTTATACTTGCATTGGTGTGTCAAGTCATTTTCAGTAAATCAAAAATTTTTATTTTTGATTTTTTTTTTGTTTGCGAAATTTTGTTATTAAACTTCATAAATACAAAATAAAAATATTAAAACCAACGTCGTCTTCTGAACTGCTCTCATAAGTATCATCACTCTCTGAATCCGTGGACTCCTCGATTTCATCGTCAATTTCATCAATATCTGGAATCGAACAGAAACGAAACCTTTCAGTAAGTCTAAGGCCACCAATTTTTTTAATATATAGAGAAGGACATAAAGTACTCTGTTGAAAAAGATCACATGATCATGTCACATAACAATCACATCGCAATCACGTCGCAGATCACGTGATGATCACGTGAGAAAATTTGTCACGTGAAAAAGTATGACAAAAATTTCTGACATGAGAAAATTTCCCACATGAGAAGATTTGTCACGTGAGAATATTTCTCACGTAATCATCACGTGATCTGCGATGTGATTGTGATGTGATTGTGATGTGACACGATCGCGTGATATTTTTCAAGAGAGTATAAACATAATATTTTGTCAGACCCACCATCTGCATTGTCCGGTACAGCTTCGTCATCCAAAATCAGATCTGTGCACTGCAGAGCATTGCAGCACGGAAAACGTCCGTTCGACTCTACTTACCGTTTTTGGATGTCCTATCAATAATTTAAAATAAATTTTGAACCGGGCGCTGAAACTTTTTCAGACAATTTTTCTATACATGTTTTTTTTAAACAATGGAAATATTTCAATATCAAAAACTTCCGTTCTCTATGGATTCATGTTTTTTTGTAAATTTTTAATAAGATTACATGAAGAACGGAGCAGGCGGAGTAACAAAATTACCGTTTACTTTTTTACCTACTGAAATTACTCTGACGGGTTACGGCAACGTTGTACGACTTTTCCGATCAGGAAAAACTTTCTTAGTTTTAAAAAAACTATCGATTAATAGTTTACTCGATTCGGGCGCGATGACAGAAAATTTTGGTAACGGGCTGCCGTACTATTACAGAAATTACGAAAAAATTATTTATTTTAATAAAATTTTACCACCCTGTATCTCAAAAGTTAAGACCTTTAGGACATACGTTCTTATGAAGTTTTCTTCTTAAAATGGACCCAAAAATCACCCCCTCAAATATTGACATTCAATTACAAAACACCCTGTACTTTTATTGTGTACGCCTCTCAGATTATTTATTGATATGATTTCACAATGCGCTCCTTTTGCAGTCAAACAGCAATATCTTTTTTTCTAAAGTAAAGCATACAAAATATTACACCATTGCAGAAACTAGATCAAATGGGTAATTTTTAGGAATAACTTGCCAGGTTCACGGGGTAATTTTATTTCATGTATGAAGTGGCAAAGTTGTGACATGAAAAAACAAAAATTTTCTATCGGGCAAAAAAATTAATAATTTTCCGAAAAGGTAGGGCACTAGAATATTTCTTCGGCACTTAATCATTAATGGGGCTATTCAGCACTGCGTAACAAAATTAAGAATGTAAGAATATGAAATTTTGCAACTGTGACACTCGGAAAACAGATCTAAGGTATCGATTTTCACAAAATTCATAAAAGTCCCATTATCTCGAAAATAAACAATTTTTTACTGAGATCATCTTATGATATTCTGGTCAGTCATGACTTGGCCTACCAGCCCTTCAAGGGATGACGTTGAGTTTTGTGACACCCTGTATGAATGAAGATGTTGTTGTTGATAAGAAATATACAATTGAAAGTAAGTTTAGTACTATCATTTGCGAGAAGACGAAGACTCCAAAAGATAATTTAGAGTGTTACTCTCGTTTGCATTTTAAAGGAACCAGTTATAAAGTTGACAACTTTATATCGATATACGAAAATGATATTGAATTTTATTTAATATTAGAAATATTCGTACTCGGCAAAATAGGTGAACTTTTTTGTCAAAAACTCAAAAAAGTCCAATACCGGAATCATTTTATGCCTATGAAGTAAATCAACAGATTTTAGGTGCTTTTAATATTATATTTTTCGATGAAGTACTCGGGCCTCCTAATACTCTTATAAAAACAGCGAAAGGTCGAACAATGCTTAGGTGTAAGGAACATTATAACATTGTTTCTTAAAATATAATATTATGTTATACCTAGTCTGTTTTGTGTCTTTTTCTTATAAGTTTAAGAAAGTTTATTTATACAATAACCGATAAATTAAGGCATCAGATATTTTGAATATACAGGGTGTCCCAGCTTATTCGAAGCGGTCTCTATAGGCCAAACGATTGACTTTTTCCAAAAAAAAATTTGCAAATTCAAGTACGGGATCACAATGGCCATAATTTAAAATTATTTTGGAGTATACAGAGTGTCCCATATGACAGTGGCATATCAAAGTTATGTTTTTTTAAATGGAATGCTCCTATGTTATTGCATTTTTAGATTGCCTGAGAAGAAAAATTAAGATTGGCTTTTACAGTTGGTGTTTAAATTCAGAGGTTTGTGAGTTATAAACAAGTGAAAATCGTCATTTTTCAAGTTCAAGGCCCTGTACAACGAAAACGGTTCAAGATGGAGAAAAACAGCTTACTTGTCCCTATTTTAACTTTTTATGTAGTGACCGATGGTGTAGAAACATTTTGTACTTTGTAGGAAATGGGGAGGTTTTTATTATTTAAACAAGCGAATTTAATTTAGACGTTTATTATTCATATCCATTTTGATCTTATGACCACGTGTTTCTACATTTTTACATCTGGCCTAGGCCTATTTTTAAACATGAATATTTGTATACCTTTTATGTGTGGACCGCGACTCTTGTAAACTGACAATTGTCCTGAAGATGGGTTAAGACCCGAAACCGGTCGACAAGATATTCCTATTTTTGAAAGAAAAAATATATACTCATTGACCTACCGATTGTTGTTTTATTGTTTATTATTCAGTCTTTAAAACAGGAATAAGTTTTATTTCATTTTATTATAAATAATACTAATTTTGTCGGTCGACGATGATTCTTATCAAATAGCAGGAATCTGAATCACCTTGATAAGTATACAAGAAAATATAAAATTATTTTCGTAGGTTCTAGTTTTGAATGTGATTTATTTCATTCCAATAATAACAACAATTATTATTAATAAATCCAACAGCCCTCCTCAAAAATTGAGCCAAAGAAAATAACTTAAGATATTATAATAGGCAACAAATAATATCTCTTCTTAATGGCAAATTATATAAATCAAGACCATTATTATCGAAAAATTTCAACTGGAAAGAATTTTAATTTATTTAAAATTTAGGTAACTTAAATCTTATTTCTTCAAATTTATTTGTTGGTAACACTTTGGTAAATGAGTCTGCAAGCTGTTCACCTGTGGATATATTTTATATTTTAAAATAATTGTTTTCGCTCACGTTAAAATCATATTCATTTGATATCTATGTTTCGATCTTTTATGATCAGTGGGGTTGCTAGCTATGCTGATGCAACCGTTTATTATCTTATCAAAGATAATTATTGGCAGTTTTAATTTAAAACTTATACTGTTTAATAAGGCCTTTAACCAAAATGGCTTCACTGACTGCCTCAAAAGAGCCGATATTCCGCTTCTGTTAAAGAAGCAACTACACAGTACTTTGTTTTTGTGTGTTCCGTGAAATATTACAGTTATCAAAAACTTTGAATATCTACCCTGATGTGCTTTTTCTGTCTATTTCGGTACTGCCCCAGTCTGGTCGAGTACATAATAGCATTACGTACATCAGGCAACCAATTAAGTAATTTTAATTTTAATAATTTTATTTATTTGAATTAATAATTTTACATGGTGCATCGTAAAATTCATCAGAATTTAGAAGCATTGTAATTTAACTTAGAAGGCAAGGGTAGAATGATTTTATAGACTTGCAATCATTCATCGAAAATTTTGTCAACACATTCTCAAGGTAATTAGATTGGTTTAAGGTTATTGTAATTAGATCTGAAAATTTTCATTCTTAAAATTAAATTTAATTTCTTTCAGATCAACCATAAGAAAAATTTTTTAATTTTAAGAAAAATTTTTTAAAAAAAGAATTAATTTTTTTAAATCTGTCAAGATAATCTGATGTTTTGTTGCGATCAGTAAATGGTCTAGATACAGATATAATTATGTAAATATTTTTTTATTTATTTATTTTTTTTTTGTTTTATTTTTTTTTTTTTTAAATATATAAATATGGGTCTACTTTTGAATTTTTAAAACCTCTGCTTTTCAAAGCTTGATTGAAACGTTCGAACCAACACCTAGCTGATTGTTTAAGTCCACACAATTTAATTTTTATTTATTTTTATTAAATTTGCAGACTTTACCTTCTTCAGCTTTTACTCCCTTTGATATTCCAATGTACCTATATCTCTTCTATAAGCACACCGTTTAAAAATGCAGTTTTACCATCTATATGATGAATTTTTTTCAGATTAAACTGATTTGAAAATGCCCAAATAAATCGGAGGGTTGTAACTCTAGCACAACGGGTGCGAACGTTTCTTCATAATTTTGTAAATATTGCTGAGTAAAAACTCAAGCAACCAATGGTGCTTTGTATTTTATTTGATGGTTTTTCCAAATAATTAATTTTAATAGTAAAAACCCATTTGCAAGTTATATTTTGTATATATTTATTTATTATCATTATTATTACTATTTTTTTATTTTTATTCGCTGGTCTGTTTACCAGTGACCAAGTTTCATTAGTTCTAAGTGAATTAATCTCATCTTTTATAGCCTCTTCCCATTTATGCTGGTCCTCCCTTCCAAATATTTCGTAATAGAATTTTGGAATTTCTGCTGTAGAGGCACCGGCTAATAATGATACAGAACTGTATAAGTAATCATAATTATTATTTTTTTTTTTAATTTCTTTGTAAAATTTTGAATTTTGAAAATTTTGGAAGATGTTTGATTCTCTCACTTCGTCTAATGTTTACTTGTTTGTTTTGTTCTACCTGTTTGTTTTTCAAATGATTTTTATGTATTTATTAGTTCATCCGATTTTAATTCGGAGCTAGTCTTATTTTGATTAATTAAATTGTTATCTAGTGGTCTAGAAATTTTAAAATTTAATTAATCAACTATCACATCACGTGCAATAAGGAATTTATTTTCTTCCACATCCCACAGCTTATACCCACTCGGTTCATACCCAACCAGTATAGCTTTATGAACGATTTTTTTTTATCGAACTTTCTTTTTCTGGTTTTATTTAGCAGACGGTAGAACCAAAAACCTTTAAAAGTTAAAATTGCTTCACCCCAAAAACTTTTGTCCAACTTCGCACTTGTGACTAAGGTTCTTGCCTTTTCAGTCAGTGTACGATTCATCCGCTCTGCTTCACCATTTTTTTTTTTTTTTTTGTGGCGTATGGGGAACTGTTATAGGTGGTACATTATTCCTTTTCAAACACAAAAATCTTTGAAATCGTTTTGAGAGGTATTTTCTACCATTATCACAATACAGGTTGACAACTTTTGAATTTAAATATGCCTCACCTTTTGAAACATAATCAGAAAACATTTTAAATACATCTGATTTGGAGTTCATAAGGTAAGTAACTGTATAATGTGTGTAGTCATCAATGAATGTAACAAAATAATTTTTATTATTTATAGTCACAGGAGATATAAGGCCACACACATCTAAATGTATTATGAACATAGGCTTGTTATTTGGAGGTTTATTTTTTGTTTTAGAAAATGGAAGTCTAGCTTGTTTTCCTAAAATACAAGCTTCTCACATTTCATTTTCAGGTTCAATATGTTCAATAGATTTATTATCATCTAGCATATAATTTTTTTTTATTTATTTATTTATTTGTTTATTTATTTCAAATTTTCAAACTTGATTTTGCTAATATGACCAAGACGTTCATGCCATAATTTATAATTTAAAACTTAGTCGCATTATGTATTTGACCTTGCAATTTATGAAGGTCTAAACCAAAAACCACCTCGAATAAATTATTTGATTAAATTCTTACCGGTCAGTAGGTATTAGTTGGTTATTTTTCATTACCTACTCTTATACCATCTTGATCAAATATTATTGCCATACCGGCTACTTGGATTCGATGTACAGATAAAAGATTATGAGGGACCTCTGGAGAGTAAAGGACATCTTCCAGTTGGCCATTTAATTACACCCAAATTAGTTGTGACATCTATTTTGCCCTTTCCGACTGCCAGTATTGAGGTAGGTACCACTTTTTGCAACACCGATTTCCCATGGTGTAGGCAACTCATTATAAATTGAAAAAAATGTCAGATCTGTTGACAGTGTGGTCAGTTGCCCCAGAATCTAAAAGAAAAATTCTGTTAGTTTGAAAGAGTTGCAATGATGAGTTGGATAACATAAATGCAAAACTTCCTTCAGTTTTGTTTCGGTCTGGATTGTCTTTCCGGATTTTCGTTCAGTCTGGATAGTCTGAAGGGTACTACTTGGACGTTCACGTTGTTTATTTAGCATTTGCTTGTAGTAGTAGCGATTCTTCTTCATATGATTTCTGCGGCCACAGTGATCACAAATTATACAAACCTTGTTGCTTGTAGTTCTTGAAGTCTTTGCTATTTGTTTCTGATGTACTTGGTGCTGTTTCACCTCAATATGTAACACCTTCAACTCAGTAGTAGTTTCGGCTTTTATTTTGACTTCTTTATCCAATAATCTTGTTTTCATAAAAGCAAGGTTTAGGTTGTTTTAACCAAGTGTTTCTAATGCGGTAACCACGCCGTTATACGAGGATGGTAATTTTAGCAGGAGATGAGATATTTTATTCATGTCTTCTAATTTTTTGCACCAGCAGAAATTAATTCAGTTATTATCTCATCAAAACAAGTGAAATGCTGCAGTAATGGTACATTTCTTCTTTCATATATAGCATCTAGGTCTCTCAAAATATTTCTTGCTAAATTTTCATCCTTAGCAAAACTTAAAAATGCATCACTTAAGTATTCTATGATGGTATTTTTGGCAGTCATGTTTCTCTTCTTCCAGTCTTCATCTGGTTCAAGGGGTAGCTCGTTCTCGATCACATTAATTACTTGCAGTTCTGAAAGTAATGATTTAATGCGAAACTTCCAAACACTGGAGCGTTCAACGTTAAAAGGTTGAATATTTCTTTTGTTCTTCTTGTCCATAATTTATTATTTAATTTATCAACACTCAGAAGAACTTATTAAATATATTATATAAATTACTAATCAAACGTAACCTGTAGGAAATGGGGAGGTTTTTATTATTTAAACAAGCGAATTTAATTTAGACGTTCATTTCTATATTTATAATATCGAATAACGCCCTCTATCGGCGACCGTGTAGGTCACAACCGTCATTATCACAAGAAACCTAAAAGACCAAGAAATGCTCTTTCCAATTATACCAAATTTATCCAAATCCATTAAAGCCGTTTCGAAGTTACAGGCATTTGTTTAAAACAACATTCAAATCCCCCCCCCCCCCCACTACTTTATTTCGAAAGATAGAGAAAAATTGTTTCCACAAAAAATGTTCGACTTTAAGTTAGCATTAAAACGCAAATACTTTTTTGTTACATTCATTGGGGAAAATCACAAGAAACGTAACTTTATATAATTCAAGATGGTGCAAACGCCCTCTGGCAGCCATCTTGGAAACTTGAAAATAATTTCCAGCATTTTCCCTTGCCCACTTAACCTATAAAAATGTTTACCGTAACTCTCTACGATTATTAGTTTCTGAGATACAGCCGCTTACCTCGCTTATTGGCCCACCCTGTATAGGGCATTGAACTTAAAAAATGACGATTTTCACTTGTTTATATCCCAAAAACTTCTGAATTTAAACACCAACTGTAAAAGCCAATCTTATTTTCTCTTCTCAGACAAAAACTACGGAAATTCATAGCATCAACAAACATATTCATTGATTCAATGTAGTTAGATTTTATCAGATATATGTACAAAGTTATTAAACAGATGCAAGACAATTTATGGAACCAATAAAATTATTATTGAACCAATGTACAAAATATGATTAGGTCTACGTACAGTTGTATCAAGCCTATGTAAGGAAATTCGTGGAATCAATAAACCTATTCATTCATTCAATGTACAAAAGTTATTAAAAGTATGTACGTATTCATTGCAGCATAGAATTAATGTACATCAAACTAATGTAACTTGTTCATTATACACACCAATAACGTTCATCACTTAATAATATCAATCATAAATTAATGAACGAGCGTACATTGTCTCGATGAAACCGTGCATCGAACGAAAATTGATGTACAATATGATTGTTTCAACCACTTTTTACATTGTATCTACGTACCTTTTTGGTTGAGTGTATAATGGCGTACAAACTTGCGATCAAAGTGAAAATTCAACACAAATTTGACGCAGAACAAGGTAGGTGTTCACGATGCAATAACTAGACCAGAAATCTTACAACCAATTTTCTTTCTAGAAAACGCCGGTTACAGATGGTTGCAGTCTTTTATGAGACGGAATTCCGACATTGTTATTCGTAAAGGCAAAAATGTATCAGCAGCACGAGCCGTGGCCATGTCTAGAAACCTAGTGGATAATTATTATCAACTACTAGTTAAGTTTATTTATATTAATAGTTTATTTACACTAATAAGTTTATTTATTTAGTTTTTAATTAATTTATTTATATCTAATGGGTGTATAGTTGGACCAGAGATATAACGAAACGACATATCAATTTTTGGATTTGTGATAATCTCGCAATCTCGGTATGTGATGGATTGGGATTATTGGTCCATTAAGGTCAGTATCGCCATTCGGTGCTTACATATCTAGAACTCAAAGATGCTTACTCGGCAAAGCCGCGTTCATTCATGTTTATAAACAAGCTTGTTTTATTAGTTCAATGCCAGGCTACGCAAGACATCTGTTTGTATACTTTAATTGTCTTATTGATAATATTTAGTTGTTACCAAGTCAGGTAATAATCTTTGATTTCCCTTACAGATTATTGAAATATTGTTGCAAGTCATAAAAATTAAATCTCTTGGTCGACTATAAATATAAACATGCAACATAATGTGCATTCATCATTATCACTAAAGTATCTATCTATTTATTTCACCTAGCTGATGTCTTTTTCATCTCATTTCTTGAGTCACTTTAAATAGGGTTAATAATAGATACATACTGAATTAACAATGTTATAAAGGAGATTAACAGTACTTTTATTTCTTATAGATTTCCATTTAAACGACCTGCCATCTTGGAGTTATGGATAAAAGTAGTTCGACGGGAGAATTGGACACCATCTAGAACTAGCAAGTTTTGCGGAGAGCATTTTCTTGCAACTGATTACATAACGAAAACCAGGATGTACCTACCGCTATGTTAAAGTGCCTGTTACCAAACCAAAAGTTGCTAAACCTTGCAGGATAATAAAACGAATTGCATGTATTAGTGAAAAAAAATTAGCAGTGTAAAAATATTTGAACCTCCCTGATATGAAAATAGTTACAAATGTTTGTTTTTTGTAGAATATGTCCGTAGATGTTGAGAATGAAAATGTCGATCAACCTAGCCCTCATATGGGTATGGGGTGTTGATTCACCATCTACGAGCATCGATTTACGTTCAAAATTAAGTTCACCAAATCGAATATTAGTTGATTCTGAAACCAATGTTCCAGATAACAGAGTTACACTGTTGCGTAGAAAAGTAAAAACTCTAAAACAAAAACTAAAGAGAAGAGATGTAAAACTATCAAACATGCACGAGGTAATAAATTCAATTTCAAACAGCGGATATAACGAAAATCTAGATATCTATTCTTAAAGATTTTAATGTTTCAAAAGGAATGGTCGTGCTATCCACTAGTTTAGAAAAGGTTGAAAATATCTGGGCAGAATTCGATATTGTTCAGTTTCAAATAGAAGTATTAACAGATAATGAAACAAGTCAAATGAAACAAAGAGATGATTTCGAAGATACTTATTTTGATTTGGTATTCAATGCCAAAGAAATTATTGCTAATTCCTGTCGCGAAAGCTTGAATGTCTCGGAATTGCCACCAGTACCAGATAACTCGACAGCATTGGCTGCAGATAGTCAAATCAGGTTACCATTTATCAATCTTCCGGAATTTAATGGAAGGTATGAAGATTGGGGATCATTTTATGAGTCTTTTAATGTTCTTATACATGGTAATTCATCGTTATCGAATATTCAAAAGTTTATCTATTTAAAATCTGTTCTCCGTGGTCCAGCTACTGACCTTTTGCATTCCTTACCTGTTAGTAACGATAATTACAATACAGCATGAGCTTCATTACGTGAAAGGTTTGATAATAAGAGGTTGATTATTCATACTCATGTTAAAACACTTTTTGATTTACCTGTCGTTTCTAGAGACTGTTCAGGATCCTTTCGTAAGTTAGTGGATGAATATTTCGAAAATATAAGGGCTTTCAGTAATCTAGGTGAATCTACCAATCAGTGGGGTAGTCTATTAATTGATTTAATTTGCACAAAACTCGATGTCAATTCAAAAAAGGAATGGGAAGAGAGTTCAATAAAAAACAAAACTTCGTCTAACATTGATCATTTTAATACGTTTTTGAAAGAACGCTGTGAATTGTTGGAAACTCTTCATTCAAGTGTAAATTTTCAATTTCATCAAGGTTTCATCGAATGAGAATTATTCTCCGAAATGCATATTGTGTAGTGGGAGTCATTATATGTATATACTTCTGTAAGAAATTTCTGGACCTTCCAATTAACTCTAGATTTTTGGAAGTCAAGAAACTTAAAGCTTGCTTGGTTTGTTTGCGTCTAGGACACGAAATTGCAGAATGTCGTGCGGAACCATGCCGTAAGTGTCAAAAGAAGCAGAATACTTTGTTACATTTCGAGTTTGTCGAGGAAGATGAAGGTTCTCAGACTTCGAACGTTGATATGGTGTCAACACAACTTAATTCAAACGAGACTATTTCTGTTCATTGTGCACAGAAAAGTAATTGTTGTAATATTTTATTGTCTACAGCGGTGGTTCTTGTATATGATCATCTCAACAATCCAATAAAATATCGAGCTCTTTTAGACTCAGGAAGTATGTCAAATTTCATTTCCAAAAAATTAAGTGAACGTCTTGGATTGCCATTACAGAAAATTAATTTACCTGTTGTTGGAATTAATCAACAATCCACTTCCATTTCGAGGAAAATGTCGGTAAAATTTAAATCCTTATACAATAATTATCATCAGAATCTTACTTTTTTGGTGTTGGAAAAAATTACAGATAAAATTCCTTTGTTGTCGTTCGATAAATTTGAAATTGACATACCCCGGGGTATCACGCTAGCGGATTCTGATTTCAACAAATCTGAAGAAATTGATTTGTTATTAGGAGCTAGTATTTTCTTCGATTTGTTATGCGTTGGGCAAATAAAATCACATCCGTGTAGCCCTATACATATTTCAAAAATCAAAATTAGGTTGGATCATTTCGGGTCCTGTTTCTATGAATTCTCCAAAATTGTCTAAGACTATTTGTAACTTGTCGATCGAGCAGAATATTGAGATTTTAAATTCGTTGGAAAGGTTTTGGAGAATCGAAAATTATACAACTATGTCGCCCAAGTTAACCACGACTGGTCTTTACTGTGGAAACCATTTTGTTTCGAATTGTTCTAGGACCAAGTCAGGTCGTTTTGTAGTATCGTTGCCATTAAAGAACCCGTTGAAAAATTGGCAGATTCTCGTGAAGGTGCAATACAAATATTCTACTCTTTGGAAAGAAAATTCAAAAATAATCCCGAACTAAAACAGAGATATGGTGAATTTATTCATGAATACAAACAACTCGGACATAATATGACTAAAATCACGAACATCGATGACATAAATCAAAAGGAAAAGGTTTACTATCTTCCGCACCATGGTGTTCTAAAAGAGTCAAGTCTAACTACTAAACTTCGAGTAGTGTTTGACGCTTCTGCGAAAAGCAGTTCAGGGTATTCTTTGAATGATATTTTATGGTTGGTCCAGTCATACAGGATGATTTGTTTGAGATTTTGTTGCGTTTCAGAACTCATAATTATGTCGTAATTGCTGATGCCGAAAAAATGTATCGACAGGTTCTGATAGAGGAAAGTCAACGGAATCTGCAACGCATTGTTTGGCGCGATAATTCACATGATGATCTGGAACATTCTCGTTTGAATACAGTCACTTATGGTCTATCTCCTAGTTCTTTTTTAGCCATAAGAGTGTTGTTTCAATTAGCTTTCGATAACAAACATAGTTTCCCTGAGGCAAGTAGTGCTATAACCAAGGATTTCTATGTGGATGACAGGTTCAGATACTATTGATAAGGTCATTAAATTAAAAAATGAAATTAACTTGATATTAGAGAGTGGTGGTTTTAATCTACGGAAATGGGTTTCCAATGACCCAAAAATTTTGGAAAGTTCCGGAAAAGGTTCTGACGTGTCTCAGTATCTAATTACAGATAATACTTGTATCAAAACTCTTGGTTTGATTTGGAATTCTAAGGAAGACATAATATGTCGAATTATGTACTACAAATATTCATATCCCAGAAGATCGTGTAACCAAAAGAATTATTTTATCGTCTATTGCTCAGATTTTTGATCCTTTAGGTTCAGTAGGCCCAGCAGTAATTAAAATTAAAATTATGTTACAAAAATTGTGGCAGCTGAGCACTCAATGGGATGAAGCTGCAACTGTAGATATTTTCGCAGAATTTACAAGATTTCGCAAAGAATTATCGAAGTTGTCAGAATAAAAAATTCCTAGACACATTGTGTTGCCAAGTTCTACTTCTGTGCAGTTGCATGATTTTTGCGATGAATCGCAAACCTCATATGGCTGTTGTTTGTATTTACGTTCATCTGACTCAAGTGGTAATATTTCGTCTAGGTTGATATGTGCTAAGTCTCGTGTGGCACCACTGAAAGTAATTTTCGTTGCCAAGATTAGAACTTTGGGGAGCTCTTCTACTTGCTGAGCTAATTTCTAAAACCATTAAGGCATTAAATATAAAAATAAACAATATTTTCTTGTGGTGTGACTCAACTATTGTTCTCGGTTGGATAATCACAGAGCCAACTAATCTACAGGTCTTTGTCGCCAACAGAGTCGCAGAAATCTAGCGTTTAACTGAAGGACAATCTTGGAACCATGTTAGATCGCAGGATAATCCTGCTGACGTAATTTCGCGGGGAATCGAACCACAAAAAATATATAATAATAATAATAATAATAATAAAGCGCCTTTATTGGATATATTGTACAATACTATACAATACTATATTACAATGGCATGAGGCGAAGTCTAGCTAATCGCTACTCCACTCAACCTCATTACTAATATAAATATATTATGTAAGCACAACATTCAAATAATATGAGCTTGAGACACTGTCAACAATAAGCAGATATAACAACAACAACAAAGGGATAACTGAGTGCAACCAATCAGCAAATTCAGTAAATTAAACTAAATTAAATTATATTAAATTAAATTAGCCTCCGGCCAGGTGCAAAGCCTGTCCTGCTCTCCGAACGAGGTCCGACCTATAACGCTTTTTAAAGCAATGTAGAGTAGCATTCTTAAAACTATCAGGTATAGAATTATACACAGAGACGGCGTTGTACGAAAAACATTTTCTAAATAAGGCAAGGCGATATCTCGGCATCATTAAAGTTCTACAATGTCTAATAGTTCTTCCATGCATATCGCCTCTAAATAAAAGTTTTTCCCTAAGGTAAGAGGGAGAAGATGTAGCCAGAACCCTAAAGATGAATGATCCCATGTGATACCTAAAAATGTCGTCCACTTTAAGCCATCCAAGAGTGTTTATTTTCTTGGATACCCTGTCATGTTTGCGAAGACCATATACAAACCTGCAACAATAGTTTTGAATTTTTTGGAGCCTGTATTTAGTCGTTTGATAAAGGCATGGATAGTACAAAAGTAAACCATAATTTAGAATGGAGAGAACCAAGCTCTCGCAAAGTTTCCTCCTTAATTCAAAATTTTAAAACTTTCTATTCCTGTACAACTGTCTCAGGACCAGATAGGACTTCTTTACTAAAAGAGAAACATGTTCTTCAAATCTGAGCCTGCAGTCAAATATCACGCCAAGATT
Source organism: Malachius bipustulatus (assembly GCA_910589415.1). Taxonomy (NCBI): domain Eukaryota; kingdom Metazoa; phylum Arthropoda; class Insecta; order Coleoptera; family Melyridae; genus Malachius; species Malachius bipustulatus. Next base: position 58,928,130 of record OU342631.1, on the reverse strand, counting down.
CCTAGCCGTCTGCGAGGTCTCAAGAACATTTCCCTGGATGACTAGTTGTAAATTATCAGTATCTACAGGAACAGAACCAGGAGAGAAATTCATAACGTTGCACTTTTTAGAGTTTAGCCTGAGATTATGTGCCTTTGAAAAATGCTCTATGTTTAAAAGGTCATAGTTAATGAGTTCTGAAGCAATTCGAGCTAGTTCCGGTTTAAAGGAATAATGTAGCTTAATTAATAGTTGTAAGTAAATTAATGTAGTTGGATAGCATCAGCAAATGAATGTATATTAACGAAATCTAGGGATTTCCAGATGTCAGAGACATAAATTAAAAAGAGCAAGGGACCCAATACCGACCCCTGCGGAACGCCAGAGGTGACTTGAGAAAATAACGATGACGAATTCTCAACCACAACTTTCTGTTGCCGATCATCCAAGTAGGACTGAAAGAAGGCACAAGACGTGGCATCAAAGCCATAGTATGCAAGCTTGGAAAACAAAAGTTGATGATCCAAGGTGTCGAATGCCTTTGAAAAATCAAGCAGGACAACCGACGTAGCGAGTCCAGTGTCCAGCGATTTAATAATATGATCGACAATGTCGACAAGCAACGTGGTTGTACTAAAGCCCTTGCGAAAGCCAGACTGAGACTCAGGTATTATCCGCTGCTCAATAATATATTCGTATACCTGCTTTGACACCACTTTTTCCAAAATCTTTGACATAGTTGGAAGGATGCTTATAGGGCGCAAGTCACTATAAGTTTGAGGAGTCTTCGTCTTCGGTAGCGGCAAAACAATGGAGCTCCTCCAAGCCTTCGGAAAGTAGCCAGACTCTAAACAAGTATTTACAATATGCGTTATGAATGGCGCAACGACGTGTGCACAATATTGAAGCATTTTTGCCGTTACATTGTCAACTCCTACTGCGGCAGACTTCAGACCCATCACAATGGATATAACCTCCTCGACTGTGCACATTTTAAACTGAAATGAGACATTTTCATTGTATTTTCGCATGTTATAGTAATGAGTGGTCTCCTGACAGTTATTTTTTTTAGTGAATACGGACAAAAAGTACCTGTTTATCTGATCAGCATTCCTTAAGTTAATAGGAATCTCAGTGGAAGTTCTATGCTTAATATTAAGTTTATCAATAGCTCTTCAAAATTTCCTGCTGTTATGACTCTTGGACAAAAAGTCGAGGTAAGCGGACTTTTCCCTTCTAATGGCGCCAGTAACCGTATTACGCAGATCCCTATAATAAATCAGATCAGTCGCGCTTTTAGTACGTTTATACCTACTCAGCGCACCGTCACGCAGTTTCATCATGTCGCGGATGTTAGGAGTCAACCAAGGAGCAAATGGTTTGCTAGCTCTGGACGAAGTCAATGGAGCATGTAAATCAAACAAATAAATGATGTTCTCTACAAGGAATTTGACTTTCTCATCAATATCTTTCATATACAAAATTTCTTCCCACCTCACCCTCAACAGATCTCCATTAAAATCAGCTACCGAAAATCTGCTAAAATCCCTGTATGTAATGAGCCTCGGTTTTGGTCGAATGTATCTAATATCAATTGAGCAGTACACGGCACGATGATCAGAAATCTGATGTTCTAGAACACCAGAGTCCAACACCAGATTATCCCTGTTAGTGAAAATAATATCCAAAATAGTTAGAGAGTTAGCTAGTTAGAACATCTCTTTCACGCGTTAGGCAATCAATTTCTTTAGTTAAGATTTCATATGACTGTGGAACAGAAGCATTCACAGGAGTGGCTATCTGACCTTGTCCACTACCACAGCAGTTGCGGCATCGAAACGATTCTTTATCAACCAAAGCAACCCTTGAGATGGCATCCAAACACTTGACGTGGACAGTTACATCACATCCAAGTCCCAAACACTTCACATCACTAACGGCAGTAAATTTAGCACAAAATTTACACTTTTTATCGCAAGTTCTGTTTGAATCTTCGGATGTCGAACCGCCTGCCATGACGGTCGTACCGCGAATTGTATTATATTGTATTGTATTATATTATATTGTATATTATATTGTAATATTTGGTGGTCGGGTCCTTCTTGGTTGCCACTTTTGGCGAAAAACTTCAGTTGATCTGCCGGTAGAATTGCCAGAAATTCGAAAGGTAAATACCGTACATACAGAATTGTTACATTTGGTCGTTAACAAATGTGATATATTTAGTAGATTCTCATCTTTAGGTAAGTTACAACGTGTAGTCGCATATTGTCTAAGGTTTAAATCTAATTGTAAAAGGACAAACATTTGTCGTGATTTTGGTTTCTTAGGCTTAAAAGAAATGCATATTAAAAGCCGAAGTATACTCAAAAGTCACAACAAACCGTAGGTAGGTAGGTCTTAATGAGTATAAAGCAAATCAATAGCCTGTCGTATTGGAGTCGGGTTTTAACCCATCGTCCTGACAGTTGTCAAGTCTGGAGCGCCCGAAAACCCAAATAAAGAGCTTATCGACTCAGGCAGCAACACACATTCAACCAGACTACCAAAAGCACGGACGGCCGTTTCGGTCTCATTAGACCTCGTCAGCGTACTATATTGGAGAGTCCGGAAGGATATGAATCGCTGCATGAATCGAAAACCCTATATGGAATCTCATTCAGCCGGTTACCAGTGGCCTCGAGACAGAGCGACATCTATCAAGAGAAACAACAGGCTCCCAGCCAGACAAAACTCCAGTGTGTATTATGGGTTGCAGACACTCCAGGGGCTACGAGACTGACATCAGAAATGCATATTAAAAGCCGAAGTATACTCAAAAGTCACAACAAACCGTAGGTAGGTAGGTCTTAATGAGTATAAAGCAAATCAATAGCCTGTCGTATTGGAGTCGGGTTTTAACCCATCGTCCTGACAGTTGTCAAGTCTGGAGCGCCCGAAAAACCCAAATAAAGTATTGGATGTGTGTTGCTGCCTGAGTCGATAAGCTCTTTTAGCTGAGTCGAATTAGCTGCACTATTGTTTTTACTTTATCTAGCACCGTAGAAATCTCAACCAAGTTTATACCATCTGATACCACAAGATTCAGAGTGTGAGCAAAACAACATAAGTGTTTCCATCCGATATTAATACTTAGTGCCTTCTTAATGTTTGCTGCACTGTCTGAAACTGAAAAAATTACTTTTTGGCTGATGCCCCATTCATCAGTGATATTTGATATTTCCTTTGCCAAATTTTCACTTGTGTGTTGTCCTTTCATGTGAGCACATTTTAGTAAAATTGATCGTAGCTCATAATTTTCATTTATATAATGCGCTGTTATTCCAATGAAATTATCGGTATTTCTGGAGGTCCAACAGTCGGTAGTGATGCACACACTCTTTACTTTTTGAATCTCCTCTTTGCACTTATTGAAACATTCTTCATATTTCGCTGGTATGAGAGTTTTGGAGATGGTGTGTCGGCTTGGCAAAACATATGAAGGGTTTAAAGCTTTTGAATATTCTTTAAAACCTTGATCTTCCACGATCCGAAAAGGTTGAATGTCTTTCGTGAACATTAAAAGTAACTTCTCCGTTACATGCTTTGAAGATTCAACATTTAATTTCTTGGGCGCAAATGCGGTTATGCTTTGCTGTAAGTCTTTTATAAGTGTCTGAGGTTTTTACCTCACCATCGGCCCCAGATGACGATGAACATGATGGTACGTTTGTGGAGACTATGTTATTATTATTAGCTGAACTAGAAGTCTGGCCCGTATTCGTGGCTGTTGGGACTGTTGAGATTGGAGGTGGATTTGATGACTGCAGTTTTACTAAAGGATGTACATTAACCATATGTTTTTTGAGATTCGAGTTTGTCGTTTTGTAAGAAAGTTTTTTTTTGCAGATATTACAGGTAGCGTAGCTTTCATCATACACTGTGAAAAAATTCCAGAGTTCACTTTTTTTTGCGCGCTGCATCGTTCTGTTTTTGTAGATTCTCTTTTCGATCTTTTACACAACAAGCTTACAAGCTATACTATTATCAGATAACCGAAGTGGAGCACTCACTAGGTATAATATTTAACCAAAAGAACTTTATGTAAAATTACGAATCTTATTGAAACGAAATAATAAATATTTAAAGATGTGAAGATTTTAAAGTGACTAACGAAAAAACTAGGCACCTACCTACCTATGTAGGTAAGGTAATAAAGTAGAAATCAGACACTAAACTTAGGTAGGTAACACTCACGATCACGATTCACGAATACAAAAATTGTGGAACTGAATAAATTCAATGTCGACCGAATTCGGAAGTTATAGAACTGAGACTGAAGCAGAAAATAAAAGGCCGATGTAGATACCTAGGTATAAAATAAAAATAATTCAAGACAAAATTGCGATGAAGGGGCTTCTCAGAATAACTATATAGATAAAAAAATATCTATCAACTGTTGTGTAAAAGAAGCGCATGCAGTTACCACCAGAATTTCCGAGAATTCCTCCTATCTTATAGTCCGCGGCAAAGTCAAAGTAGTAGAATAGTAGTAAAAAGTAGTAAAGTAAGGACAAGGGACAAGGAGGAAGGAGGAAGGAGTAGGTAAGGGTTGAAGTTGAAAACATAAATTTTATTATGATATAATATTGTTAGCGTCAGCGTCGCCAGCGTGTGCAACTCATTCATCCATACTACTAGCCAGCCAGTGCCAGACCAATCATTTACCAGACAGTAAACCATATAAACAACTGTTTCGGAAAAGTGAGAAGTGTATACTATGAATGAAATAACAGACATAGCGACAGCGCTGTACATCATTATGTCCCACCTACTCTGACCCCACCAGCGTTCCAATACCAGCGACCAGGACCAGCGACAACACACACAGCGCAAACTCACCCGTGACCGACGTCACCAGTCACCAGTAAAAGTCGCTGTTTAGGTCACCGGTAAGGGATCACAAATTCACTGCCAGTGACAGCGACTTTTAAATATTAGCGACTAAATCACCGGTAGTGAAATATCGCTCATCTCTAATTCATGCAGCGATTCATATCCTTTCGGACTCTCCAATATAGTACGCTGACGAGGTCTAATGAGACCGAAACGGCCGTCCGTGCTTTTGGTAGTCTGGTTGGATGTGTGTTGCTGCCTGAGTCGATAAGCTCTTTATTTGGGTTTTCGGGCGCTCCAGACTTGACAACTGTCAGGACGATGGGTTAAAACCCGACTCCAATACGACAGGCTATTGATTTGCTTTATACTCATTAAGACCTACCTACCTACGGTTTGTTGTTAAAAGAAATGGACTATGCATTAAATCTAATAATTAAGTTGACTCAGTCGGTTAAATTCTCGAATGATATTAATCGTTTATATTTAAAGAAGCCGCTTTCTCCTAAGAGCAAGCTCTTGTCATTAAATCGATTTCTGGATTCGGAAAATATTCTTAGAGTTGGGGGAAGGTTGTCAAAAGCAAACATACCTACTGAACAAAAATTTCCTATCGTATTGCCAGCTAATCACCTTTTTACGAAGTTAGTTATTGTACATGAACATATTCGAAATGGGCATGCCGGTCCTTGTCTAACATTATATGCGATACGTAGTAAGTATCGGCCTTTGAAGAGGAAAAGTGTCGTCAGAAAAAACTTGCTCCGAAACATATTTCTGTCATTGATGAGGAGTTCTTAGAAAACATAAAGGATCAGGATATTATTAAAAAAGCTGCATTAATATTGAGGAAATCAGTATTGCAAGTGAGAAAAAAAATTGCCCAATAATTTGTCTGTACAGGACCTTAAAAACGGAGAAGTTTCAGTGCCAGAAGACTTATCCCAATTTTATTCTACTCTTATTGCGGGAAGTAACAACAAACGAAAAAACAATTCTAAATGTGTTCGGTTGTTACCCCTCAGTAAAATCAGATGGGCCTTTTTGTTCGGGCCATAGTAGTTTCATCGTCAGTTCTGCACGGTGCCCCTATACTCAACTTCCTACAATTCTTGCACGGGTTTTCCCAGCTTCTCCGTTCTCTGATTGGTCAGATGCGCTCGGCCAATCAGAGCGCGCCGGTCATAAACGCGTGGGTCGGTTGGCATAAAACCAGCCGGCCTGTCGGCGCTCACTCACCCAACCCTCACCACCGAAGCCGGCAGAGATCCACCGAGCCAACTGACTTCGCCGCAAGCCGACTGGTCAGTGCAAGAGGCCAGCATGGCTTCGGCCGAGGCTATCGGGAAACTCGCCGAAAAAATCGCCGAGATTGACAGGAAGATTGAGGAGATGAACTCGAGCCGGCAGGCCATCGTACTCCAGTACGAGGCACTGCTGGCCCTAGTGACTCCCTCCGAAGCACCCCTGCCCCTATCGACACCGGAAGAAGAGATGAAGACATCTCAAGTATCCACTAAGAGGCGACTTTACTCCACCAACTCCTCGTCTTCAGAGGAGATTGAGGAGAAGAGATCGGAAGATTTTACCCTGCCGAATAGGCAGAGGAAAAGGGTAAGTTTCAACTCACGGTATCGTTCCAGGTCCCCACCTAGAGAAGCGTCGCCTGAAAAAGCAGCGCCCCCCCAGGAGGACATTTCAGGGCATCAGACTCCACCCCCAGCGAGCCAGCGACTTCAGGGGCACCATCAAGCTCCTCAACGAAGCGAGACGGGCCTACCACACGTACCAGCTCCCGGAGGAGAAGGTACTTAAGGTGGTCATCCGAGGGGTCCCGCTATCGACTACCAGCGAGACCGTCATGACGATCTCAAACAGCAGGGCTTCAACCCCGTCGCAGCTCACCGGATGCTCCACGGGAAAGGCAAGCGACCCCGCTTGTCCTGGTTCACCTGCCCCGCATCGTGACGAGGATCTTCAAGGACCTGCGAACCATCGACTCCGTCATCGTGAGGACCGAGTCCCTGCAGAAGCAGAGCAGCGTCGGCCAGTGCCACCGCTGCCAGCGCTACGGTCACGCGGCCAGCCGCTGCACCGCTCCCCGCGTCTGCGTGGCCTGCGCCGGCAACCACGACAACGGACCCTGCCCCAGGAAGAAGAATGAGAAGGCCACCTGTGCCCTGTGCCGCGGACCGCACCCCGCGAATTACAAGGGGTGCCCCGCAAACCGGGGGCGCAACAGGCCTCCACCATTGCTTCCAGGAAGCCAAAATCGACGCAGGCGACGGCGAAGCCCGCCGAAAAGCAGCCGACAGCGAAGAGGCCAGCCGAAAGGGAGGCAAATACCGACGCCACCCGTGCAGGTAAGCTCTCTTTTGCAGATGCTATCAAAGGCGGAGCGGGCGCTCGCCAAGCGCGCCTCGCGCCGCCGAAAAAGCCAGCGACGACGCCAGCCATCAAGCAGGCCCCCGCAGACATCCTTCAGGCAGTGCTGAGGAGCATCCAGCAGCTTCAGGCGGCAGTCAAGGCCCTGGAAAAGCGACTACCCCCGACCCGCTAATACCAGACACCAGACGGAAACCAACATCGAGAACCAACGCGAGAGGTAAGGTAATCCGTTCCTTCGCGGACGCTAACCACCTCTCTGTTCTAGGAACACCCGAACCGACCCACTACGGCCCGATTGGACGACCAGACATCATCAACATAGCCATCGTCAAAGATGTCACGCTGGCGCAGCATCTCACCGTCGTGCCGGAGCTCAGCTCCAATCACGACCCGCTCCTGCTCCATCTAGGGGCGGAGGCGGACCACAGCTTGGCCAGCCTTCACAGATCACCTACGGCGGACACTGGGGCCGATTCACCCGATCGAATTGACAGACCAGCTGGAAGACACCGTAGCGGCCCTTACGCTGAAAATCCAAACCTCCATTAAGGCGGCGACGAAGGTGAGACAGCAGCAACAGCGCAAACCCCGACTACCGACTCGCATCAGAGAGCTGATCAGAGCCAAACACCGAGCCAGACGCAGAGCCCGCACTACGATGAACCCCGACGACAAGAGGGAAGCCAACCGTCTCAACGAGGAGGTTAAGCAAGCTCTCGCCGACCTGAAGGACGAACAATGGCAGGCCAAACTGGAGACGCTCTCGACCGAGGACAACACCGTGTGGAGGATGGCAAGGGCATTGCGGTCCGACCGCAGGCTAGTGCCCGTTCTGCACGGACTCCAAAGCCTGGCATACACCCCCGAGGACAAAGCGGAAACTCTCGCCGACCAACTCGAGAGACAGTGCAGCCCCAACTACGAGAACGCCGACCTGGACTTCATCGATCAGGTAAACCGTTCTGTTAGCAGGCTGTTGCAGGTCCCCTCAAACGAAGTCATCACTCCAACGACACCGGAGGAAATCGAGGGAATCATCAGGTCCAGGCGCAGCAGAAAGGCTCCCGGCCCAGACGAGATCAGCAACCTGGCGCTGAAAAACCTCCCGAAGAAGGCGACCATGGGCGCTCGTCAACATCAACAACGCCATGCTCCGAATCCACTACTTCCACGCTGAGTGGAAGCGCGCCGACGTCATCTTCATCCCGAAGCCGAGCAAGGACCACACGTTCCCCCAGAACTACCGCCCGATCAGCATCATCTCCACGGTGGGAAAGATCGCGGAGGGTGTGATTCTGGCGAGACTGAGGACATCGGAGAAGGAGAAAAAGCTGGTCCAGCCAGAGCAGTTCGGCTTTCGGGAGAAGCACTCCACGGTCCAGCAGATTCTCAGAGTCATCGAACACGCCACCGAGGGCTTCAACCGCAACCAGGTCACGGGCCCAGTGTTCCTGGACGTGGCGAAGGCCTTCGACAAAGTCTGGCACAAGGGACTTATTTTTAAGCTCCTTAACGCCGGACTCGAGCGCTCGATGGTTCAGCTCCTCCACTCGTACCTGCGAGCCCGCAGAGCACGAGCCAAGCTGGGAGAAACCAGATCGTCGGAGAAGACACTCGAGGCAGGGGTCCCCCAAGGATCCCTGCTCTCCCCCCTACTATACAGTTTGTATGTTTGAGACATCCCCAGGAGTCGAGATTGTGTAGCGAAGCATCGATGACGGTTCAAACCGAGCTCCGTTATCAGTGTAGTGGCTGTATTTTCTTTACTTATCGATTTATAAATACAAGATTATCACCTAGAAACACAACAAGAGACAACAAAATTTCAAAACACAATAAAGGTATTTATGAAATTTTTTTAAACTCGGCGCTAGCTCGGCTCAGTGGCGCCATAAATATGACCGGTGATAGTGATACGGCTAATCAGGTGAAATAAGCCCGTTAGCAGATAACAGTACACAAAAGAGATACGCCTGGAATTCGGAAGATTTGCTATCACAAAACAAGTACTATTTACCACCAGAATAGGAAGATAAACTAAACAGCGATTCTCCGTCAAACAGATCTAATTACAACACGCAAAATAGCAATGATAAACAAAATAGCGGGAAGATAAAAATCCTCCCAATATTCATACACGCACAAAACTATAAAGAAATTGCAGAATCTATCAAGGCACTGACAATAAATGATTTTACAACGTCATACAATCTTAATCGCCTCCGAATCAATTTATCGAGTATAGAAGACTTCAGAACCTTAACAAAATTTTATACAGATAATAAAATGAATTTTTATTCTTAGTAGAATACATGGGCCTGGAATACAAATTGCCTAATTAAAAAACACATTAATGTCATCTTAATGGTTATTTATAGCCTATAAGTGTCACTAAAATTGTCTAATTAAATAATCCCTTAATGTAATTATTTACTCGTAGTAGTCGTAGTTTTATTTTCACCGCGTGTGGAAGCGGGCATGTGCGCAAAAATGGAAAAAGAGCAATATCGGTCGGTGATTCGATTCTTGTTTTTGGAAGGGAATCACGCAGCGAAATCAAAGAACGCTTGGATGCCGTGTACGGTGACTCTTCTCCTTCGATGGCGACCGTCAAAAATTGGTTTAACGAATTTCAAAGTGGTCGCACGTCGGTTTTTGATGAGCCACGCCCAGGTGCCCCGAAAACGGCTACTACGGAGGATAACGTGACAAAAATCCATGACCTCGTATTGACAGACCGCCGATTGAAGTTACGCGAGATAGCTGAGACAGTAGGCATCTCAAAAGACCGCGTGGGTCATGTCCTGCATGAAATTTTGGGCATGAGAAAACTGTCGGCGCGATGAGTGCCGCGTTTGCTCAGTCTGGACAACAAGCGCAACCGTGAGACCACTTCAGAGCAGTGTTTGACGCTGTTTAAGCGCAATCCGAAGGAGTTTCTGAGTCGTTTCGTGACCGTCGATGAAACATGGATCCACTGGTACACGCCAAAGACCAAGGAACAGTCTAAACAGTGGACTTTACATGGAGAACGTGCTCCGAAGAAGGCGAAAACTGTCTTATCTGCCGGAAAGGTAATAGCCACCGTTTTCTGGGATTCACAAGGTGTGATCTACATCGACTACCTGGAGAAGGGCAAAACGATCACTGGGCTGTACTATGCCGAATTATTGGGCCGATTCAACGGCGAATTGCAGAAAAAACGGCCCCATTTGGCGAAGAAAAAAGTGCTCTTCCACCATGACAACGCACCGGCTCACACCTCCGCCCTCGCCACGGCCAAATTGATCGAATTGGGCTACTAACTACTGCCCCATCCACCGTATTCCCCAGATTTGGCCCCATGCGACTTCTATTTATTTCCAAACTTGAAAAAGTCACTCGGCGGGCAGAAATTTGAGTCGAATGAGGAGGTGATCGCCGCCACGGAGGCCTACTTTGCAGACCTCGAGAAAAAGTATTTTTCAGGCGGGTTAAAGAAGTTGGAGCATCGCTGGGCCAAGTGTATCGAGCTAAAAGGAGACTACGTTGAGAAATAAATCGCCACTTTTCAAAAATTTTCGTTTTTCTTTTGTTAGGCTAAGTACTTATCGGACCGCCCTCGTATTGCTCTATTGTTATCATGTAAGTACTTAGCTGTATAAAATCCCTTTGATCGGTCAGCGACTCGCATATAAATCGCCTCATTTACACGGTTATGTAGGTAAGCTGAATAAAAAAATAGAGCCCATTGAAATATAATTACATGACCCCGAGTTAAAAATTCTTTACTATTGCCGCCTACAATAAAACCCTTTGATTAAAAACCTTGCATATAAACCGTCTTATTATTTAGGTAAGCTGTAAAATCTTTTCTTATTTCTATAAATAATCCCTTAATGTTATTACACACAATCGCGGCAGCATGGGAAAAAGAATATAGAATGCAAAAACTGTCACCTTATGCGTTCTATAAGCAGCATAAAATAAAACCCTTTGACCGGTCAGCGACTCGCATATTAATCGCCTAATTTAAACGGTTATGTAGACACGGTAAACCTCTAGTCGTCGGGTAATATAAATCACGTAAAATTGCCACTTTTGTCAAAGGATCCATACTCTAAAACATTTTATCTTATTCCAAGTATCTTAGCACATACCCTCAAATACAAATTCAGTGTTATTCTGGTTTTATTATTTTTTACTACTGATTATGTTGTTTTCTACTTTTATATTACATCCTTACCACATAGTCTTGCACCAGACGCTAAATAAACAAGATTTCGATAATAGATTAAATTATTGTCATAATGGATGCTAGGCATACTTAAGGAAAACGGAAATTTCTTAAAGGAAATTCTCTGGACCGACGAGGCTACCTTTAATAGTGATGGTAGAGTAAACCTTCATAATATGCATTATTGGTCCGCTGAAAATCAACGTTGGTTAAGAGAGAGAAGTGCACCAGCAGGGACGCTGGAGCCTAAATATGTGGTGCGGTAGCATTGGGGACAGAATTATTGAACTTTACTTTTTTGATTAAGATTTAACTGGTAACCGCTTCTTAGAGTTTTTGATCAACGACTTGCCAATTTTGTTGGGAGATGTGCCACTCGAAACTAGGAGAACTATGCTTCTGCAATTAGATGGCTGTTCGGCACATTATTCAATTAATGTCCGAAACCATATTTACGGGACCTTTCGAGAACGCTGGATAGGAAGGGGAAGCCTATTTCCTTGTCCGGCAAGATCTCCCGACTTGACATGTCTTGATTTTTACGTCTGGGGACGCTTAAAAGACATTGTTTTTCAAACTCCACCAACAACACGAATGGATATGGAAAACAGAATTCGAAACTCAATTCCTCAACTATCAGCGGCAGAAATCGAGGCTGCGGTTCTGCTGACTCAAGAAAGACTGGAACAATGTGTGGAATATGACGGAAGGCAATTTGAACACAGAAGGCATTAATCTTTTTTCAAAATGGGTCCTTTTCAGAACCACAACTTTATTTAAAAGGAAAATCGTTACGAAAACGCGTGAGGAGTTTGGCTTTTGTTTCCATGGCCTACTACTTGTCTTCTTATCGAAAGCGACCGATGCATTTTTAAATGGGGATATATGAATCTTGTTGGTTTGGTATTTTTTAGATAATTTGAGTTAGGAAAAAGATATTAAGATGCGGTTTGAGCAAGCTTATTGGTTAATCATTTGTCCATTTTCTAGTCTAAAAAAAGTCATATCATTGCATTTAAATTTTTTGAGAAAATCCAATATTTTGGTTATAATGTCGAATAACGCCCTCTATCGGCGGCCGTGTAGGTCACAACTGTCATTGTCACAAGAAACCTAAAAGCCCAAGAAATGCTCTTTCCAATTATACCAAATTTATCCAAATCATTGAAGCCGTTTCGAAGTTACAGGCATTTGTTTAAAACAACATTCAAATACCCCCCACCACTTTATTTCGAAAGATAGAGAAAAATTGTTTCTATAAAAAATGTTAGACTTTAAGATAACATTAAAACGCAAATACTTTTTTGTTACATTCATTGGGGAAAATCACAAGAAACGTAACTTTATGTAATTCAAGATGGTGCAAACGCCCTCTGGCAGCCATCTTGGAAACTTGAAAATAATTTCCAGCATTTTCCCTTGTCCACTTAACCTATAAAAATTTTTACCGTAACTCTCTACGATCATTAGTTTCTGAGATACAGCCGCTTACCTCGCTTATTGGCCCACCCTGTACAGTTCAAAAGTGTAGTAATTGTGTTATAAATTGCTCTCTCAAAGGAGTAAATATTCCTAATTCATCACAGTCACGTTTAATCCTGGAGCAAATTTTTTCCACGGTAATTAAAATTCATAGTGATAAAGCCCCAGATATTATGTCGTCCTCAATGGTGTATTTTAACTAGCCTTTCGCTGTAACATTCGCATTAACATGCGAAAAAAAATATAGAATTTAAAACTGTCATACATCTTATTCATTCTTTAAACGTTGCGGCATAAAATAAAACCATTTGGTCGGTCAGATCCCTATAGCGTATAAATCGCCTAATTTACACGGTTATGTAGGTAGGCTGAATACACGTTAATCCTCTGGACAATAACTAGGCGCCGGGTAATATAAATCACTAAAACTGCCGCTTTTGATGATACTTTGATACTTTAAGGCCTTATTTCTCGTCTTGTTGGTCGACTATACCACTTTAAGATATCAGTGTACGAGTATCTTTACCTGTTGGGTCTCGGTGTGGAATTTACCTATGAGATTCCAGGTACTTAAATATGTCCAAGTCGTAAAAGGATTACTGGTGTGCAATTTACATGTGCTCGGATGAAATACTCGGGTTTTAACTCTACCTAGAATGAAATTTACAATAGGCGTTGATATTTTACAGTTCAATATTACTTCCAAAGTAGGCTGCGACAATTATTGTAATTTAGTGTACCTAAACAGAACTTGTTTATGTTGTAAAATTTTATTATTTTTAGGATCATAGTGCACAGAGATGTTTTCCTTTTTAAAAATTTGCAAACCGATCCACCGCTGGACTCTATTCATTCAGAGTATACATGAAATATTTTATAGAATTTTGGTAAAAGGGTGAAATACTCGGGTTTTAACTTTACATAGAACGGAATTTACAATAGGCGTTGATATTTTACAGTTCAAAAGTGTAGTAACTTTTTATAAATTGCTCTTTTCAAAGGAGTAAATATTGTATTATATTTATGTCACATGAAGTTTTTTACCTAAGTAGTTATTAACCATCAAACGGCTCAGATTTTTGTAAAAATAATCATTTATTTTTGAAAACAGAGTGCACTATATAATAACTTTTTCATTGCTATTGTGCATTATTATAAGTTTTCAACAACAATTATTTTGATATTCAATAAATAATAAAAAAGATCATTAGAAAATAACAAAACTTTTTAAATTTTCATTTATTCAGGTCCAAACTCTGCTAGAAGCCCTATTAAGAAGAACGGGGGAAATATCAGAGAAGGCGGGGCGATGCTAGGTATACAGGGTAAGCCACGGTATACGAAACGGTTTTTTATAGGAAAACGGTTGGATATTTTTCCAAGATTTTTTACAGGTATATTACAGGTTGATCAGAGGAACAATTTAAAAATATTTTACATTATACAGCAGTGGTTCCTAACCTGGGGGTAATTACCCCCGCAGGGGTAAAACGGAAATTCTAGGGGGGTTACATGGGATGGTACGAAAAAGTATTAAAATAATAAACAAAATAATAGTACGGTAGCACGGCGCTCTTACCAGTGCCGCTGACGGCGGGGCGGCGACGGACCGACGGCGCGTGAGCGGCGGTTCATTTCTACAATGGGGTTTCACAAGCATCGTATACAAAAATATAGAAAAGCCTCAGTGTGTCTTATGTAATAAAGTGCTTAATCCAGAAAGCATGAAACCGAGTAAATTAAAAGAACATTTTGCAAAAGTTCACAAGGAGTTCGCAGATGAAAATATAGATTTTTTTAAGAAAAAGGAGAAGATTCTGAAGTCTTCACGATTGAATTCTACAGGTGATATGCAAAAAGCAAATGAATCGTGTCTTCAAGCTTCATACAAAATTGCTTATCGCATTGCACGTAATAAAAAACCACACACTATAGGAGAGGACCTCATCAAACCTTGCTTGGTAGATGCAGTAACAACACTTATAAACACTTTTATATTACAAAAAAATTATACAGGGTGATAATTAATTAGCAAAACATCATGTCAATATTCACGGTCAGATTACTTGGCTATTTTAAATAGCACGCCCTGAACGTAACGACAGAATACGATTCAAAATTTTATTCTCTTTTGATCTGCATTGAGGTTTACTATACCTAACTCTAATAATTACTGAGTAATTTGACTTTATTCTATTATGAAAAATTAAATCAAAACATAAATAACGATATTAACAGTAAAAATGTAAATGAACAAATTGACTACCAAAATAAAAGCTACAGTAAGTGTTCAAAATGGTGACCATCATTTTCAATACATAACTGGACTCTTTTCTTAAATGACTTTCCAACATTGACCAACATTTGTGGCGTTATAGTTCCAAAGGCTGCGCGGATTCTCTCTTTCATGTCGTCTGGAGTTGTGGGCGGAATATCTTAAACTATACTTTGAATGTAACTCCACAAAAAATAGTCGGGACATGTTAGATCAGGTGATCTCGCTGGCCAACTTTGCGGGCCCTCTCTACCAATCCATTTGTTAGGAAAATATTGACTTAGACGATTTCTGACGTTGATGTGAAAGTGCGCCGGAGCACCATCTAATTGTAACCACATTTTACGTATAATACTTAACGGGATATCTTCTAAAAGTTCAAATAAATTTTCTGCCAAAAATCTATCGAACTCTTGTCCGTTTAGATGACCTTCAAAGAAGTAAGGTCCGATGACATGTAATCCTAAGATGCTGCCCCATACGTTAACAGACCATCTATGCTGATGATCAAGTATTCGGAAAAAACGTGGATTTCTGTCACTGAAATAATGAAAATTATGCCTATTTACCTGACCGTTATTATGAAATGTTGATTCGTCTGAGAATAAAACGTGATCAAAACAATCATTTTCCTCCCCAACCATATCAAGACACCACAAACAGAACTCAAGTCTGTGGTGGAAGTCTATTTCAGACAGCTTCTGATGCATCTGAGTGTGGAATGCGTGGAACTTATGCTTTTTTAATATCCTTCGGATACTGCTTCTGCTCATTTCAGGGATTTCCGATTCAAGTTTACGCTGACTAACATGCGGATTTTCAACAATAGATGTAAGTATTCTAAATTCATTTTCTTCATTACCAGTCACAGGCTTTCTACATCTAATTTTTTCGTAGGAAACGCTCCCAGTTCTTCGGAAAACTTGCAGTAATTTTTGAAGTACAGCCTTGTTTGGACACTTACGCGTTGGATATTTCTGCGCATAGACTCTAGAAGCTAGAAAGCAATTTTCTTCACATTCGCCAATCGTAAGAATCATGTCGATTCTTTCTTCTTTAGTGTACTGTTTCATTTCAAACTGCTCAACTTAAGTTTCTCAATTTCAAATAATCACCGAAAATTGACAGATTACAACTGGTTTAAAATCTCATAATAGCAATAGTCATGGCAACAGCAATAATAACATTTTTTAATCCATGCCTACTTGAATATAAGTCAAATTACTCAGTAATTATCAGAGTTAGGTATAGTAAACCTCAATGCAGATCAAAAGAGAATAAAATTTTGAATCGTATTCTGTCGTTACGTACAGGACGTGCTATTTAAAATAGCCAAGTAATCTGATCGTGAATATTGACATGATGTTTTGCTAATTAATTATCACCCTGTATAATTTTTTTGTGATATAAAAGTGTTATCTGAAATTGGACTTTTACTCTTAGGATTAAGCTTAATGTCTAGCTGGAAGTCTGTTTCTTTAGGACAGAATATATTTTTTTAAATTATGCTGTAAATTTAGAAATATTGAAATATTTGAAAAAGTATCCATATTAGGTTTAGATAACATAACAGTAACTTACCTTTATTTTACCCATAGAGTCCAAAAATGATCTAAAATACAGGGCGTTCCATAAGAAAAATCATAACTTTGATATGTATATTTTTGTGGGAACATCCTGTATAATGTAAAATATTTTTAAATTGTTCCTCTGATCAACCTGTATATACCTGTAACAAATCTTGGAAAAATATCCAACCGTTTTCCTATAAGGAACCGTTTCGTATACCGTGGCCCACCCTGTATATTCGGCGCATATCAATGTTTTTAAAATAGAACTAAGCTAGTATAGCTATAGATTTGTAAACGTAATTGTGCGTGTAATAAGTTGAACTAAGCTGTATTATCCAGAGATTCGTATAAACGTGATTGTGAGTTTAATAAGTTGCTATCCTCTTTTACTGCATTTTAAAGCCTACAGACTGCATCAACATGTACCGACCAAACTTGCAGAATAGTGACAAATTAATGGTGAGTACTGTTTGTACATAAATAAATTATAAGGGTGAACTTTTATGAAGTCTTATCGTAGATATAAGTGGATATTATTGTAATGCATACTATGTATCTTGATAAAATTAGCAGCATTAAAATATAACAATTTACTATGTTCCAGGCACTCAAACGACCTGCTGGTGAAACCTTTGGCGATGGGGTGAAGGGGACAAAATATGCCAAGCCAACCCCAGGCTCCACCGAATATGAAAATCCTATGCAAAAAATGAACGCCAAATGTCTGCTTTATGCAAACACAACTCCTCTGAATGATAGCGCCTGCAAATTAATCACAGTAGGGCTTAATCCTGAAGCAAATTTTTCAACGGTAATTAAAATTCATAGTGATAAGGCTCCAGATGCTGGTGTTGTGCTGGACTCCACCGGATTCAATGAACTGATGCAGATGCTGCCGGACATCATCAATAATTGTGAAATTGAGTCCTTAGAAGTACGCCGGAGTTTTAATTTAACGCATTACGTTATAAAAACATGACACAGCACCAGCATGGCGATAGAACCGAAGTTTCCGGTGAAACACGGGCATAATATATGCCTGGGAATCGCAAGTTTCAGAAGATTACAAACTTTGGAGAACTATATCAAAGGTGTAATCAGCAATTTAGAAAAGGACGACACACGCATTAATACAATGCAGAGGTTAAGAGCAGAAGCTGAAGAGGCGGCGATAACATCCATCGAGACAGGTGAGGCTGGAAACCTGAACTATGAAAGTTTATCAAGAATATGCGGCAAACTGGGACCCAGATACATGGACCTTGCCGAAATCGCCACCAAGTTCTCTAAAGTGCTGCTACCGCTGGTACGTAATGCGGTGGAACGGGTACTAGAAAGAGAAGCAACTAGAAGTCCCTTTGAATATGCGAAAAAATAATGTAAAATTCAATTATGTTGTATGTTATGTTTTAACTTGTTTTTTAATTATATAATAATAATAATAATGATAATAATAATATAAGCGCATGTATTTATTAGCAAATAGATAATTGAATAAATATCTAAGCAAGTGACCTGTTTTATTTTATTTTAATAATAGTATGGATGATCATACATGTTTATTTTACAACGTTAGAAATTCAATATCAATTTGTGACAAACACCACGCCCACCCCCTAATATTTAATAAAACAAAAAGTGGTGGGGTTTAAAAATAATGATGCATTTAGGATTGTAGTTCAACTTTTTAAAACACATAACACACACGTTCATAAAGTGTGTGTTGTACATCGATGCGATGCAAGATCCTTGGGCTAGAATATATACATGCAAGTTTCAAGATACGCAGCCTAGGGTAACGAAAAGAATTACACCTGTAAGCGTTACGGGGGTTAATTACCACTTCAAAAGTATAGAAATAGAACCAGCTACAGCTCCAAAAAAGAGTGAGTGATGGTCCCACTCAGACGAGACCTTCTGGGGTACGATCCTGAAGAATTTGAGCGAATTTGGGAGCAGCTACCGAAAAGACTCCAGAGGGATCCTGAACTCATTCGACAAAGACCATGTCTAGAGCACCGAGCCTCACGATGTTCAGCATGTTTAGAAGAGGTAGAATGCTGTTTCAAATGCATCAATATATGGTTTACGCTCGTGTCGCTGATTATAGACTTGTTAAAGTGATTGTGGTGTAATTAACGATGTAATAAGATGTAAAACGTTTAATAAATTTCTGAAAAATTACAGGTATGTTATTCTTAGCGTTAGAAAGAAAACACATGATGTTTAAAAATACTTTTTATTTAATATTATTTTTTTTAAGTACAATAATTATATTTCAAAGAATCTTTTGAAACAAACCACCAAGTGTGCGATGGTCATACACGCAATCGTTAATGATTACACAGTAAGCTTTCGTATTGGGTGGAAAGTTAGCACTGCTTTCAAATACTAGCTTGATATCGACTGTTGAGGCCTGAACCGCCTGGGCATGCTTCGAGCAGTCAAAGACAAATAACGGCCTGTCTTTGAATGCGGCGTAATCGAGTATGGGCGTGGCTGTTGTCTTCCCACAGAACGATCTCTGGAAGGCCATGTACGCATCATATACATCTCCGTAGCGATTTTGTTCGAAATTAAGATGCATCAGTTCCGTAGGATACGTCTCAGAATTCAGCTGTACACGCACACTGGTGAGGTTCGCATGCTCAAACTGTGTAATGTTGTTTTGAAGACTATTCCAGCGGTTGGTCTGCAGACCCACGATGATGTAACGAGGACGCTCAGTTACTGGAGATGTTTTCACGGACCACAAGTCCTTTGTGCTGTTGCTGAGAGTAGGAAGCTCGTACAATTCCCAGCGGCGGAAGGGTATGTAAACAGGTTTGTTTGCATTCAAGTGGCGTAATATGGAGAGACGTGTGACGTCATCGGGGACGATATGCATCATCTTGAGTCCCACATTGCTGACGGTGATGGTCGCTGTTTTCGTACCTACAGTGCCGTCCGCTTGCCGACAGACATAGGCATTGTTATCGCTGACGGCTCTTGTAAAGCGGAAGGTATGTTTACCACTCACCACTTTGCGATAGTCGTAAAAAACGCTTAACAGGTGGGTCAGAGGTATGCGAAAGCAGAACCGCCCGTCCTGGCCCAACAACGACCCAAAATTATCGCTCCATGAGGCCGGTTTTAACGCGTCAACTTCATCGCTGTTGTAGAGTAGCAAGGTACGCATGGCTGTGATCATACCAGGATCGCGAATCTTTTCCACCTCCTTGCCATTGAGTTCATAAGTAATGCCTGAGAACAAAAACAGGGCGGCATTTTCCGTCAAGCTGCATGTACCGGTCCCTTCGGCCCCAGCTACAAACTGGCCTTCAATCACCAGACACGACTCAGACGGTAACAGGCATATGTCTTGCTGGTTGATGATGACTTCACAAGTGTCATTCTAGCTAAATGAACGGGTCTGCGGTTGGTAGGTATGCACCTCGACTTTGACGATAGACTCGTCAAAACGTGGTCTGGTATAGATATCGAGGACTCCTGGACATTATGACCAAGCGATCGTAGAAAGGCTGTGTTAATAGCCGATAAAGCGCGATGATGCGGTCTAGTTGAGCGGCGCGACGGTACTGATGTCGACGGTGCCGGTCCGACCGTATTAGTAGGTATAATGTCTCTCCGCGAAAGTTTACAGGGTGTGAGTCCTGGTCTTAGATGCCAATACTTACATTATCAATCATGGTCTTACCATGGATCAGAGGTAGATAGGTTGGAGTGCGCGGTTCCTCGCGAATGACGAAGCCCGGGTCGACCAGCGGTGTAAATTCGTAGATAACATGGCCCAGCCGACCATTCAAATAAGCGCCAGGTTTGTTTCGATGTGTATCGACAGAGTTCTGACAATATTCACGGGCTGATCGGATTCGTGTGGCTGCGGGGCTGCATAAACTTTAGGTGAAAACCCCAGTAAGTCGTTGGGGCCACCAGGCTGAGTGAAATCAATATTAAACATAGTACTCTTCATTCGGCATTTCAACGTGCTATTATCAGGCTTCAGACTGAACACATCTTCAGGATCTGGTGCTGCTCCGTCCTTGGATAGGTAGGCTGCTAGCGCCTTACGACATCGCTCGTTGGTGTCAATAAGGTGTTGCAGTTTTTCGCGCACGCATGACTCCAGATGTTCAATCTCATAAGACTCGTCGGGTAGCTCGAAGAAATAACTAACGACCTCGGCTCCCATAGCAGTGCGAGGTGTTACATGAATTTTGCTGTTGACGCCCTGCTCAATATTTGGGATGCTGTTGTAGCATACAAATGCCAGTAGAGCCATATTGTATTCATAACGATCCGTGTCTAGTAGGAGCGGTGGGTCAACGATTGTCGAGAAATGGCTCGAACGGCGTGTCAGAGTGAATGTGCGAGACATGATTGATTGATAACGATACGGTCACAGCTCTTTATTCAGAAACTTTAAACAGAGATGCCCGCAAGTGTAGCCTCCTCGTTGAAACACGTCATCATTACAGTAGATCTTACAGCCGCGAAAATATCGTTGAAGTTCCCTTGGTGGTTGGAGATCACCATACGAATCAAAGTACTCGACTGTATCGCCATGTTTCTCATAAGACACCCAGTGAGTGCCGGGGCCTGCACAAACATCCAGGTTAACGATGCCCCTCTCCAAGTGATGCGGTTCTGTAGGTAGTTGATCTCTCATGAAGACTCCGCGGAAGGCTGGGATCCGTAACAGGGCTGCGTACCGACGCAAGTCGGCATCGCTCAGAGGCCTGGCGGGCAGTTTTAGTTTTTTGATTGACGTTTTAAATAAAGTCCATAGCCGTTGCGTTGGCGTCGTAGGTACAGGCCCGATCCTTTATTGCCCAAGGCAATATCCTCCATACGCCTGTTATGTCGATTAACCTCACCCAGCTGTCGAGCTTTGGCTCGTACGTCGGTTATTGTTTTAGCTATTCCCGCAGCGCACCCCGCTAATGCACCGAGGGCACTCAACCCTGCAAACAGTGGTATCAAGGGAAGTATTCCGCCTATTTTCGGCACAGGTATGAGGCTTGTTAAACTTTTGCTTGCGAACTATTCTCCGAGCCGTCTTGAGAGCTGCGGCGGCTGTAGCGAAGACGCTTGAACTACGGACCTGAGTTCGTTCACGTTTAATCTGACGAACCAGAGTTGAAAATGGTTTAGAGTCTGTACGACGGTGGCCAGCGCCAAGTTTCCGTTTGATTTTCATGGCGCCTGTAACAAGCAATGCGGTTGCCTTCTCGCCAAGTCCGGAGTCTATTGCTTTTACACGATCCCAGGCACCGTCTTCTAACAATTTATCCGCCTTATGTCGCGATGCTAGATCCTTGCTGAGGGCGTAGGCAATGTCGTGAGATCTACACAGATCGTCAAGCTTGTTTTTGGGGATATCGCCTCTACTTAGAGGAGCTTTAAGGCGTGTACCAGGTCCACAAAACTTATAACTTGGAATATGTAATTCGACCGGAAGATTGTTGATGGCTTTATCGATGAGACCTTGACCTGTGACGTTCAACATGAAGACTGATTAACGGTCCACGTCTATGCGTGTATATACAGAATGTCCCATAATATGTGGACAATCTCCCGGATTTGGGTAAATTTCGTAAAAATAAATGAAAAAATATCTATAAAATTCATTCCTCAGAGACACCCCTACAAAGATATTAGCTGTTGAAGTTGAGGGTTGAAAATCAATTTTTTGCAATAACTTTTTTATTTCTTGACCGATTTTGATAATTTTTGGTGTTATTTTGTATTATTTTGAACTGTTTAGAATAGTGTTTCTTAATCTTTGGTAGCACATACATAGACCTCGGGATGGCATAACCCCCTCATTCACTCTAAATAAAACAATAAAAATAATAATTTTACAGTTTTTTAAGGTTAATTTTCTTTTTATTTGACATTTTTTACATAAAAAATGTATCTTTATTTATTTCATAAATTAGTAATTTATTTCGACTGTCCAGTTATTATTTATTTATTTCGATAGAGCGAACCGTTATCGAGATAAACGTCCTTCTAATAGGTGATGCGTCGCAGGAACTTTCTAAATTTCAAGTAAATTTTAACAAGATGGCTGACCTATGACAGTAAATTGAGCAGGAAACAAAACAATAACTTAATTAAATACACGTCAGTGTCAAAAGATTTCATTTCATGCAGATTCAATTCTAACTGATTTTCTGCGTATTCAGCGTTTTTGTAACTCATTTTAAAATCAGTTAGAATTGAATCTGCATGAAATAAAATCTTTGACACTATTTGACGTGTATTTAATGAAGTTATTGTTTTGTTTCCTGCTCAATTTTCTGTCAAAGATCAGCCATCTTGTGAAAATTTACTTGAAATTTAGAAAGTTCCTGCGACGCATCACCTATTAGAAGGACGTTTATCTCGATAACGGTTCGCTCTATCGAAATAAATAAGGATACATTTTTTATGTAAAAAATGTCAAATAAAAAGAAAATTAACCTTAAAAAACTGTAAAATTATTATTTTTATTGTTTTCTTTCAAGTGATTGAGGGGGTTATGCCATCCCGAGGTCTATGTATGTGCTATCAAAGATTATGAAACACTATTCTAAACAGTCCAAAATAATACAAAATAAAACCATAAATTATCAAAATCGGTCAAGAAATAAAAAAGTTATTGCAAAAAATTGATTTTCAACCCTCAACTTCAACAGCTAACATCTTTGTAGGGGTGTCTCTGAGGAATTAATTTTATAGATATTTTTTCATTTATTTTTATGAAGTTTACCGAAATCCGGGAGATTGCCCACATATTATGGGACACCCTGTATACAAGGTGTTTCTAAATGGAGTACCTACCATAAATTGGAGGACTTGTAGATAAAGTTAAAAAAATACGAAAATGTAGGAAATTTTTTTTTCGAAAAGGCTTTATTAATGAGATACAGGGTGTTAAAGAGTCGACCGACAGACCACTCTTTTGTTAATATTTGTTGAAACAATAACCCAGCTGAGACAATTTTTTGTGTGTAACAACAAGTTATAAAGAGCAATAATCAGACAAATTTTCGGTTTATTTCAATAAGCCAGTGGCGTAGAAACATGGGTCGTTTGACACTTTTCACTCTTTAAAAAAGTAAGGGCTAGGTTTTTTGATGTCTTATTACTTTTTTCTGAATCAACGGTCTTTTTACAATAAAAAAGCCATACTTGTTTAATTTGCCCAGAGGCGTCCGTTTTTGAGATATTTGCAATTTTGTGTAAAAAAAAAAAAAATGCATTTGAACGATTATCAAATCAACCAAAAATAATGTTTTCGTTGGAGCAGCGTTTAAATGCATGTGTACGTGCAAACGGAGGACACTTCGAGCAATATTAGATAATCATTAGGTAATTTTATGTTAGGTATGTTTTGTTCAATTACTTATGTTTTGTTATGTGTTGAATAGTTTTCTTGACAATAAATATTATTTAATTTTCACTTCGGATATGAAATGTCAAACTGACAATAAGTCTAAAATTGGTTTATTTAAATTTCAAAGTCTATCTAGCCTCAAAATCTAGCCGCATGACGTCGTTGTGTAGAAGTGACCGGAATAGTAAAAGCAATTGGCATAGGGCATAAGGAACCTGCATTACCGACAGTACCGACACTAACGCTCACTAGGGTAGCGCATTCATTTGTTGACGGTTACTTAACACGTTTATGTTTGAACAGCTTGATATCTAATGTTTGGCACATTTGGTCACAGGCGTAGGTATCAAATGGAAAAAAGCGAAGTTTCAAAAATGAAGCAAAATAATCAACATGAATAGAAATCGAGGAATCCTCTTTCGGCGGGTATTAAGAACATATGACGGGTTAATAGGATCTACGAAGCTGTAGATTTTGGTATTGGGTATCATTTTTAACTCGATATCTCGTAGTTACTGAGAAAAATTGTCTTGGTAGACACACGAACGGTGCAAACACACGAAAAGTGTGATCTTACTATATAAGATCCTCCCATCCCATACAGAAAAAAATAAGATTCATCAAGATGTATATTTATATACATTAACAGCCAGATAACCTCAGAAGGGCAAAATGATTGGAATACTTCAAACCAATCTCAACAGGATGGTGTGTCTAGGTTTTTTAATGGGGTTTTCCCTAGACTATATCTCTCAAAGCAAATGCTTCACCATGATGTCAACATCGCATCAGAATATCCTACAGATCGTTCTTTTCCCCATGATCGACGAAACCAATCATATGTAATTTAATAAACTAAACAACATGTATCGTAAGACTGCAATTTGTAATTTCAAACGAATATATATATATATAAAATAACTTACCTGACAAGCTTTCAGGTAGACGAAAATTCTGACCTCCGTATATTTTTTTCAATCATAACTGTCTGCTGATGGGACTGGGGTGCATTTTTTTCCAAGAAAATCCCAGTAACAAGCAGTGATGTGTCGTATTCTTTATCTCTATTCTTTTCGCGATTTTTAACGGGTAAGGAATTCATTCTTTACATGGACTTTTTTCGGGGTAGATAATGTAAAATAAGCAAAGACGTAAAGAATGTAAAACGTAAAGAATGTAAATAAAGAATGCTCAGTGTCACTGTCTTCACTGTTATTAGTCAATGTCATTACTCATTTAATTGCTGCTCTGCCCCATGTATTTGCAGAAGTTTATGTAATTATGTATAAATAATTATTAATAAAAGTATCTATTTTAATTTCGGTGAGCTAGGAGCTTAGAATATTCCTAAGTTTTGATTTTTGCAAATCATCGTAATCTATCGTGTGTGGTAGTGGGATTCCATGAAAATTAATAATATAAAATAACATAATAATAATTTGTTTTCAAAAAATCAAAACAAACATAGAACATAACCTTGCTTTTCTGTTGTTTTCGTTCTTTACCTATTCTTTACATGGTTTACATTCTTTACGTATTGTTTACATTCTTTACGTCAAACGTAGAGGATGAATTTTTAACGCGTAAAGGCACATCACTGGTAGCAAGTGAGTATAAAAAGAGGACCATAATTATTTTAAAATATTGAGAAAGTCATCTTTAAAATTAAACTTAAATGGAACTAGAGTCATGGCAATAATAATTTTTTGTTTCAGAACATTTGATCTATGACGTCAGACGTCAACGTTGACGAGGTTTCATTTAACTGCTGACTAAATGCTTCACACTTCAAGCCCATATTAAGCGCACGCTTGTGACGCCGACAGCAGCAGGTGGCGTGCGGTGGGAAGCCGCGACTGCGATGCGTGGGAATTTCCGTGTGCTGTTGCCATGTTTTCGTGAATTTCTATAAACAACCCAGCACAATTCTAAAAATCCTTCCGACAATTTTGATTGTCGATGAATCTCGAATTATTCCAAATTGGATTTTGTTTCCAATGTACTTTCGATCCGACCAATAATTTTGCGTTGGTTTCGAGAAGCGGTAATCTGGTAGGTAGGTATTTATCATTTTATAACAGATGCAAATCGTTGAATGTGTAATCTGATTTGGATTCTGGGCAATTGATTCGACACTTCTAAAGTGAAGTTCGAATACGAAATTTAATTCAAATTAATTGCTCGGAA
Organism: Malachius bipustulatus; assembly: GCA_910589415.1. NCBI lineage: Eukaryota > Metazoa > Arthropoda > Insecta > Coleoptera > Melyridae > Malachius > Malachius bipustulatus. Next base: position 58,901,773 of record OU342631.1, on the reverse strand, counting down.
GACACTAAAATTAAGCAATCAAAGTTTGCGTCTGTGCAATTGAAAATATCATATATTTTCGGCCATATACATCTACGCATCGCTATTTGGTCGGGTGTGCTCCAAAGCCAGCTAAATTTGTACTTCTTCTTTCATGTCTATGCCTTGGGCTGGGCACCCTTGTGTATACAGCCAAGCAAATTTTTTAATTTGACGTTGGTTGCTAGTTAACAATCAGTAATGCTCATTGTGTTAACGGGCAGATTTCTGGAGCCGTTTTTAGAAAACAGATCTACCGTAGGTGGAAAATATATCAATTTATTGATTCTTGGTATTAGAGTGATAATAAAAATGTTTATAAAAGTTATTTGACATCGACATAGCTTTAAAAATTGTATTGGAAATCTGTTCGATAAATAGCTTCAATGAGGCTTAAAAATACTGGCTGTCAATGTTTTTAATTTTACCACACAAGTTGAAGAAATTCGCGATTATGTGGCAACCGCGGAACTAAAAACCCTCTTGGTAACTGCTTTCTGCGCAGGCGTCGCGCAACTGTCACAGAACCGCTTCTCGTGCGGGTTGGTTGCCCTTGCCGGTTTTGAATTTTGTTTGATCACGACACGACAGACGACACGGACACGAGACCATCGAGACACGACTATTACCTTACGCCATTTGATTTGATTTGGACCATTTGGTAAGTAGAAAGCTATTTTCCTATTAATATTGTTGAATTAGTGCAGGTATCACCCTGTAAGAATATTTATTAAGTATCTAATCAAAACATAATAAAGCAATCGGCTCATTTTATTTTCCAATCTTCTATGAAAGTTATTGTCTTTTTGAAGGCAGTTTGCTGTTCGTCGTTTTACCACAGGTTCAACGGAGGAAGGAAAAATGGCTGGAGATGAAGAACAAGAAGTGAGTACTTACTTACTATTTTGTTACTATTTTTTTAGTCGTTATATTATTTAGTATACCGGATTATTCATTTTCTTATAAATACATGTCGACATTCTACGATCTTTAATCAGAATATTTACTATGACTTATACCATGCACTTCAAATTCTGCATGTCATGGCGTCCACATTTTATAGGTTGTTAATTCTGCGAAGTTTTCGCTATTAATGTTTTTTCTTTAATTTTGTCACGACAAACATTGTCCGATTACAAATTAAATCGAACTTCGATTTTGCAATAATAATGATAAATAAAAAAATAAAACTATAATAATCACCAACTTGCAAAACTTGGATTGCGACTTACCCTAGCTGGATCAATGTGTTGCTTAAGAGGGCCCTCTTTCGATCCTGGAGAATCTCAATCTTCCGGCAACTTCACCAAACACGACGATTGCGGTTACACAGCTAGTAAAATTCCCCAAAAATAGGAACAATTGCGAAAATGAAAAATAATTAACGGCGGTCTGCTCGCTCATCTGTTCGCGCTCGAAGACGGCAGTCGAATCTCGTCTTGCACATTGGTGAAAAATGATAATCACTCCCGCGCTATTCAAACCTTATCGTAGCGGAACCGTTGAATCAAAGAAAACATGACAACTATAATAACCTATGTATAATAATTCAACCCTTGCACCCCAAAAAACAAATCATCAACAAAATAAAAGGTCAATACCGAACAAACATGTTCGATTCTTATTCATAATGTATAGCTACTTTTCTGATATTGAAGTGAAAAAATTATCGACAGTGTTTTAAATTAATTACTGAACGAGTTTTTCTTTATAAAAAATAGATGACATGACAAGTCCAACAAAGTTTCACACAATAATAATTGTTGTGAGATCAATAAGTCAATGGCAATGTTCAAGATCAAATTCATTTCCATGAATTGTTATAAGCTCCAATTTGAGGAACGATATACTCGATCATAATAGGGCCTTTTTCAAACGTAAATGAAAAAGTTTGAAATAATTACTGATTTTAAATTGCAAATTTTGGAAATACGGCGAATATATTGAATGGTCTTGTATTTTTAATCAGTAATTAACTCTTCTTAAACGGAGCAGAATTTATTTTCAGCAATAGCAGCCAAATGGTTTCATAATACAGCGCTTTTTAAAATCAGTAATTATTTGAAAATTTTTAATTTACGTTTGAACAACTGCCCTTAGTGTCGATTTATTGGTTGAATGCATTTTGTAAGTACGCTGACGGAGCAATATAATATTCAGTAATATGAAGCTGATATATCAGCGCTATGAAGCTGATAGTTTAATTATTATCTAACTCTAAAGTTGACCGCTTACCATGCGGCGTTTGGTAATATTTGCCAAGTAATTGTAAATACTACAGTACCGTGTATCAATATCAATATACCGTATGTCATCTGCTTTGCTGAGCAGATGTAAATGAATACGATTTTAATTTAACTTACACAAGTACTTGCTAAATAATTCAATTGCCGCGTACTGTGTAATGAGCAGCCGGCTTAAGAATGATAGAAATTTCCAACTAATTTCAGATTTCAAAATATAACTTGGCCACTTATAAATTATTGTTGGTGAATATGAACATTATTGGTTTGGACTTGAAAGAGTTAATCGGATTCTTTATCATTATGAGAGCTATTACAATAATTATTTTAATAGTTTATAGATCGTCATTAATGTTTTAATGATTATTTTTTCTTTCAGAATCACACCTTGGAACAAACGCTGCAAAAAATGCTGCAAGAGCAGGCTGAGGAAACCCGTAGAATGTATGCCACACTCCAGGAGCAGGTGGACTCCTTGAGTGAAGCAGTAATCAGGAGTTCACCTGCTCCCACCACGAGTGTGGCTGCTCCGAGTGTGGCTGCTCCCAGTGCTCCCACCAGTCCCACCACGAGTGTGGCTGCTCCCAGTGCTTCCAGGGGAGAGGACAACAGAGAACAGGGAGGAGAAAAACGAAAAGAAAAACAAAAAACAAAAAAATTGGTGAGGGGACAGGGAGGAAATAAAACACAGGAGGAAAGTGCAAATGGGGGCAGCGGGAAAGAAGGAAAGAAGAAAAAAAAATGGAAAGTGGAAAAAAAGGAGGCAATTCCGAGGTAAAGCTTAAGAAATATTTTCATTGACAATTTTTTATTTACTTTACCTTTTTTTTAATTTTACAAGTATTTTTTATCTACTCTCACAACATAAAGATTTGTTAAAGCTATCAATGCGACTGTAATGAAGTCGTGTAATTTCGCCTTCATTTTACAATAATTAGCAATTAGAAATAGATTCAATTTTATGAAAGCCCAATAATAATTATTTCCGATCAATCCTGTAAAATCAAAGACGCATTAAACTTTATAGATAAAGCCCGGTTGTTGTTTAAATTCACGAAGTTTTGAGATTTTTTATGCATTCGCAAATTTTAGTGGTTCCTAATTCGGTGCATTTTAGAGTCAATTCACGACAGTAATCAACCCAGAGTCAACGTAAAAACGCCGATTACCATTTTTTCTTCGCGATAGCCACCGAAAAATAAGATAGGGAGAGTATAAATACGGGCGGATTTTGAACGCTCGGCCTCTCTTTTTCTCCGACGACGTTCCCGCTAGTTGCTGTACCGTTGAAGTCAGAATAGAGTCCCGCTAAGAAATAAGTGAATTTTGAAGTGTTTAAAGAGCCCTAGTACAACTCATAACCGCCGATCAACCGAAACCGAGGTAGGTGCCCGATTTGATTCTAATAATTCACCGTAAATATCCTAATCCTGTTCATACCCGCTCTCCGGTTATTCCCGACGCCCATCGCCACCCTCGAAGGTCATAGAAAGGTCCGCTAGTACTTCTAGACGTAAGATAGGCAGTAAAAGCGGTTCCCCCTGTGACTGGGAAGCTGAGACCGGCGATTAACCCCGTACCTAATAGATCTCCATCATAACCAACTCTCCCAGATCTCTCACCACACCCCCGCACCATAATCCGTGTAGTTAGGTAACCATATCCCAATTAGAGGCATCTAGTCCTATGAATTCAATTACTATTTTGTCAAACTAGCCCCGTTGATCTCATTCACTCGCTCATGACCGTCGATCCCCGATAAAGCTTGATTTTTACCGCAGCCCTTCAGAGCATTAAGTCACCCTCCATAATTATTTGGGTTAGGGAAGTGTATATATTAATTTCATTGTTCATTTTTTTGCATTTAATCACCGTTATTTTACTATTCCGAGGGATATTAATTTATTTTTCTCGAATTGCGTTAACATTAATTTATTATTCGAAATAATATTATTTTATGTAAATAAAGCCTTGTTATTAATTATACCTGACCGAGTTCATCATTATTTCACACCGATCCTCATAATTATATTTTATTTAATGAACCTGCCATATCCCGAGATCCCCGCACCACCGCATTCTCATAAATGAATGGTGTTATGCAACAGAGAACCAACCCTCAAAACTAAAATAATCAAGATATATGTATTATTAAACAAAGACACCATAGTGACATCTAGTGGACATAATTTAGATCAATACAGACTCTGAAAAATATACCTAGTAAGCACTGCAGTAAATTACAGGTTTCTGCAGCTACTTTTTGAAACCTCAATAAAGCCCCAAGCTGCATGGTTGTCGTAAATCTCCCTGATGTATCGAAATTTTAAAACGCATTAAAGCACCAAGCTGCTTGGTCCAAGCTTTTGCTTGATAGGTTCATCAATTTCAACTGCAACAGGGATCCAAGCTGCCTGGATACCTTTCATTTATCAGTAATTTAGGAATGTTTGAATTGTAACAAAGTACCAGGATGTTTGGTTCTTGCTTGCAGTATTCACAGCCACGAGATCCATTAACAACTTATTTTGCAACAAGGAACCAGGCAGCTTGGAGCTCTGTTGCGGTTGGTTGAAGATGCTTTCTGCTAACAAATTGTGTGATTTGAGGTTACGTTCATATGTCATGTAATAATATTATTACAGGATTGTAACAGTGATAATCATCTTGATTAAAATAAATACAATGTTAAAGATAATTCATTTAAAATCAGACTTTATGTAAAATAGTGTTTTTAAACATGTCTTCAAGGAGTGCTAGAATCGTGGCATTGGCCAAGCAGCAGGTATGTATCCATATAGTTTGTTATTAGTTAGGTATTAAAACAAAAGTACGGACTGTTAATATGTTATTATTGTAACAGGCACATTATTATTTTCCTTAGGTCGAGAATACAACTTCTAAAGAAGATAAGGTTTCTGTGTCTGATTCAACTGATGAAAAATCAAACGGCAATAATAGTGACATCTTTGATATAGAAAATTTAGATATTGTATACGATTTGGAAAATGTTGAGCAAAACGAGTATCCAGGAAAGATATGTGTATTACAAAATATTATCTTGCCTAATGTAGTGGGTGACTGTTCTAGGCCCGAAGAAGAAAAAATAATAGATAACAGTGTTGCACCTAGAGATTTTGACTCTTGTCTTGTTGCGCTGGCCACTGATAACGAGAATAATTATTTAAATCCTGCAGAGCCAGAAAATAGTATCCTGAATGTGGAAGGTCGCACAGATGATTTGGGTAACAATGATCCAACATATGAACCTGCTTTTGCAGACAAAGAAGAAGAGAATAGTAATGTATCCTCGGATTCTGACTCGTGTCTTGCTAATCTGACTAATAAAGATACAACAACTACTAATGGAAGACCCCGTAAAGGTAGGAAGCGAAAACACGAATCACAAGATCGTTCTATCAGAAAAAACCTCAAGAATTCTAATAAACCCTATATAACTGCTAGAGGTAAACAAATAGCTAGCAAGAAATTTACTGATTTTAAATGTAACTGCCCCGAGAAATGTGATCAAAAAGTTAGCACGGAAGAGCGCAACCAGGAATTTTCTAAGTTTTGGGAACTCGCAGACTATACTGCCCAAAATGCATACATAACATCTTGTATAAAAGAACTGCCAGTTAAGAGAAGGTATGTCGGTGGAACTGAACCCAGCAGACAATTTAGTAGAGAATATTATATTAAAAAAAATAAAGTCTGTAGATGCATGTTTGCCACAACATTTGGGGTATCGACAAAACGTATTAATACTGCTTTGGTCAAGTTTCGTTCAAACTCGTTTGTTGATAAAAGAGGGAAACACGACAATCATCAGAAAATGGACCAGGAAGCTTATAAATCTATCATTGAACAGATTGAAATGCTACCGAAATATAAATCTCATTATTGTAGAGAATCCACTGCTGGAGAAAGAATATATTTGTCATCGGAACTAAATTTAAAAAAAATTTATGAATTATACAAATCAGAAAATTCCGGTTTCAAAGTCTCTTTGTCGCAATATAAAAGAATTTTTTACAATAACTTTAATTTACACTTTAAGCCGCCGAAGACAGATACATGTAATCTCTGTGACAATATAAATGCTAGATTGAAAAACGAAGTTTTGGATGATAAGATATTAGAATTGAAACATCAACTGGAAGAACATCAAAATCTAGCAAGTTTGGCCAGGTCAAAAATGAAGATTGACATGGAAGATGCTAAAATAACAAACAGTATCGAGACTTTGACTTTTGATTTAGAAAAGACTCTCCCTCTGCCAAGGCTTACCACAAATGTAATTTTTTATAAACGACAACTCTGGGTTTATAACCTTGGCATACACTCGGCGAAAGAACATAAGGGAAACTGCATGATTTGGGTTGAAGGAGAAGCAGGACGAGGTGCACAGGAAGTAGGATCTTGTTTGAAAAAGTATATATCAATGAAAGTTGGTGCAGAAATTGAAGAGCTTCGCCTCTGGTCAGATTCTTGTGGTGGCCAGAATCGAAACATAAAATTGGTAAGGCAACAGAACTCAAATTCCATAATAAGTACTTACCCATTACCACCTAGTGAAAAAATCATTCTTTTAGGTTCTTATGCTGCGACACATTTTAAGTATTCATCCTTCTCTGAAAAAAATTACATTAAATTTTCTTGTGAGTGGTCATTCCTTTTTACCCAATGATGCAGACTTTAGTGATATAGAAAAGGCACTCAAATACCAACAACGAATATATACCCCAGAGGAATATATAAACGTGATGAAGACCTGCAGGAAAAATAAACTAGATACATATAGAATGAATAAAGTTGATTTCTTTGGAACAACTAATTTTGAAAAAAATATTACAAATAGAAAAGTGGATATAACAGGTAGGTGTATTCTATGATGAAGTTATTATTATTATTTGTCTATTTTGGTACGGTAATGAAATTCCTTGCGTTATTGGTTTCAAAGATAAACAGTATGGTTATGAATTTCAGTAATTTTGTGTTTATTATGGTTTTATTCCTCGACGTATGGACACTATAACCTGTAGTTCTAAAACCTATTTTTGTTATAGGAGAGAAAAAAATTAATTGGTTAAAATTAAGACAAATACAATTAAAAAAAGATGAGCTTTTGCTACTATACACAAAAGAAAACTACGATGAAAATACTGCTTTCGACAAAATAGACATTTCCAAAAAAATTAACAGAAGATCAGGTGGAAAAAATATTGATAAAAACCCAGTTCCACTCTGGCCGGAAGGGAAGCCCATCTCAGAGGCAAAATTGGCAGATTTAAAGTCGATTTATCATCTGATTCCAAGTGATGTTTTGCCTTTTTACGAAAATTTAAGATCAGATAAGGCAATTGAAGAGGATGTGGAAGGTTTCAATGGTTCTCTGGATTTTGAGTTGGAAACTACATTTGACGAATAATCTACATACCTATTTGTAATGAATTAAAAAAATTTTGTTTATATTCCTTAGTACATTTTTCATTTTGATAATATTTAAAAATGTGATTTTACTTGAAAACAAAACAACCCAAGAAAACCCCATTTTGTCATAAATAAGAAAAGTATATTGTAAGAAAATAATCATAATGAACTAAACAATAGTTTGCTGGTTTAATTTATGCAATAAGGAACCAACCCACAAATTTGCATGTTTTATCAAAAAAAAATCAGCAATACTGTAAAAAACTGACAGTACCTTGCAAAACTCGCAATTCCTGAGTAAAATTAAACTGCTGGACGCGGAACTAAATCTAAGGTCAAGATGGAACCACAGAAAGTTTTGGACGCTAATATCTCAATATGGCAACAGTGTGGGTTGGTCTCTTGTTGCAAAACACCATTCAAATAAGCCTCGCCATCTGTGCCTACCGTCGGCCCCAGCACCAACACCAGTACCGTGTATCTGACGCTCCAACCGCCCGGCGAGCCGAGCGCAACGGCACAGACCGCCGGCAGGAATACGTAAGTAGGTATCTCGACCGACTACCGCCAGCACCAGCACCGATCTCGCATCAACTCGCTTGCAGCTCCGCTCTTATAAGGGAAGCCCGGCATTTCTTCGAGGGGGCGCCTAAAGACCGCTCTCCCGAACACCATTGTACCGGCGATAGCTTCAATCGACCCCTGGCTTTCCTCTCTTCTTCACTGAGCTATCCTAGGGACCAAGATACGGCAACGTATCGTTTTATGTGACCTCAGGTAATTGGGAATACAAATTAGCGAGAAGAATTCCCCGGGGGAGCACACCTCCAGAAAAAAAGCTGGCGCCCGAGCAACCCGTGGTAACACCGACGTAACCGTAACCGTGAAGTTCCCCAGAAGCCGGAGTTCGTCACACGACGTGGATTTCTGTGCGGATTTTTTTTTCTTTTTTTTTTTACTTAATGGCTCTAAATTTGAAATTATCATATACAAACACCTGTCCAATTATGTCGAATACTTAAATTTTATCCATATAGAAAAAGAGTTCAGAGCCTCCGGATTTTACTTATTTTCTGTGCAACAAAATTTGTGAGATTTTTGTTTATTTTTGTTGACAAAGTTTGTTCAAATCAAACTGGGGCAGTTTTAATTTTCTAGTTTATGATTTGAACTTATCAACTGTCGATATTTAGTAAATTGCAATATGTACACAGTATACAAATCAGTCTTAGGTATCAGATAATAATAATAAAATTAAAAAATAACCATAAATATGTTGATTATGGTGATGATTCGCTACACGGTCCCGAAAAAATTGCTGAAACTTGAAAAAAAAAAATTGAAAAATAAGATGTAAACAAATACCGCTTATTTAAATTGAATTTTTATTTTTAGAAAAAATTTAAAATATTATTACTAATTATTGATCTTTTTGTCACAAACCTAAAGAATGTTTATAAATTGGACAATATTTTCATTGTTTCCATCTAGTGTTCATATTGTCAACAAAGATTCATTTGTCGAAAAATTTAATCATCGAAAAATAAAAATTCGTTCTTCGTCCTTGACTTGATGTTCTATTATTAATTATCGTTACCTTTTTTTTAAGTCAATGAAGTAAAAAAAAAATTAATTGAGAAACGTCAAAAAAGAAAAGATTTACAGCGGGTGTTTTAAGGGCTCATTAAGTTAACGGGCAGATATCTGTGGCCATTTCTGAAGAAGGTATCGAGTCTAATTGGAAAGTTTTTAAATTTATTTATTCCTAACATGAAAGTGATTACAAAAATGTTAATAAAAGTCATTTGACGTCGATATTAGCTTCAAAAACGAGTACAGAAATCTGCCCGTTAGGCCAATGGGCTATTATAATAAAGGCTGTTAATGAAAACAAGTTACACTAACATGCTGGAAGTCACAAACAACATAATTATTATGTCTCAATTTTTTATTTCAACAAGCGGTTTTAAGAGTTGCGTTAAAAGATTTGCCCAAGTTTAATTTGGATACAACTGTAAAAATACAAATGTGTTAAATACCCACTAGTTTATGCCGCCCCAAGAAAGTATTTGAATAAGAAATTGATGGGGAAAAACGTATCATTTATAGCAATCCGATAATTAAAGAGTTAATGCAGATAATTAAAGAGAATAATGCACGTTAACAACTGAAAATTGTATCAAACAAAAACCTTTTAAATTATAAAAATTTTCCATTTTAAATTCACAACCAAGGTTATTGTAAAAATAGAAACACAGACTAAAAACCTTTCCTCGGGATGTGACAAATTGTATAGATGCAAAAAAATTTAAGGCTAACATAAGTCGTCGAGAGCTACCCATCTGATGTCACAAAAATTTTCGAAGCCGATTAGATCCAAGAGTTTTCACACTCAACTTTCGTTTTTCTAATGGCTGCCATATTATTCTTTATGTGGTTCGGTATGAAAAAGAATTATAAAAACCGAAAACTAATGAACTTTAAAAAATAAATTTCAAAATTTTTTGTTTTTATTTCTAAAAAAAATACACCTTTTTAAACTGACCATCATAGAGAAATAAAAAAAACTATGAGGCAAGCGGTATGACTTAATATTCACCTATTTCAGTAAAAAAAAGAATGAGAATTTTGAATTTTTTTTGAAGTTGATTAATGTTTTGTTTCCATTATTTTTTTCATATCGAACGACAAAGAAAAAATGTAAGGTGGCCATAAGAAAAATGAAAGTTGTTGACCAAACTTGAAAATCAGAGAAACTTGAAAACATTGAATTAATTGTGGCGCAGTGGATAGCGCGTTGGTCCGCCGTGCCGATACACCTTGGTTCGAACCTCACAGCGGCCAACAAAACTATTTGTTGTGCTTGTCGAACCAAGATTGGGATCCACCTTGCGGAAGGCAACGGCAAACCACCGCAAGTACCCTTGCCTAGTAAAACCTTTCAAACAGTGCCGTTCGGACTCCGGCAATAAAAAGGGAGGTCCCATATGTCTGTGTACACTGATAGCTCGCGCACCACAGACATATGCGAGAGGTAGCCTACGCCCGATATGCGGGTATGGCACTTTAAGAAGAAGAAGAAGATTCTGTTCAACTAACCTCAAAATCACGAATCTTCACACAACAAAGAAGTGTTTACATTTACCCCTTTAAAACGAACCAGTGGGGTGAATGTAAAAACTAGTTTGGTGTAATTGTGAACAACAATTAGTCATTACAATGACACTTTAATTGTATTCCAGGATGCAGAACCATGCTCAGAAAGTACATTAAAAAGAAAACAGTTGAGCGAAACTCATTAGACGATTTATCTCGGGCCGTAAATGATGTTAAAAATAAAAATTGTACTTATCGCCAGGCGTCACAAAAGTACAATGTTCCTGTAGCGGTAATCTTCCACAGAATAAAGGGCAGAAATGTACCAGAAAACAAAATGGGAGGTGGGCGTTCTTCCGTATTAAGTGCTGAAGTAGAAGAACAGATAGTAGAATGTTTGAAAGCGCGAGCTAGAATGGGATACCCATGCAATAAAGAAGAGCTGCGTGATCTGATTGCAACTTTTGTAAAAGAAAAAAATTTACAAACCCCTTTCAAAGATGGCCGCCCTTGTTTGGACTGGTATTATAACTTTATGAAGCGCCATGAAACTTTATCTTTTAAAAAGCCAGAGCATCTTCAGAAAGCCAGGAAAGATCAAAGGAAACCATCCATTATATACAATTTTTATAAAACTCTAGAAAAAATAGTTACCGAAAAAAAACTTAATAATGCTGCATTCATATTTAATGCTGATGAGAGCGGTTTTGGAAATGATCCCTCGAGAATTAAGGCAATTGGCGAAAAAGGACAAAACTCTCTCTAGAGTTTCCGGTGGCTCAGGGAGAGAGTCAACAAGTGTCCTAGGATGCATAGCGGCAGATGGTTCCTTCTTGCCACCCTTCATTGTTTTTAAAGGGGGCGCTGTACAGGCTCGATGGACTTCAGCACAGGCTTACCCAGGAACAGTTTATTCTGTATCTACAAACGGATGGATGGAAGAACCCCAATTCTTCAACTGGTTTAATTCTGTGTTTGTAACTTGGGTGAAAAAGTTACGGGAAACTAAAAATCTACCGGATGAAAAAGCATTACTTCTGTACGATGGACATAAAAGCCATATAAGTTTACGAATCATAGAATGTGCACTTCAAAATAAAATCATATTAGTCAAGTTCCCCAGCCATTTAACAGACAGACTTCAGCCTTTAGACAAATGCGTCTTTGGTCCTGTAAAAACATACTGGGAAAAAAAGCTTTATTGCCCATGGAAAAAACACATGGGGCACGGAGCAGGACGTCTAAAGAAAAATGAATTCACTGAAATTTTAGGGGATGTTTGGAAAGAAGCTTTTACTAGAAATAATATCATAAGTGGATTTGTAACTACAGGAATATTTCCCGTCGACTCAACGAAGTTTCCAGAAGAAGAATTTAATGCCATTGAATTAAAGAAATATAAAGACTGTCAGCAGAAAAGCATACAAGAGATTGAAATTATACAAAAAGAAAACCATGAAATCGAAGTGGAAACAAATGATGGCATTGAAACTTCAAAAAAATCGGAATTGCTACAACTGCAGCCAGCTCCGTCTACATCTGCCATTTTAAGTACCGATTGCGTTACGTTACCACGGCTTCAGATGTTGTTGCTCTTTTCTCATCAGCAATCACAAAAACGTTGAGCATAGATCCGAATAGACATGCTACAGAGCCCAAAAAAGTGATACCCAGGCTAAAGCAGGCTCAATATGGAGAGGTCTTAACGACTGACGAAGTTGTTGAACGACTGAAGGACGCAGAACGGAAAAAAGATGAGAAAAATACAAAGAAAAGAAAACCTCGTACCACAAAGACTCCGAAAGAGAAGCTGAAAAAAAAAAGAAACTAAAGAATCGAGAAGGGAGTGACAGCGAAGACGAAAATGATGAAGTTCCTTATATTGATGACTCAGATGAAGGTATGACTGAAAAGAAATGGAGCGAAGAAGATGCAGCAGATTATGTATACCGAAGTGGAATATAAAACGCCCGAATGGCACTTAATTGAGCCAGGAATATATTTATTAGCAAAATTCCTTGGAGGGCCCAGAAAAAGCACATTCTATAAATATGTCTGCCGTGTACGTAGCGTGGATGAAGATAGCGGCGATGTAGTAGTGATTGGATTCAGACTCAACGACAGATTTGGCACAGAATTTATTGAGAAAGAAAACGATATTTCATGTGTGGAATTTAAAATGATTGAGGCACTCTTACCTGAGCCAAAAATTTTTATTAGAGATAGAAAAACAATTTATGTTTTTTCAGGGACAGTTACAGCCAATATTTTAAAGGCTCATTTAGTTAACGGGCAGATTTCTGTGGCCATTTCTGAAGAAGGTATCGAGTCTAAGAGGAAAGTTTTTAAATTTATCTATTCTTGACATGAAAGTAATTACAAAAATGTTGATAAAAGTCATTTGACGTCGATATTAGCTTCAAAAACGAGCACAGAAATCTGCCAGTTAGCCTAATGAGCCTTTATAATATTGGCTGTTAGTGTTTTTGAAAAATAGAGAAACCGTCTATTGAAAATTAATTTGGTGAGAGTTACCTAAGCAGATTTTATGTTTGTATTAGCCGGAAATACCGAGTAAAGGCCTGGTTTCCTCGAACGTTCGGTCGCGGAGAGCGGACAGTCCGTCGACCGTCGCGATTTGACGAATTTATCCAACCAGAGCATTTCAAATTAACTGGTTTCCTCGACTCCGTTTACCTGAGCGAGTCCGCTCCGCAGACCTGCCGCGACTTGTCGGTTCATATCTGTTGAGTTTGGTATCAGCGGAGTCGCTCAGGTGCAGCATTTAAAGAATCGTAATTTTTCAAGTTCAAGGCCCTGTAAAAGGAAAACGGTTCAAGATAGAGAAAAACGGCTTACATGTCCCTATTTTAACTTTTCATGTACTATCCAATGATGTAGATGAAATGTTTATACAGGGTGATAAAAAATTTGAAAATATCTGAGATTTCTCCACATTTAAAAAAATCAAAGAAAGTACAAATGTTTCTATACCATAGGATAGTCCATAAAAAGTTAAAATAGGGACATGTAAGCCGTTTTTCTCTATCTTGAACCGTTTTCCTTTTACAGGGCCTTGAACTTGAAAAATTACGATTCTTTAAATGCTTGTAACTTCTAAACAAAAACGAATCGGACCCATGTTTATTAAAAAAAATATGTTTAAAATCAAGCAACCTACCATCTGTCAAAGTTTGTCATAGAGCTTGTAGAACACCCTGTATAGGTAATATCACAGTTTAAAAGTTAAAATAGTTAATCACAATATCTGATTTTTTTTGTTTTCAAATGCAAGAATTGTTTACATTTCCCCCAGTTGACCCTACCTCATTTCATTTTATTTCTACTAGTGACGATTGTGCAGAATTTTACTTGCATATTTTTATATTTTTATATTGTCATTTAACGACATTTGTGACCATGTAGAGAAACAGATTTTTTTTGGCGAAAACCGTGCATCGGACTGTAACAAAACAAGTAATCAAATTTGCTTGGAAATGAATTGGGATTCAAAAAATTATTTCTATTTGAACAGAAATCAGTGGCGTAACATCAATGTCTGCTAAAATTTGCCGGTAAAATTCTGCACGATCGTGCGTCATCATCACTAATGGAAATAAAATGAAATGTGGTACATGGAAAAATGTCTCTTGATGCGTAATACCTTTTTATGAAATTTTATTAAAAACCCGAGCGGTATTACAGATATTACGAAAAAATGATTTATCTTGATAAAATTTTATTCATCCTGTATCTCAAATGTTGAGACTTTTACGACATACGTTCTAATGAAGTTTTCTTCTTAAAATAGATCCAACAAACACCCCCTGAAATATTGACATTCAATTAGAAAACACCCTAAATAGTATAGGGGCACCTAAAGGAACACCAGGAAGGGATTCATTTGGCTGCAAATGAATGATGAATGGCCGGTCTACTGGAGTCTGGTCCTGGTCAGTACTGCATAATTACACATATAGAGGGGGTGATCTCGAAAGGGCAGATATAGTATACAGGGTGTTGTAGAGGATGTTCAGAAATACTGTTAATTTATAACAAAAATGGGTTCCTCAACTTCGTTACCGACATAATAGGGTGTCCTTTTTCCAAAATTTAAATCAAAATGGCAGTCAAATTTAAACAAAGTTTGCCTATTTCTTTACCTAGTTCAATAAACATTTGGCAACGTTATTAGAATTCGAGTTCAACAATTCCAACAAAAATAGATGTTCGAATAGATTATCGAATACGTACCCGTGCAACGATTATTGTTTTAAGTTTTGCTGTGTTTTCATTTCACATGTTTCCATGGTAACATCTATCTCGATATTGTAGACCTACATTTTTTTCCCCCTGAAGAAGGGTATCCAGTGCGGTATTGTGACTATTTTTTCTTCAAAACAGGTCATATTTTCTTAAGGGAGCCATACTGGAGAAAAAAATAAATTAACTTGGAATTTTTAATCCACAACGGATGCTGTGGTGCTGTCTGTGTTTGCCATTTTTGGAACATACTGAATACATGCCAGGCCAACCGGGTCGTTGCGTACCGGATGGGGATTTATCACCAGAACCGGTATAAGTCCTCAAGTTCAATCAAATGTATCCAGAATAATAATAGTGAACGAAATCATGTTTGAAGTGAGCGAGTTTCTGATTGGGTTGAATGATACACAAGACGATGGTAGAAATTTCACATGTCAATTTGACACCTTTGTGATTATTATTATTAGTCTAATTTTTTATTATTTAAAAAAACATTGTTACGATAACACATCTGTTTTCGACTAACGAAGAATGTTTATTGCTTATTTAGTGATTCACTGTGTTTGATTATCGAGGGAAATATTCCAATATGAGTTTTTCATAATAATCTAGAAGCCTAAAATATTTATTTTATTTGGTCTACTCACCATTTTTGGTTGTATTATAAGTCGTCGTTGACTTTGATTTTTTCAATAATTTACATGCAGTATTATTGCATTTCAACATGTTGCCTTAAATTGTTAACGAACAATGATAATTTTTTGTGTTTTTAGAAAATTTTATTTAATTTCATGTTTCTTTTGTTCTAGTAGACAATGAGTTGCCTCTCGTCAGATTTTTTGATGGGCTACAGCGGGTGCTAACAAGGCCAAGATATAGGCCAAGATATTATTAATATCTTTTTGATGTTTTTTCGTTTTTTTTTTGGTTTATATTAAATTTTTGTTTTGTTGTTTTTTCAATTTAATTATTTTTTTTAATCGTTTTTATTATATTTATTTATACAGGGTGATTCAAAATTCAGTGCAAAAATTTTAAGGGTGTAGTTACCAGCCAAAAATAAGATAATTTTATCGTATAATCGTATGTCCTGACTTGCTTCGTTTTCTAGATACAGGGTGTAAAATTTTGAAAAAAAAATCGATTTTTTATTAATTACTCAAAAACCTTTCAGCCGATTGAAATAAAATTTGATAGGCTTATTTGTCCTTACAAGGAACTTCCTTTGATGGTAATAACATAAATTTATTAATTCCAATGGCGTCTCCGAGGGCTACCTACTTGATACTTATAGGTAAAATTATGGTACGCCGCTGCTCTTTTGACAATTTATATTTGTTTTAGATTAAGCGGTCAACAATGTAACTTTCTTGCCTCCTGAGCTTTACTCGTATCTAGCTTTGTTTCCCAGAAAAAAATCAAAATCTGTGCCAGGCCCTATTAAATTATTATTATTATTATTCTAATTATTCCATAATTTTACCTTTAAGTTTCAAGTAGGTGGCCCCCTGAGACGCCACTGGAATTGTAAAATTCATGTTATTCCCATCAAAGGAAGGCCCTTATGACAACAAATAAGCCTATAAAATTTTATTTAAATCGGCTGAAAGGTTTTTCAGTAATTAATAAAAAATCGATTTTTTTTCAAAATTTTACACTTTGTATCTAGAAAACGAAGCAAGTTAGGACATACGATTATATGAAAACAAACTTAATTTTGGCTGGTAAATACGCCCTTAAAATCTTTGCACTGAATTTTGAATCACCCTGTATATGTGTGTGTGTCCATTGGAAGCGGCTGTACATGAGGGTCTTGGAAAAGGCAAGAGATAGAGGCTTAGTTAAATTTGAGAAAAATAGCACAATTTAAAATTTAATGCTTAATAAGAATCTGAATTTTTTTCTAAATTTTCAGTCGTTGCTGAAATATCCTGAAAAAACTGAAAAATTAAAATTTCTTATTTTAGCCATATGTTTTCTATTATTGGAAATTAATTAATTATTTTTTGTAGGCTTACATAAGTCGTTAAAAGCTATTCGTTTGACGGTACAAAAATTTTCAAAGCTGACTGGATTCCAGAGTTTCATAGACAACTTTTGATTTTCTTATGGCCGCCATAGATAGCACATAGATAGCATAGATAGCACCAGGCGGGCTGAGAAAAAACAAACAATAAATATAAATTCACCGCAATTAATTCGTCACCAACGACAGATTTCACAAGGAAAATAAGAATTGCCGATGTAAATAATCGCAGGATCAACAATGATTCTAATCCCATAGAAGATAAATCAAAAAATGATAACTTTAAAACCGTCGTTACTAGGAAGCATAGAAGAAATAGTTATTTACATTACAAGCTACGAAAGTTCACTTTTAGGTGTGAGGTATATTTGAATACCCGAGGCGAAGCGTAGCGTAGCCGAGGGTATTTAAAACTCCGAGCACCTGAAAGAGCTTTCGTAGCGTGTAATGTATTAAACTTTTCATTCTCCCCTTGCCATATTGAACCACGGATTAAGAAGAAATGAGTAAAATAATACGATTCAGTGATAACAATGGAATTATTATAAGGTGCCATGTTTTTAACATTACCATAGTAACGATAGTTTTAAATTATTCATTTATGACACTGTCAAGTTTAAAACTCTGTACCGCTATAATTTCAGAATCTTTGATCGTAGTTTAGTTCAAAATGAATTTCATTCAAGAAGCTGCAAATTCCAGTAAGTCTTTCTGGAACATACAATAATAATTATTTGTATGTTCCAGAAAGATTTACTGGAATTTTTATTGTAGTTTTACATTTAATTTTCCATCTAAATAAACGTTAATCAAACTGACATTTCTACTTTTTTGTCCAGGCCACGAAAGTTTTTCATAGCTAGCAACCACCTAGCAACCTATCACCTAGGATGTTTTACTTTCGCTTTCGGTCGTCGTATCAAGACAGAAAGTTACACTTTCGTAAAGGGGAGAATGAAAAATAAATACCGTAGTTGGAGCAGCTAGTAATCTCGCCATCAAAGGGGTTATTCCGTATGCCCATGTTCATGTCTACAGGTTGAACCCTGGCCTACAGGAGGAAGATTTGCGCAAGCATCTCCAGGAAAATAAATTCGAGAATTTCAGATGTACAAGAATGGATTCCAAATATCCGAATGAATATTCATCATTTAAAATTTCTGTTCCTGCTGAGCAGCTTGAAAATTTGAAGAATCCTACTTTGTGGCCCACTGGAACACGACTGAAC
The DNA here is from genome assembly GCA_910589415.1 of Malachius bipustulatus. Lineage (NCBI taxonomy): Eukaryota > Metazoa > Arthropoda > Insecta > Coleoptera > Melyridae > Malachius > Malachius bipustulatus. Next base: position 58,883,463 of record OU342631.1, on the reverse strand, counting down.
AATTTTTTATCCCACATAGGAAAGGCAAAGGCAGTGGAGTAGATTCTATAAAGGTACATTTGCTTTATCAAAATTTACAATCAATAGGCAACAGCCTTGACAGACTGATGATTGGTGTCTTGCAACATGAATGTCAGATTGTGTCTGTTACTGAGCATTGGAAAGATCGCGATCAGCTTGCAGCTTATAAACTTCCTGGTTTTCGTCTTGTATCCGCGTACTGCCGTGAACCACTGATACATGGGGGCTCTGCACTATACTGCTCTGAGAATGTCGTTTGCGAGTCCAGGGTAGACTTGTCTGCACTGAGCATCGAGGGCGTTTTTGAGTGCTCAGCATTGAAAGTGACGATCTCTGGTTACAAAATTACTGTGGTTTCTGTGTATAGGTCACCGCTTACAAATGCCTCAGCAGGATTATTTTTCCAACAGCTTTATATGTTGTTCGATAAACTTTGTATGTCGGGTTTTTTGTATGTCGTAACGGGAGATTTTAATTTTGATATTTTAAAACACAGTAAGGATCGAGATATTTTTCTCTCTCTAATTGAGGGATTTGGGGTGACTTGTTCAGTACGGCAACCTACTCGCGGGGAGTCTTGCTTGGACAATGTGATCTCAAATTTTGATGACTTTACATCCAGAGTACTTGAACTGCACATTTCCGATCACAGAGCCATTCTCTTTTCTGCTTGCTTGAAGGGACGTCGAACCTGTACTAAGAGGAAGACGCGGCACTTTAACGATAATAATCGAAAGTTGTTTTGGGAATGCCTTTGCAATGAGACTTGGGACTGCTTGCTAGAGATCCCGAAGTTTGACGTAGACAGACAGTGGGACAGCTTTACTAAGGTTTTCTTATCCCATTTTAATAACAGTTTCCCGGAACGATTCGTTAGTAGACGTACGGGTGCATGTATTTCGGTGTATAGAAATCCTCGGGTTTTATTCCTCAAAGATCTGTTAGATAAAACTTTCTTAGTTGCCAAAATAAATATAACCCTACATATAAGAGAGCTTACGAAGCACTGAAAATAAGATACAATAATGAAATTCAGGTTATTAGACGAGAAATTTATCATAATAAAATTACCTATTCAGACAATAAAAGCAAGGCAGTTTGGAATTTAGTTAAGAGTATAAGCTCTATGAGCAAAAATAGACAGAATATGTTATTATCTAAGGACCCCAGCAAACTCGCTGAGGAATTTAGTGAATACTTTTCTAAATGCCAAGAAAACAAGAGCACCGATGACTGTCAGCATGATGTTCGCTCCCGGAGTGACTTGATCAAGTGTGACCGTTCAATATTTCTCGGGTTTATAACTGAGGCTGAGATCGAAGGCATTGTTGGGAGGTTCAAGAATGTCTTATCAAGTGGTCATGATCAGGTACCAATAACTATAGTCAAGGAGGTAATACAACTGATTTCACGACCACTATGTTTTGTAATAAATAATTCTTTTGAGTATGGAATCTTTCCAAATCAACTCAAAACAGCAATAATCAAACCAGTTCACAAAAAGGGTAATACCACTGATTTGGGAAACTATCGTCCACTGAGCCTGCTGACATCTTTTAGCAAAATATTTGAGCGGGTATATTGCGATAGGCTAACAGATTTTTTAAAGAAATTCGATGTTCTCAATGCATGTCAACATGGCTTCATAAAGGAAAAAATACCACCACTTCATGCTTTGAGTTCGTGCAGAAAATTGAAGAGGTTCTGGAGGGGAGAAAATTGCCCTGCGCTCTTTTCTTTGATCTTTCCAGAGCTTTTGATTGTGTTGATCACGAAATCTTCCTTAACAAACTGGATAGGTGTGGAGTGCGTGGTACTCCCTTAAGGTGGTTAAAAAGCTACCTAACTAAAAGAAAAAATATAGTAAAGGTGGAGATAAATGGTCACGAAGGGCTATCACGATCCGTCGATCAGAAAGTGGGAGTCCCTCAGGGAAGTATATTGGGACCGCTCTTATTTATTGTTTACATGAATGATATGCCATTGGGATTCCCAGGGGATACACTTAAACTCTTTAATTATGATGATGATACGAATATCCTGTTCAGTGCCGACAATGTCAATGAGTTTGTAACATTGGCAAACCAGACTTTTGAAAGCCTTGAGAACTGGTTAAGTCAAAACAGATTGCTAATCAATAGGCAGAAGACTGACGGTGGAGTGCTAGAACGTTAATTACAGATATGCCAGATAATTACTGATTTTAAAATGCCCTGTATTATCGAACCATTGGTCTGATATTGCTGAAAATGGATTCTGCTCCCTTTAAGAAGAGTTAATTACTGATAAAAAATGAAAGACCATTCAAAATATTCACCCTATTTTCAAAATTTGCAATTTAAAATCAATAATTATTATCTGACAAATCTTTAATTAGCGTTCTAGCACTCCACCCTGAGTGTATTATCTTTAAAACCAATCGATCAACAATAGAGACACCAAATGAAATAGATGTTTTAAATCAATTCTCTCTTCGTATTAGCAACGACTGTAGGTTTCTGGGTATATATCGACGCGTGGACGCCAGAGAGACGTAAACGCCAAAAATATGAAAATCGAGTTATATAGCTTGTCGTATGCGCCAATTTTTTCTCAATATTTTGATGTATTATAAGTCACACAAAGATGTGTCTATCTGTTGCTAAATCATTAATGAGCATGCGTGCACTGACGTAAAGACCCCACCAAGAGTAACTAAGGAGCATCATGTCTATGCACGTGTCGTAAACGCCAGTTTTGCCATAAGATTTGTGTGGGGCGATTCTAGCTGCTTGTTTCTGTCTGAAATTGTTACTTTGGGTAAGTTAGAATGAAAAAATAATTCTATTACTTGCCTGTTGTCGGTTTTAAACATTTTACGTAACTATTTACACGTTTTTATATCATAATTATGCTGATAACCTTTAAAATATTGTATTGGCGTTTACGCCAAAACAATAATAGATCAAAATATGTGGCGTTAACGCCATTGTAATATGCCTTTGCTATGAGTAATGTACATTCTTTTTTCAAATCTGTGGTTGATATGCAATGCAAATTTTTTTCATCACTCAATTTGAAGGAATTTGAACGAAAGTTTCAGTATAATTGAACTTAAAATTTCACACAATTCTAATGATAAATCGTTGTTTTCATATATGGCGTTTACGTCTTATTTCTTATTTTTCACAGAAACCATGATGAATTCGCGAACCCGCAAAATTTTTGAACTTCTTCAACCCACGGCTACTGATAATCATGCTGCCAATGTCGGAGTAGTTCCAGATGTGGAAGACGTGAATATAATTTGTGATAATCCCAAAGCTGATGAAGTAAATCTGCTTTATAACGAAGAATTAGTAAATCTAGATGTGGCACTGCAGCATGATGTTATTTTCAATGAGGGTAACATAGAAAATGTGTCCCCGTCCAAAATTGTTATTTTGCAAGATATTAACCTGAGTGAAGTTGTTGCTAATACTTGTGAAATCGTGAAGTGTCCAGAAGTCATTCGATTTCCAGTAGAAGAACCCTATAGGGAAAGCGAAGTAAATAATAATTTATTTGATCAAGTTCCAATGGGAAGCAAAAGCACAACAAAATTTGCAGAAAATGACCCTGATTATTGTCCAAATCCGCAATGTGATACCGAAAGCAGTAGCAGCGAAGACGAAAAAGAAGAACAGAGTGACATAGAAGATTCTCCTGAAAGTAATATCCAATTAGACACAGAGATGTTGGAAGATAAAATATCACAAAGACCAGCAAGAGGAATGACCAAGAAGCAAAAAAGAATTATGAACAGAAACTCTGGTTTGGAGTATATTGACACTAAGGGTACTTTAGTTTCCAAGAAAAGAGTAATGCCCAATCCCTGTCTTGGGAAGGCAACATGTTATAATATGTGCAATAAATTCTCTGAAGAAGAAAGAACTGAACTGTTTTCCTATTTTTGGTCTTTGAAAAATAACGAGAAGCAAAAAGCTTTCATCAGTGAATGTATATCTGTAAGCAATGTGAAGCGACACAGAAAGTCACAAGATAAAGTAAATAGAAAAATAACTAACAAGTATACTTTAATGAAAGATAATGCCAGAATACCAGTTTGCCAACAGTTCCTGCTAAAAACTTTGAACGTATCTCAGCGAATAATAAGATCAGTTATCAGTAACAAAGATTTGAAAAAATTTGCTAGTCCTGATTTGCGAGGACGATTTAGACCGCACAATAAAACATCTGAAGACCAGCTCAATTATTTAAAATCTTTTGTCGAATCCTTACCAGCCGTATCAAGCCATTATTGCAGAGGCTCGTCAAGTAAGAAGTACTTACCAGCTGGTCTTAAAAGTTTTAACAACCTTTACAAAAAATATATTGATACCTATCCAAAAGAAAATCTATTTCCAGCCCTTAAAAGGTCATGTTTTTTAAAAACAGTTAAATCTCTTTATAATATCGGAATTCATGTTCCACGCAAGGATAAATGCATAAAATGCGAAAAATTTAATAATTTGGGCCAAGAGAAAAGCCAACAGGATATTGACGCATATGACAGTCATATTAAGGAAAAGGACGCAGCCAAAAAACTGTTTCTCGAGGAACAACGCATCTCCGCAGAAAATGATACTCTAGTTGTAAGCTTTGATTTGCAGAAAGTACTTGCGACTCCTCACGGCGACTCAATGTTGTTAGGTTTTTCGCGTAAATATGCAGTTTACAACTTCACGACTTATGAATCAGGAACACGCAGAGGCATCTGTTATCTTCATGGCGAGAAAAATGGGAAAAGGGGTCCAAACGAAATTGCAACAAATTTGTTTTATTATTTAAAGAGAATTGACGAGGAGAAAATATTCAAAATTGTATCTCTATATTGCGACAACTGCAGCGGGCAAAACAAAAATAAATTTGTTTTAGCCATGATACGGTATTTTTTAAATCAAGCAACGCACATAGAAGAGATTAATTTAACTTATCTGATAGTTGGCCATACGTATTTACCCGCAGATTCCATGCACGCTATAATTGAAAATTACACAAAAAATATGGTGGTTCAAGCGCCTTCAGAGTGGCCAACAATTTTACGAAACGCTAGAAAGACACCTTTCCCCTATGAGGTTCAAGAGATGACGTTTCACGATTTCTTGGATTTTAAATCTATTGTTATAGAAAAAAGCTCACAGATTAAAATATCAGAAATTAAAAGAGCAACGTTCTTAAAAGGAAGTGACATGTTAAAATATTCAACTTCGTTTCTAGAAGAACAAACCAAAAGTTTTTTACTGAAGATAAAATGTAAGTCACAGATACCACCATGCTACAGGGAAGAACTACGTATCAATAAGAAAAAATATGATAACTTGAAATCACTATGTGATACACTAGTGATAAAGCGAGAGTATCACCATGAATATTTGACTCTCAAAAGTAGTAACACCGTGCCCGATGTCTTGAATGAGACAGATGAAGAAGATGAGAAATAAGAGAAAATAGATTAAGAAGAAGCAATGAAACACGAATAATTTCTGTTTTTTTTTTAATAATTGCGGGAAATATTTTTATTTTTTGATTATTTTAAATATTCATTTTAGATTTGTTCAGAGAATTAATGACTGATTTATATTTTTGTATTAATATTAAGTTTATTCATTGTTTTCTTTCCAGATACAATATTATACTCATTTTTCTAGCAGCAATCTATTTTTGTAAGCATTTTATTTTTCCTAAACGCCCAATCAAAAACAAAACTTTTATTGTTGTTTAGTCTATTTTGGCGTAAGAGTTCTATAAACGCCATTATAAATAACTAACTTTAAATTCATTTTGACGCAAACACCACTTACAAAAGACTTAAATATCAGTCTTACTGTCTATTTTGTCATAAGCGCCATTTTTTTACATTATTATAAATAACATGATAACTATAGACAAAAATATACATAAACTTGAGCACACTTCTTATAAGCTATTATCAGCTCCAAAATTTAAGGAAATTTTGAAAAATAATAAAAAACAGAAAATTAAAACGTTTTTTCTGTCTCCTGAACAATTTTATAAATGGCGTTTACGTCTCTCTGGCGTCCAAGCGTCGATATGTTGATAAAAATCTAAATTGGTGCCGCCATATTGAAGTACTGTCTGGGAGGTTAAATTCTACCATTTGCAGCCTTAGAATTGTCTCTTGCGTTCTGGGAGCGGATACTATGATGGTACTATATCATAGCAACTTTGAATCACTTCTCAGATACGGAGTGATTTTGTGGGGAAAAAGCATAGAATATAAGAAAAATTTTACACTACAAAAGATTGTTATTCGGGTTATCTTTCATAGGCCGTACCGGTCCTCATGTAGAGGCATTTTTCGTGATAATAATATTCTGACATTTGTGGGGCTGTATATCTTGGAATGTGCAGTTTTTGTTTATAAGCATGCTGAATATTTTGAGAGCTACTTACAGTCACATAATTACCGGACCAGAGAGAGCATATCTCTATCCTATACATTCACTTACTTTAGTTGAGAAAAATGCATTTTATTCATGTATAAAAATCTATATTTCTTTACCGAGGGTTTTCAAAGACATAACCGATGTGAAACCTTTTAAAAGTTCTCTGAAGCCTTGTTTAATTCAATGTGAACCATACACATTGCAAGAATTTTATGAATATTATTCGAACCAGTTTTGATTTGTTTTGTAATGTTTGTAATGTGGATTATTGTAGTTATTTGATTGTATTGCGGACGTGTTTTCAACTTTAGTTTCTATGTTATTACTGTTGAAATAAATGGTATTATTATTACTATTATTGATTTTTTCATTCGGTATAAACTAGATAAATCGAGGAAACCATTAAAAATTCATAACATTCGAAAACAAAACAAAAAATTCCATAATTGTATTCTTTTTTCGAAAAAAAAAATTCATACCGAATATCATCTGTAAAAAACCATAAAGCAAGAAAAATGAATTCAAATTAATGTAATTGGGTGGACAAATGTTTGTTTTTCTTTTCGAAAAAAGAATAATATACTTGAATAAAATAAAAATTGTCGTTAGTGTTATTAATTTTTGGTTTCCTTGATTTATTTCACACCGAACGACATAGAAAATCAAAGTGGCGGCGATAAGAAAAACAAAAGTAGGTTACGAAAACTTCGGGATCTAGTCGGCTTTGAAAATTTTTGTAATGTCGAGTGGACAGCTCTTGGCGACTTATGTGAAATAAGAAATTTTGGATGTTCCACGTGTTTTTCAGGATATTCCAGCAACGAGTAAAAATATAAAAAAAAAATTCAAGTTCTGATTAAGTATCGAATTGTGCAACTTTTCTTTAATTTAACCGACCCTGTATATCTTGACGTTTCCAAGATCCCCATGTACTGCCACTTACACTGGACACACTGTTTTTATTTGTTATTTAATTTATTTTATTGTTTTCAAGTTTTTAAATTTTTATTTGAATGTATTTGAAATATGAGTTAATAAAATGTTCGATTCATTTATGTAATTATTATTCAATATTTGTTTCTTTTTTTTTCCAGTAATAATGCACCGTTTCATTAAGTCGCACTATTGCTAACTTCCTTATTATTTGACCTAGAAAGTCGGTTAAATTAGCAAAGTAGTAGAATTTTTTCTCCTGAATGAAACGGTGAAATCATAAAAACAATTGAACTAGATTTTTTATTTCTAATTTTTTGAGAATTTAGAAAAAAAAATATTTTATACCTAATGGAACATCTTGTCTCATTCTGCAGAAAAAATATTACTACTTTGATAATTTAACCGACTTTCTACCTCAAATAATAACGCAGTTAACAATATTGCCGACTTAATTTAAAACACAGTGCATAATAATGATTGATAAGCTTTTTATACATAGTGATATATTAAGAGATAGCATACGCAGGTAGACTAAAAGAAATCATGTGGCGGTCTGGAGTAGGATTACTAGTAATAAAATAATTCTAGAGGCCGTTGAGGGCTATAGGATTCCATTTGATAAGAAACCTTATCAATCCCCCAATTCAATTCCAATTGAAACTAAAAATTATAGTAATACTATGGAGACAGCTATTAACCATTTAATTAAAATAGGTGCGGTCTCTCCTTGCAGTTCCAAAAGTTCTAAGACGGGATTTCTATCCTCTTTCTTTCTTGTTAAAAAATCTTGTGGCGTGAGTAGGTTTGTTTTAAATTTAAAGAAATTAAACAAATTCATAATATCTCCCCCGCACTTTAAACTAGATGACTACAGAACAGTTAGAAATCTGATTACTTCAGGCTGTTACATGGCATCATTAGATTTAAAGGATGCTTATTTTTGTGTACCGATTTATAAAAAACACCGAAAATATCTCTGAGGTTTAGATTTAAAGGAAATATTTATGAGTTTAACGTTCTACCGTTCGGTTTGTCAGTTGCTCCTTATTTGTTTACTAAGATTTTAAAACCCGTTACTCAAGCTCTGAAAACGGATGGTATTATGTTGATCAATAAATTATTTAGACGATTTTCTCTTGATTGCTCAGTCAGAGATGGAATGTCGCACAAATATTAATGTAGTTATTATAAGTATCCTTCAAAAACTGGGTTTTGTGATTAACTTTAGTAAAAGTACTCTCATGCCTTGTCAAACAATTACTTTCTTAGGTTTTGTTTTTAATAGCAGGGATTTAACTATGTCTCTGCCTGAAAGAAAGATTGGAAATATAATTGGAAATATTAAAAAATTCTTAGAGAAAAAAATATGCAGAATCCGTAGGCTAGCAAATTTAATCGGGTCCCTAATCTCCATTTGTCCGGCTGTGAGATATGGGTATGTATAAACGAAAATACTCGAAAGGAAAAAATTTTTGGCCTTAAAACAAGGAGGGGGAGATTATAACGAATATGTTAGATTAGATAAAAAGGTTAGGTCCGAACTTCAGTGGTGGCTTGGTTCCATCTCAAAAGCTAGGAATCCTATTCGCGATTTAAATTAACGTTCCCGCCACAATATGGCCGCCTAATGAGTATAGCAACCTAACCTCAGTTATTTTACTCATTTGAGGTACATGCACTTGTGTTGAAATTGCGTGTTGTATTTTGTATTTTAAAGGATTTCAATTGTTTATTATCGAGTTTACTTTGTTATTGTTTTATAAATTTATTGTTATATTGTTAATTAGTCGATTAGTTTTGTTAATATTGTTTAGTGACGAGTATAATAAAAGTATAATATATTAGTGTAATAAGTGAGTTAGGTATACGGTATACCTATAGGTACCAAGTTGAATTAAATTTCCTCAATTAAGATGGAATCAGTGGAAGAAATTCGTTTGTCCTTAGGGGCAATATTTAATTATTTATTATCAACTCCTACTTCTCGAAATATCGTGGAAGAAGAGGCTGTGTTGAATGCAGGCCACATAATTTTATGTGGCTTAACAGACACAACAGGTAAGATAATTCAATTAAAATTAAGATAATTTAGGTAAGAAATGAGTAAATTTAAAATAAACTCGTCTGTGTGGTATTTTTCAGAAATTTCATTAGATATTTTGGCGCTCTGCCTTCAAACCTCGGGTCTCAAAAACCAGCCTCACGTAATAAAGGGCACCATTATACAAAATCAGGAGGATGAAAATTGGAAGGTGTCTATGATGACTTGTAGCTGCAAAGCAGGACTTGGAGAGAGGTGCAAGCACATTGCGGCTGTCCTATTTTTTTGCGCAAGGTTTGTATAATTTCAATTAAGCAATGGTGCAGTCTTACGTTTGCAACATTATTATTATAAAGATTCTAAAACTCTCCATTGTTCTGGTTATATAGCCGTTCTTTATTTTTGTAGGCAAAATCTGAGTAAATTAGAAAAACTTTCATCGACCGATGTAAAGTGTCTTTGGAACCAAAATAAAGCAGTTCTCCTGAAATATGAGCCTGAGCCACTGGAGCGTTCCACCTGTATAAAAGTGAGACCTGTCATTAAACCATCTCCGGAGCTTGCAAAAATTTTTTTGAAGAAATTATTGACAGCTGCACCTGACTCAGCTTTAGCAGTACACAAGTAAGTACATAATATAATAAATTTAGTATTAATTTACTAGAAGTAAGAACACTCGTAAGAACAATCAAGTATTATTATTTATCTGTGATTTTATATTTTCAGGGCAAGGTTCGAACGGCGAAAAAACATCCCAGATGTTCAATTAGGGAATATAGATTGGCATCTGAAGCAAATTCCAATATCACCATCAATGATACGATGTGCAAATATATTGATCGGTCCCACTGCGTGCATGCTGCCAAACCAATTACGAGGAGCTTATTGCATGCAAAAATGTAACAAGTATTTGTCAAAAGACACTGGCATCGAAGGAGTTGTGGTTGAAAGAACGACAATTCCGAGTGACCGGATCTAGGTGCTACGAAATTTTTGCGTATGGTAAAGATGACTGGGCTTCGAAAAGCGTTAAATATTTTTGGCCCAAAAGCTTTTCAACACCTGCCACCAATTATGGTAAAGAATTTGAAAGCGTTGCACGCGCTGCCTACAGCAAATTTATTGAGCAACCAGTTTTTGAGTGTGGGCTAGTCATTCCGCCTCTAAATCATTTTTTAGGTTACTCACCGGATGGAATTATTTTAAAAAATGGACGCCCCTGGAAACTTGTTGAAATAAAATGCCCCTTGATAGATGAGTAGAGATAACAAAAGTTTATTTATATTTTTAAAGATTCATAAATTTTTTCTATGACTGTTTGATAAAATGCACGTTTTCCTGTCATAAAACTTTTATTTCACATTGTTTCATAAAATATTATAATCAAATACCTAATTTTATATAATTTTAAATTTTAGACAGTCAAAGATATAATTTTTTATTGAATGTATGCCTATAAAGTTTTATTTTTTATGTTTTTTTTTTTTGTTATAGGAAAAGACAGCGAATTAGATGTAGTTTTGAAAAGTTCAAAGTTTCTGGTCCAGAATGAAAATAGTTCATCTTTTGAACTAAAAAAGAAGCATCCATATTACGGGCAGGTCCAACTTGGAATGGCAATCCTGGATGTCAGAACATGTGATTTTATTATCTTCTGTTCAAAGAACAATTCATTAAAAATTGTAAAAGTTGAATTTGACGAAATTTTTGCAAATAATCTCTTAGAAGTGCTCAAGCAAAGGTTCTTCAACATTATGTTGCATTATATATGTTTAAATAAAATTAATTAATTTTCGTATTTCTTAGACTTACCTATGTTTCCAATATCCCTTCCCTACCTTGGACACATACAAGGTGTCCAGGTATGAGTGTAAAAGCTACACGTGACGACCTTCCTTGGACTATTTTGAGTAAAAAATCTTAATTAAATGAAGACTTTGAAAATGTTAACCGTAACTGCAAAAGGAAATAGAAGTTCAATAATATGCATATTTGTGACCAAGAATTTCTAACTTTGATGACCTCGTGTGGCACCGTGAAGAGGTTTAGAGCATTATTGTATTGAGATTTGTTACTCAAAATAGTCCAAGGAAGGTCGTCACGTGTAGCTCTTACACTCATACCTGGACACCCTGTATAGTTTTATTGCACCTAATGACAGTAATTTTTTACCAAAAATATCTGAACTAAAATTTATTATCGTTCAAAATTGGTGGCGATAAATTAACGATTCCACAAACAGTTGCAAATATTTCGTCGATATATGGTAGAGGTAATATCTGTAAGAAGTACATGTCGTAAAAATGTGCAGTAGATGCAAATCGGTTCAAGCGGGGGTGGTCCCACTTGAGTAGGTGTGTCTATCCTTCCTTAGCACCGCTCAGTAGCGTGCGACATAAAAGGAGTAAGGAGTTAGAATACAGAAAGTTTCAATCACTCGTTGAGTTAAGAGAATTTTGTTGTTTAATTAGTTATCGTTTCGGTTGTGTTATAGTTCTGTTGTTTTTTTTTTTTTTTTTTTTTTTAATACAGTGTTTTAGTTAATCAGGTATGTATCGAAGTTTTCATGCATTTGGAACTTACTTTACTGAAATACTTATTATAAAAAAAAAATATTTTTTAAACTATTTTTTATAGTTTAAAATACCGCAGCTTTAATTATATACGTATATTTTTTTCTTATTATAATTTGTTTTTTAGGTATAAGTTGAAGATGGCCAGTGTACGTTCAGTTGGTGTTTCTGGGAAAATCATCAATAAACAAGCTAAGGAAATTATTGCGAATGTGTTAGCTTTTCCCAAACAAGAGGCTGTGGACGGAATTTCTATTCCAATTGTCAATTTCAAGCAGCGACTGCTCAAGGCCACTGGAATATCTGACAAGACTTACCGAAATGTTTGTCGAGAAAATGAGAGAAACGCAGTGACACACAAGACATTTAAATCACCAACAAAAAAGAGGTCTAAAGGAAATTCTCCTAAAAGTTTCCTCGAGAATACGTCTCGAATAAAAGCGATAAGGGAGTGCATCTACGACTTTTATGTAATAGAAAAGAGAAGACCATCTTTGGACGGTACGAAAAGTCTAATATTATTTTTAATAAAGTTAAATGAAATAAATACTTAATTAAGTATCAAAGCAGAATATTTATAAACTTTTAGGAATGTTGACTAAGCTACGAGCGGCTGAGCTTTTTAATGGTTCGCGGGCAACCCTATGGAGACTGCTGAAAGAGATGGGATTCCAATGGAAAAAAACAAGTGACAACCGGAAGGTTCTCATTGAATCGTACGACATCAGGAGGAAACGTATAGAATATGTTCGTAAGATAATAAAGCTACGAGAAGAGGGCAGAAATATTGTTTACACCGATGAAACTTATATTCATAGCTCTCACACGCAAAATAATGATTGGGTTGATAAAAGTAATATTTCTTTGAAGGCTCCTATTTCTAAAGGAAAGCGGATTATTATAGTCCACGCTGGCGGTAGGGAGGGATTTGTTGAAAACTCCCTTCTAATTTTCAAGTCGGGTAAATATTAGAATTATTTTTTTGCAACCTTATAAAAATTGTTTGATTTTTTTTTCTTTTCCAGGACAAAGTCGGGTGACTATCACGACGATATGAATGCGGCGAACTTTGAACACTGGCTACGCAGTCAGTTGATTCCAAATCTCCCCCCGAACAGTGTTCTGGTTCTAGACAATGCATCATACCACAATATTATAGACGAGAAAGAGCCGACAACGGCATCCCGAAAAGCCGATATGATTGCTTTTTTGAATAAAAAAAACATACCTCACAGTGTAAATAGTACCAAACCAGAATTATATGAGCTGATAAAACAAAATAAAACTAAAAATCCGGATTACAGAATGGACAAAATATTACGTGAGCATGGACATGATATTTTAAGACTAACTCCATACAGTCCTAAATTTAATCCAATCGAGAACATATGGGGAATAGTTAAACAATGGGTAGCTGCTCACAATATCACGTTTAAATTAGAAGACGTAGAAGCATTGGCCCGGAAAAAGTTCGGTGAAATTTCTCCTGAACTTTGGCGTAGTAGGGGAGAGTCTGGAACAGTGGCCATGCAGGAACAGTGGCCATCTCTTCTGTTTTCTTGTTTATAAATATTGGGTAGGTCATGCCATCTAGTACAAGGTGTACCAGTTGGTCACTAAGTATTTCAGGAAAGTTATCTGTCTCAATCTCCACGTGTTTATTTTAAATTGCACCTAACCTGAAATGTAGTACTGGAAGTAAAAATCGACGCTCTACTATATTCAGTGTTTGTGACTAAAATAATAAGTATCGAAGTGAACTTGCCTACACAACTTACACCCACTACATGTAAGTATGTTATGCTGTAATAATATTTTCATTGTACCAGCTAGTTTTTGTTATGGATTACTTTTTTTGAAAAATGTGGTTGATGGTACAGTGGCCACGTTAAATGTATGTACAGTGGTCACTGATTTTTAGATAATTGATGAGTGGCCACTGTACCTCATTTGAAAAAAATAATTATTTAGGAAAATGTTTTATGTTAATTTATTATAATGTACCTTATATTTTTCAGGTGGGTAAATAATTTAAAAAATGCCACGCCGAAAGAAAACAAATAATCAGGTAGGGAAAACTTCGTCAATGACTATGTGCAATGCACTTCGTGATGTGGTGAATGGTGGATTGTCAGTGAAAGCCTCAGCTAAAGACATAACATTCCACGTACTACATTAAGACGGTATCTAGTAAAGTGCAAGGACAGAGAAGAAGAAATTGACTTGAACTCACCTATCTTAGAAGGAGCGCCTAGATTAACTCCACATTACCAAGTTAATCAAATATTTTCTTCTTCTGAAGAAGATGTTCTTAGCGATTATTTTCAAACAATGGCAAAATTGCATCATGGTATGAATCCTAAGTGTGCACGAAAATTAGCTTACGATTTAGCGGTGGCCAATAAAAAGAAAATACCTCCATCATGGAGAGAAAATTGTACTGCTGGTAGATTGTGGTTCAACGGTTTTATGAAACGTCGACAAGAGCTGTCCATAAGATCGGCAGAAGCTACATCCTTAGGTAGAGCAATGGGGTTTAATAAACCAATTGTGCAGAAGTTTTTTAACAATCTCCAACAATTGTATGAAAAGTACAATTTTGCACCAGAACAGATATATAATGTCGATGAAACAGCCCTCACCACCGTGCAAGAAACAGGAAAAGTTCTAGCGAAAAAAGGACAAAAACAAGTTGGTAGTATAACGTCAAGCGAACGAGGGACTTTAGTTACTATGTGCGGGTGTATAAACGCAATTGGAAACAATATACCGCCATTTCTAATATTTCCAAGAAAACACTTTAAAGATTATATGATAAAAAATGCGCCACCTGGAACTGTTGGTACAGCATCACCATCAGGATGGATGACTGCTGAGATTTTTGTCCAGTGGTTGCAACATTTCAAAAAACACGCTAAACCATCGAACGAATCGCCAGTTTTATTGATAATGGACAACCACGAAGCTCACATTTCATTAGATGCTATAAAATTGGCCAAAGAAAGTAATATAACATTACTAACTCTACCACCACATACGAGTCATAAACTCCAGCCTTTAGACAGAACCGTGTATTTGCCTTTAAAAAAATTTTATAACCAAAGCTGTCAAACGTGGCTGCTTAACAATCCAGGGAAGAGGATTAGTATCTATGACATAGCAGAACTTTTGGGAGAATCTCATCCCCTTGCTTTTACTCCTAGAAACTGTATTTCAGGTTTTCGGTCAACTGGAATTTACCCATTTAACAGTAATATTTTTAATGAAGAAGATTTCATGGCTGCAACAGTAACTGATATACAAATAGGTGAAAATGAAGTAGCAATACATAAAGAACCTACACCGGGAAGCAGCAATATCATGAATGACCAATTTAGAAGCGAAGAAGAATTATTTGAAAATACGCCTTCAATATCTGCATGCAGAACTCCTGTGAAGTCCAAAAGCAAAGGAAAGTCCGAATCTCCAACCTTACAATGCAGAACTTCTGAAACCCAATTTATATCTCCTAGTATTTTGAAACCGTTTCCAGCAGCAGCTGTCGTGGTTCCAATCAACAGACGTCAAAGAAAAAAGAAAACTACCGAAATTTTGACCAGCACACCGGTTCTTAAAAACTCGAAGAAGCAGAAAAACTAAAAGTGGCTAGAAAGTCAAGTCTACAAAAACATCAAACCGTAAAGAGAAAAGTTATGGACTGTTTAACCGATAAAACAACATCATCAAAACGGCACACCAAAAAATATAAAGAATCTGAAATAAGCTCGAGCGAAAGCGATTTAGATATAGATTTGACTGACTCTGACGATGTGGATTGGTTTGAGGAAGCTGATGAAAATATCACAGTTAACGACATAGCAAAAAATGTTGGTTTAAACTCATTTGTTCTTACAAAGTTTGCAACTAAGAAAACTTTAAAATATTATGTTGGGCGTGTATTAGAAGTTTTAGATACTGATGACCTTAATGTAACATTTTTGAGACGTCATGGGAATTATTTTACGTATCCAGATGTCGCTGATCTGGCTGTAATTACAATTAATGATGTAGTGCTTCATTTATGTCAACCTGTAAAAGTAGGAGGCACTAACAGAACAGCAAATCTTTTTTCTTTTCCCATTAATTTATCAATGTACAATGTGTGTCAGCTTTTGACCATTAATTTTTTGTTGCATCTTAAGAAAAAAAGTTGACATTTTTATATTTTGGAATAAAGTTTGGTTTTTGAATATCTTTATATTATTTATTATTTCTTTTCAGAAACTGAATCATAATCTGCTTAGACGACATGCAAATGCCTAAATATACTATACGAAGGAAATATACGAATGAACCGAATAAGCAAAATACTAGTGGCCATAGTACAATACTCCAGTGACCACTGTACCATCACTGTAGGTACAATGGCCACTTTTACAGTAAAATTCTTACCTCCAAAATTTTAGCTTTGATTTTTTTTGTGCTGGGAATGTAATATCTGTAGAAACAGATATCGCGTTTGTTGCTTAACTGTATCAATTTGTAAAAAACTTATAAGATCTGGACTTTATTGACTAATTTGTAAAAAGGTGGCCACTTTTCCAGACTCTCCCCTACTTGCGAGAAAGTTATAAATACAGAAAACCAATTTATAGAAAAAGAACATGCTTTTGATTTCACTATGGAAAACGTGTATTTGTGAAATTTGTATTTATAGTGAATACAGGGTCATCTGATGAGTCTAATGACAGTGATGACAGTCATAATTCAGACCATTCGGGTCTGTTGGAGTCTGATGCTGAGTAATTTTTTTTTAAGTACTTTTAAATTTTCGCTAAGTACCTACCTATCATTTTACTTTCAACCGTACCGTAATTTTCCAATTCAATTCTGTTAAATCTTTTCATTTACCTAATCACTTCATAATGGTTTCGAGAATCTATCCTTTTAAACTTGAATTTAAAATTGAAATTGAAAATTAAAATTGAATTTAAACCGTAAGTAATTAGAGAATAGCATTACCAGGTATAATTTAGTTAAGTAGGTATTTCCTTCAAATCTCCTTGTTCTGAAAATTTCTCCTTAAGAAGCAATATTTCACGGTTAATTTTGTACACTTAGGAATCCTTCCGAGAATATTCCCTTTAAGACCCACAATAAGAGGAGGCCTCACATGAGATGTTCTATTAACAGTTAAAATTTTAATAAGCTATAAATACGATTACATTTACATAGTTATCAAAGTTAATTAACATTATTATTATTAATATTATTGTTTTTATGATTATTTTTATTATTATTGTCTTGTATTATATAAGTGAATAGTTACAATAAGTAATTTTATGTCTCTTTTTTATGAATTTGCTTATTAGAGTTGAAATTGGTCTCAAGAAGCCAAATTATTATATATATGCAGAAAAATTAATAAACTCATCGTTATATATCTGTAACTTTGTATTTCCTTCAACAAATAAATTGGATTTATTTAGCAAAATTTTCTCTAATTTTTTTAGATTTTTATTGAAAAACTTGTCCTAGAATTCGAAATAAAAAAAATCGGAAAAAAAAGAATAACTGAACTGAATATAATGATTGTACCATATAAAAATGGTCCCAAGTTACATTTTTATACAAAGAAAATATACATAATTTAATTTATATAAAAATAATTAATTTCATTCTTCAAACGGCATCCACGCCACTGATCGAAGGTATCTGAGAGTATAGGCAACATGTTATATATAATACATAGTTGAAGCCAAGTTGACGCACATTTATAACTCCGCCTATGTACTTCTTACAGATATTACCTCTAACATATTCACACTTATTTGTGAATTCAAGATGGCAAATAATTTTATTCTCTGGTTAACTCGCTCGACATGAACCCGAGCTGCAGCAATTTTTCGAGTTGTAGTTGATTCCAATAATGATAACTGTTTTTTTTTTCTTTAAAAAAGGCGGTCGAATTACTTTTATAAAATTTTCTTTCGCCAATTGATCGATAAGGAAGCCTTTATCGACCATTATAGCATCTTCGCCAGGTGTTAATAAGTCTATTAGCTTGCTTTGTTCAAATATTGCCTTGTCAGATGCTCTGCCTCCATATGCTTTCGAAATAAACGTTATCACACCCCCTGGAGTGACACCCGTCATAAATTTTACTGTGCATTTACATTTATAGTGCGAATAGGATTTCAGACGACAGCACAAGCATTTTCTTACATTAACACCAATTTCAGTGCAGTCTACCACAATACGTACATCCTTAAATTCACTGAAACGTAAGGGCATATTCGACAATATTTTTTTTTAGGAAGAAACTCTGTAGGTGGTGACATGACTGAGGCTAACATGGCTATCGTTTCGTCAAAGACTGCTTTGCACGTGGGTGGTGTGGTTCAAAAAAATATAGCCAAGACTACAAACAACATGTTACATTTTAACTTGATCAATGTCATGGTCACCCTTTCCCTAATACTAAATCGAGGACGTCTTTTATGATGATCGAGTTCAGCCACACAATCGATGATATCGTCTAGCAATCTTTTAGTTTTGACGCCAGTTAGAATGTTAACTTTGTTGTCAGTGTCAAGCAACGAAACGAAAGGTTCCGTAAATGAATGTTCATCTACTTGCACCCCAATTTCTCTTGTTTTTGTTGGCACATATTCTGCATCGAGTTCCTCTTCATTAGATTTTGGAGATGGAGTTTTTGATGAAGATGCAAAGTTTTCTATGTCTTCACAAACAGGATTGCTTTCGGATGTCTCTCTGCTTCGTGGGTTCCGTTCTTGAATTGGAGAAAAATGACTTCGTCACGGTAAATTCAAGGACGGTACTGCAGACTTCAGCAATACTGAGCGCTTCTTTCCCAGATCTGATAACAAAATAATTACATGAAGTATATATAGGTACGTATTTATGTATTTTAGTGTATATACTAATATTAAGGTCCGGTTGCACGAACGTAATTAAAAATATTTCAGATAATTACCGATTTTAAATTGCAAATTTTGTGAATATTTTTCCATTGTCTTTTATTTTTTATCGGTAATTAATATTAGCAATATCAGGCGATATTTTGATAATACGGGACATTTTTAAATTGATGATTAATATCTGACAAATTTTTAATTACGTTCATGCAACAATGAATATTAATACAAAATACAATAATAATAAGTACTTACCATGTGGTAATTCGGGAAAGAAATCCTCCTTCTTGAAAGGCAGGGAACAAACTACCATTGATGGTGTAACTTTTTTACCGGATCTTACAGCTAGTATCCACGCTTTTCGCCTGTCTACTTTTTCTTCAGCACCGAATTTATTTTTTATTTTAACCATCCTTTCATTGATTTTAGGAAAACTATGAAAGCTTACATTAGTCTCCCGACCAGCTTTAGATGCACAGTTGTACACACAACAGTTTCTGTTATTTATTTTTCTACCTTTTCCGCTCATATCAATTAATATTTTTTCAAAATATCAATAAAATTGAATAAAACAAAAAACCGATCACTAGTTTTACCTACAAACCGTATAAATACTCATAAGGTAATAAGTGAGGTTTTGTTGCTATACTCACTAGATTAGTTCGCTGTCGGTCATAGATGTCGCTTCGGTGTTAGCTTTAATCGCGAAAAAATCAGCCTAAATATAAGATTGAAATATTTTCAGATGCTTCCATGTCAGGATGGGGCATATTTTGTAAGGGAGAAAAAATTCATGGTTTCTGGACAGAACAGAAATGAGTCATCTTGTAGTATCCTTTTAAGGATTGATAACACCACTGCTATATCATATCGCTCACCGGCTGCAATAGTGGCACAACTCAAAAATCCTTAAAATCGCACTAACTGTTGCCTCAAATGTTAAATTTAATACTCTTCCTTGCAACAAGACTGGCACAAAATTAGGTATCATAGATTTCCCGATATGGCGAATTTTTCACTAAAGCATTATAACAATTTGTGCTTCTAAGTCGGACCAATAAACATTTTCAGTATGCCACTGTTTTTGTAGGAAGATGTCTTGTTGTGTACGTACAATAGTGACACATTTTATTTGTGCCGGTATAGTACGAGTTTTATTATTTGATATAAATTTATTTATTTATAAATCTTTAAACTCAAAATAAATATCTCCAATATTACTATTTTTGAGTTGTGCCACTATTGCAGCCGGTGAGCGATATATTAACCGAATGGGTGGTATTAAGTACCCCACCTTAGCAAACCTAGCCCGTTTAATCTGGCAATGGTGCGAGCGCAGAGACATATATATATATATATTTGCATCATACATAGGTACAAAGAATAATACGGAAGCGGACGATGAATCACGCTCTATGTCAATCGACACGGAATATTCTTTGAACGCAGAGGTTTTTCAAAAAATTACCAAAAACAGTCTCGAACGCGAAATGTCAACGTTATGTCTCTTGGAAAAAAGACCCCGATTGTTGGGCCATAGATTCATTCACTATAGACTGGAATAACTTGAAATTTTATGCATTTCCACCGTTTTCTTTACTTATGAGAGTACGTAATAAAATAATTAACGACAAAGCTCAGGGCATCGTTGTGGTTCCAGAGTGGAAATCACAGTGCTGGTATCCTGTATTTAGAAAGCTTTTAATAAGCGAACCTCTAGTCTTTAAACCGGACAAAAATCTAATGCTTTCTCTTTTTCTTTCCAGCCACCCACTGTGGCGAAAGATTACCCTGGTGGCAGGAGTATTATCAGGGAATCATATCTGATCCGGGGTTTCTCACCCGAGGTCACCGACGTTTTAATTTCATCCTTAGCCAACTCATCCATTAAACAGTATAACACGGCCTATAAAAAATGGTGGTTTTTCTGTCAGGGAAACCTTGATAATTGCCTAGAAGCATCGGATAGGACCGCTATTGAATTCCTTGACAAGGAGTTTGAGAAGGGAAGTAGTTATTCTACGCTAAATACATTCAGGTCAGCAATTTCATTATTGATACCTAGGATTAAGCATTCAGAAGTTTTGAACAGGTACCTGAAGGGAGTCTTTAAATTGAAACCGGCCTTTCCTAGGTACACCAAGACATGGGACGTGGATAAGGTCTTACAATTCTTTCAATGGAAATATTGTCACTGAAATTAGTTACTCTTGTTGCTTTGTCTACTGCGCATAGACTACAGACGATCCATAGCATCGATATTAGAAATATTTCTGTTTTCGATGATAGGATCGAGATTATATTTACAGATATACTGAAGACTTCAGCCCCTAACAGGGAGCAACCGAAGTTACGCTTACCCTTTTTCCGAGAAAAGCCGGAACTGTGCGTAGCTTCTACCCTGTTGCACTATATGGGTAGGACTGTAAAAACAAGAGGAAACACTAACAGCCAATATTATAAAGGCTTGTAACGTTGTTAAGGCATTTATCAAGACACCCTTTTTAATTCAAACATGAAAAGGAATAAAAGTTCCTAAAATATGAGTTTCGAACTCGCATCGCCACCTGTTGCCGAGTGGTAAAACTAGTACAATATCCAAACTAGGCAAGTCCAGGATACCTATATCTTCAATACGATCTGTAATCTCTTCTTATACCATCCCCCTTCGCTAACCAAGAAACATAGATGTCTCTGTGATGTAGTTTCTTGAATTTCTTAGCCTTGCCACCATCTTTGATCATGCGTAATAAGAGAGTCATGAGATTTTCTGTTCATGATACGCCATTTTAGAGAGCATTTCTGTTCCGGCCAACGAGTGGAGAACACGCACTCGTGCCCCTATCTTCCCTTTATCTAAAAGAACCAATATTAATATTGGGTAAGTAAAGCGATCAAATGATCTAATACCTTTTCTAATAGAGTTTATACAATTGTTCTAGTTCTTTTATCTACCCTATCAATCTGGGTACTACCTTATCTCATCGGAAAACCTATCTACGGAGTTGAACTCCACCTGTCTTTACTGACGCCATCTTGGTTTTCACCTTGTTTCTACACTTTGATATCCACGTTTATGGAAGGAATCACTTTCATTATCTGAAAGTTTTGCTGCTACCTGCCTCTGAATACTGGACCCCAACATCCGGAGCCCCATATTTTCGAGTTCCATCTAACCTCGAAGGGCGACCCCGCTAACCAGTGCCCGGCACGTGTATCTACGAGACACGAGACCGTTCACCTGTCTTTCTGCCATCCCAGAGGGAGATCACGGTCTTCCCTCCTGTGATTTCGTCCAGGGCCCCCGCTTCTCCAGTCTCAGCACGACATTTCAAGGAAAACAAAATGTCGTATCAGTAAGCAAAGCGTGACATAACCCTTGTTGCTCAGAGTGATATCAGAGAGATTATTTAGGAGTCTTATGTCTTTTTATTACCTTATCTCGTCAAGAGATTGATGTCAGTTTTATTAATTAAAGCTTATAATAATAATAACTTTGAAATATCCAATATACAATAATTATTACCGTTATTATTCAAGTAATACTTAAAATGAAATTGTCACTTATTATGTGAAGGAAAGATAGATATCTATATTTTCTCTATCAGTTAAACTGTTAAATGAGATATTTTACAATTAACTACATGACCAATTAATTAGTATTTCATAATCATAGATTTTCAATTCATCAACAACTTGTAAATAAATTCACGAATACATTTTTATTAAAGAAACAATCTTTTTATTCAGTAGTTAGTTACAGTAGTTAGAAATTATTAACATCTCACAACCTGAGTGAATTTTGATGCCTTTATAGTTCAGGTTACTTTAGATCTATTATTCAAAATTGAAAGGCCATCTGGCATCCCATTATCTTTTATCTTAGAGGTAATTAAACCGTACCGCTTTACGTAGCTGATGTTACTACAGTCCCACGAAATCTGAGTGAGATTTTGGTGACATCGATCAATACTTCGGCCCAACGAAGAGAAGTCGGCAACTGTTTTTCAACAACGACTGAATTTTTAATTGGCCGAGAGCTATTTCTAATTAGCCGACTGCTACAATTGGCACTCCCCGGTGTGGAACGTTTACTTCTTTGGATTAGAAACCCAATTTATCTTTATCTTACTTGGCTTTTATGTATCTAGGATTTTCAGATAATAAATTTAGTAATTATTTGAACTTTACAATTTGTCTACGATATCACTTGATATTTATACAGTGCATTTCTTTTTCAATGCACCATAGGGATTTACATGTAAAAAATTGACCTCGTGTTAATGGTTTTCCTGGGGTAAATTTCTGAATTTTTTTTTTTTTTTTTTGAATCTTAAAACACAGTATTCTACACCTTATTTTGAAGATCTGCTACCACTGGGAGCAATACTTATTTAGATAAAAATTAAAAAGTGGAACCATTTCTACTGATTTTTTAAAATAGGTTGCCATGCTCGTTCACTGACATCTATCAAGCCTATGACATTTTAATTAATTTTCAAGTTTTTGACGACATAAGAGAAAGACCAAACAATTTGGAAGAACTAAAGCAAATAATTAATGAAGCTTCTAATACAATAATAGTTGTTAGACAATTACAAAATGTAAAGCGGCATTTTCGGGAAAGATTAGGACATTGTTTAGCAGCTTCTGGACGACAGTTCGAATATTTGGTTTAGATTTTTAATTTATTGTTTTACAAATAAATTGTTTAATACACGCTGTGTTCCCTTCTGTCTTTTGCTAACCATAAGTTAGGTAGCTAGTAGCTACTTTGTTTGATTTTGTTGTTTAAATTGATTTAAATAATAATTATGTAATGATTAAAATGTCACAGGAGTGATAGATGTCAGTGAACGAGCATGGCAACCTATTTTAAAAAATCAGTAGAAATGGTTCCACTTTTTAATTTTTGTCTAAATAAGTATTGCTCCCAGTGGTAGCAGATCTTCAAAATAAGGCGTAGAATACTGTGTTTTAAGATTCCACAAAAAAAAATTCAGAAATTTACCCCAGGAAAACCATTAACACGAGGTCCATTTTTTACATGTAAATCCCTATGGTGCATTGAAAAAGAAATGCACTGTATAAATTTCTCTTATTGCTTGCTGCATGAATTTATTGAAAGCTTTGCATGATTTAGTTATAAGTATTATTGTTTCCTAATATATGTGTACCTACCTAATTATCTTTGTGCAAAATACCGTGCCGCGAAAATACCTTATTTTTCTAACCGCTACACAGCCGCTAAGGGTTTATCCGCAAGGGAGCCTTACGGGGTGGTTTATTATACCGTCGCGAGATATCTCGAGCATGTTTTAAAGAGACTTGATTCCGTACAGAGAGGATACTCGATGCGAGAGCTCTGTAATTGAGTTGTCTTTGAAAACTGCACCCAAAAATCTTTCCCTGAACATTATCTTTATCTTACCATCTCTCATGATTTAAGTTAGGTTAGATTTCTATAAATCTCCGACTTTCCAGTCAGCTGTTTGTAATAGTACCGACAACTGGCTAAAGCTACGAGCAGTGTTGTGACGTATTCCCTACATTCTTTACGCCAAACGTAGAAAACGAATTCTTTACACGTAAAGATACATCATAGCGTCACATATCTTTTTCGATCCCTACCTTACCGACTTTATTAGATTTCAATCATGAATCCCGTTCTAGCTTTATTAAGTGAAGAACTCGCTTATGAAATAGCGATTAGAAAACAAGTCCCATTTAATACACAGGAGAAAAGACGAATTCAATTTCGTGCCCTGTTAAATAGGGAAGAAAATTCTCTTTCTATTTCCGAATCTGTCTACCCCTTTGACAAAGATTCTGCGGAGGTGAAAAAGACTCTTGCAGATTTGAAAATAAAAATACAGGACGCTCCCTTATCTCTTAATGACCCTGTCTGTCAAAGAACCCAATGTCGTCTGAATCATGTGATCTCTAGAATCAATAGATTCAAAACTGATCAAGATCCCGAAGCAAAAGCTTTAGCTGATGCTTTATTTTCTGAGGCTCTAGAATTAGAAGGTCAATGGCTCTTGAAAAATGACCAGTCCCTAGACCAAACAGATAACTTATCCAATTCCCAGAACGCATCAAACTCTACTGTCTCTACTCATTCTAGACCTAGTGTTCCAGTCTATAAATGGAATATTAAATTTTCTGGTTCCCCCAAGGATAATTTGATCCAATTTCTAGAAAAAGTCAAAGAACTCCAAAGGTCAAGAAA
Source organism: Malachius bipustulatus (assembly GCA_910589415.1). Taxonomy (NCBI): domain Eukaryota; kingdom Metazoa; phylum Arthropoda; class Insecta; order Coleoptera; family Melyridae; genus Malachius; species Malachius bipustulatus. The sequence continues at coordinate 58,858,315 of OU342631.1, read as the reverse complement.
TGTCTCAGACCGTGATCTTTTCGATTCTGCTATGGATCTTTTTGAGGACAAGGCCCTGATTTGGTTTCGCAGTGTTGCAAGCTCAATTATTTCTTGGGAAGATCTCAAGAATAAATTGAAAATTACTTTTCTCCCCCTCTCTTACGATGATGACCTCTTAGAGGAAATCAAGCAAAGAACTCATGGTGAATTTGAATTAGTTGCTATCTATGTTGCCTCAATGCAAGGCTTATTTAAGAGACTATCTACTCCTCCATCGGAAGTGGAACAATAATTTAAAATAATCAAGAAAAATCTTCACCCCTATTTCCAAAACCATCTTGCCCTAGTTGAGGTAAACAACATTCAGGACATAATTTCCATTGGAAAGAAGTTAGAAGATAATAGGACTATTGTCCAACAATAGCGTCCCCCTCCCTCTAAGAAGGTTCAAAGTCTCTTAAATTCAGACCTGGCATGTTCTGGAGAACCAGCCTCCTTCTCTTCTCGTAAAGCCAGAGACACACCAACTAAAGGTGCACCTACACCTAGTAACACCAAGACCCCAGTTACTAACCTTTCTGCAGTCACCTGTTGAAATTGTTCCAACAAAGGTCATACCTATGTAAGGTGTAATCTCCCTAGAAAAGTTTTTTGTTATGGCTGTGGTCATAAAAATGTCTACAAGTCAAAATGCCCCTCATATATATACCAAGATGGCCGGCGATGAAGTTGCTAAGTCGGTCGGGGTCTGTAAAAAATGTAAAAAACCATGTAAAGAAGGTGGATACAAGTGTGTGGTGTGTGGCAGTGTGTCGCACAACAGTTGTATTGCCCTAATTAAGAATAAGGTGAAGAAGGTGAGCGAGGGCGAGATAGTATGCTGCGAAAACGTCCAGGGGAGTTCAGCGGTGTAGAAAAGGTGAAATCACCTGGTGGCGAAGTTAATTTTTGTCGGGAGAATGTGAGCGAGAAGGATATAGAGATAGCCTATTTAAAGGAATTAATTAAACAAAAGGATGTTATAATTGAATATCAAGGTGATCTAATAAGTATTTTGAAAGAACAAAATAATTTTTTGAAAAAAGGAGAAAAGTCAGCCCATGTTCAGCAGACGTCATCATCGTCGAAAGTCGAATACGCCACGGTTGCCAGAGCGCCTGGTCAGGAGGAACCTAAATCGGTCCCTCCTAGGTGTGCGCAAATAAATTTGGAAGTACCTGTTATTACTGGCAAGGCTACGACCTCTAACACTCGATCTGCATCTACTAATGGCGGATCAGAGATTAGTGGTTATGAGTTGGAAGAAGCATTGACGAGGAGCAAAATGAAAGAAATAATAGGACTGAATGAAGATGAGGGATTTCATAAAGTAGGACGAAGAAAATACAAGAAACCAATGATTGGTAGCAATAAGAACCAGAGCAACATAAAAGCTGCAACTACACTTCATTATTTCCACATTTACAAAGTGGCACCTGAGGTAAAAAAAGAAGACATGGAAGCGTTCTTGAAACCTCGTTTTCCAGAGGCGCAAGTAGAATGTTTGCAGTCAAAACGTCCAAACGAGTACTCGTCATTCAAACTTGGTGTTTATGAGAGTAACAGTGAAAACTTCGTCGATATGGACATCTGGCCTGTAGGTATAAAGATAAACCGATACTACGAACGGTTTTTCTCCGCGGGCAGGAAGATTTCCAGCGTAACCTGACAACCATGTCCACTGGTATCTCCAATGATAAGAGTGCGCAGAGTGTAACTGCCAACCGTTTCAACTTTTGTTTCAAAAATGGAGATGTAAACATTGATGATAATAATAACCTCGGTATATTTCATTGTAATATTCAAGGACTTTTCCCTAAAACTGATGAGATGGATTTATTATTTAGTACATGTCCGTATTTTAAGCTGGTAGCCGTATCCGAACACTGGCTTAATGAGATGGAGATACAGCAGGTAAAACTTTTATCTAATTATAACTTATCCACATTTTATAGCCGAAAGGAAAGACGAAGGGGTGGTGTGGCAATTTTCACAAGAAAGGGTTGTCTAGTGGAGAGCATTGACTTGTCTCAATTCTGCTTGGAGTTTCATGCCGAATTTTGTGGTGTAAAGTTGCTGGACCCCGAGGTAGTAGTGGTGTGTATATACAGGTCATCGTCAAATGGTGACATTAATCGTTTCATAACGCAACTTGATCTAGTTCTAAGTTACATAACAGGTGAGTGCAATGGCCGGACTGTTGTTGTTGGCGACTTTAATATAAGATTTAATAAAAATGAATCTATATCCAAAGATATTCTAATGCTTTTTAGTCAATATGGTCTTCATAGAACAATATATGATGCAACAAGAATCACAAAAACAGGGGAAAATTGCATAGACAATATTTTTACAGACTTGCAACAGGGTTCATACGAGTCGGGGGTTATCGAGGCTGCCCTGTCTGATCATAACTCTCAGTATATTATGACACGGTGTTCAGCGAAAGTAGGAGATGAGGGGGGATTCAGGAGAAGAACGAGTGAGGCAGATATCCGCCGCTTGGTACAATACTTGTCAAGTCTGAACTGGGAGCCATTTTATGATGATTCAAGAGACATAAATTAACTTTTGTATAAACTGTGTTGGCTCTTCCAGAGCTATATATTCGATAATTTTCCAATGGTGAAATGTAAAAAAATTGATGACAATCCGATAAAATGGTTTACCAGTGAACTTAAGAATATGAGAGATACGCTTTCAGCATTAAAAGTTATCGCTGACTGTACCAAAGACATTCGCGATTGGGTTAATTTTAGAAACTATAAGAAATTTTACAGAAAAGAGATTTCAAAAGCCAAAAAATCTGCCTACAATTTGTATATAAACAACTCGCGAAACAAAGTCAGGGATTTGTGGAAAATAATTAACTACCAGAGAGGGAGAATTCAGAAAAATGTTACATGCCCTATTAAACCGGACGTAGTTAAGACTTCTTCGTGAAGTCTGTCGAAACTATTATGACAGAGTTGAAGGTAGGGGATGTTGGTGTTGGGAATATTATTAGTTCTACCCGGAACACCTCTCACGGATCGTTCTTCATGGATCCTGTGCTAGCCGTTGATGTTCTTGATTCGCTGAACTCACTCAATGGTTCTGCTGTGACGGACTGCTATGGTCTTAATTTAAATATTTTGAAGTCGTCGATAACAACAGTTTTGCCTGTGTTAACTCACTTGTACAACAGGTGCCTGCTCGGAGGCATATTTCCTCTCGCTCTAAAATCGGCTAAGGTAATTCCTATATACAAGAATAAAGGAGATATTAACAATCCCAACAGTTACAGGCCAATTGCCATTGTGCCACTGTTGGGTAAAATATTTGAAAATATTTTATGTAAAAAAATCACAGGATTTCTGACGGCAAATAATATCCTGGGGAGACAACAGTTTGGTTTCAGATCAGATAGGAGTACTGGGGATGCAATAAGGAAAATAGTTGAGGAGGTGGTGGAAGGTCTGGAGAATTCGCGGACCACAACGGCGGTGTTCTGTGACCTTCAGAAGGCTTTTGACTGCGTCTCACATGAGATATTGCTAGACAAACTAGATAAGATTGGCATAAGAGGCGTAGCACTTGAATTGTTTCATAGTTATTTGATGGGGCGAAGTCAATATGTGTCAGTAGATCAGGTTTCGTCGCGAGATTTGATGACGTGTTGTGGAGTGCCTCAAGGCTCAATCTTGGGGCCCACACTTTTCCTTGTTTACATCAACGATTTCGCAGAACACATGAAGGGAACTAACATTACGCAGTACGCAGATGACACTACTATGGTTATAACATGTTGTAATGCAGCGGAGACAGACCTTCGAGTTAGTGAAGCGATAAGAAAAGCTGAAAGCTGGTTCACAGTTAATAAATTAAAACTTAATAAAGAAAAAACTCAAATTATGACATTCTCAGTTGACCCAAAATATAAGCCACAACAAATTATCAAAGCACTTGGGGTGCTCTTGGACCACTCCCTTAAATGGGGACCCCACATAGACGAGGTTTGTTCGACCTTATCTCGTCATATATTTTGTATTACGTCAGATAAGAAAATGTGCAGATGTCAATGCAGTCAAAACTGCATATTTTGGAGTGATCCACAGCTACCTTAGTTACTGCACGTTATTGTGGGGAGGTGCTAAAGACAGTATAAGAGTTTTTAAAATTCAAAAAAAAGCGGTCAGGGTTATAGCAGACAAGGGTCCTAGAGATTCTTGCCGTGAGCTCTTCAAATCCCTCCAGATATTAACACTCCCGTGTATTTATATTCTGCAAAATTTGGTGTATATTCATAAAACCATTATAAATTTTAGAACAAATTATCATATCAGCGGTATTGAGACAAGACATGCGGACCACATAGCATCAAAAAAATACAGACTTGGCATGTCTTATAAAAACAGTCTATTATTCAAATGCTACAATAAGCTACCACATGAAATAAAATCTCTGAATATTTACCATTTCAAGAGAAAAATTAAAGGATATTTGACTGCCAATGTCTTCTATTCAGTGCAGGAATTTTTAAATGGACCATCTAATTGGTAATTCACTGCTGTGCCTCCATCTTTGATAGCTCGTTTCAAAGCGTTAGGTTGTAATTTATATATTCTGTTGTTAATATTTACCTGACTTCCATAAATGTAATATCTATGTACATGACAAGTGGAAAATAAAATATCTATCTATCTATCTATCATGTACGGCAGATTTCCTAAACTCTCTCAAAGTCAATTCTCGTTCAAAAAACGACGAAGTTGCACAACAGGGTGCAGTGCGACAAGAGACAAGCCGCCCAAAGCGAGCCCTTGTAGAAAAGAGCTTAAAGTCAAAGGACGATCAGTCTCCTCCCTCTCCAAAAGACCAGCACTAATATCTTCCAGTTATCTTGTTGATTTCACTATTCAAAAGGAACAGTGGAAATCATGGTTGCAAAAAGTTGCAAACTTTTTCGAATCTTTCCGAATACCTCCTAAAAAGGACATACCTAAACCAATAAGTGCTGACTCTTTAATACCTGTCGTAGCTCCAATCTTATTATCTAACCCTGTTGACAATAGACCATTTATAGCTGTCAAAATGTGTGACGTACCTTATACAGCCCTCTTTGACACCGGCGCCAATATCTCTGTTTGTGATATGGAAACCATGCAGGAAGTTTTGGGTGAACTTCCCATCCCTTCCAAAAATTCAGATTTATTGTGTTCTCTAAAAAATGCCGATGGTTCCCCTCTATCTGTTATCGACATAATTGAACTTGATCTGACCATTGATGACGTCACAAAGAGAGTTCAATTCCATGTGGTATCTTCCATCTCACCACAGATTATCTTGGGAATAGACGTAGCTCGTATTTTCAACATGATGATTAATTTCGTAAATGAATCCTTCGAAGTTCATCCCGGTGATCCTTCGTCTTCATTATCTTCTATCTTACCTAATGAACTTAAGGTTTGCGCTATCAATAAGATTCAGGATATCTCTTGTTTACCTCCTACCGATCTATCTAGACTTGAATCGACGATAGACAAATTCAAAAGTTTGGCCCGTGTTGATATACTCCCTGAAACCAATGTGCTATGCCATTCCATAGAAACAAAAGACGCTAAGCCTTTTAGACAGAGACAATATCCCTTATCTCCAACCCTTCAACAATATCTGAATGAAGAGGTAGATAAATTAATTAAGTTGGAAATAGTCGAAAAAAGTAATTCCCCTTGGGTGTCCCCAAGAAATCCCCAAGAAAGACAAAACATACCGTATGTGTTTTGATGGTCGAAAACTAAACGAGATCACCACACATGACTCATATCCCCTGCCTAGAATTGATACTATCTTAAGCAAGCTCAAAAATGCTAATTATCTTACCTCCATCGATTTAAAGCAGGCTTTCTTTCAAGTTCCTTTGGACGAAGAATCCCGCCCAAAGACCGCTTTTGTAGTTCCCGGGAGAGGTTTATTCCAATTCCGACGAATGCCTTTCGGACTGAGAAACAGTGCTCAAACCCAACAACGACTTATGGACACAATTTTAGGTCCAGCTTTGGAGCCATTTGTTTTCGTTTATCTCGACGATATAATTATCGCCACGAATAGTTTTGAGAAACACCTAGAAATTCTAAGGGAAGTATACGAGCGTTTAAAAGACGCTAATCTTACTGTCAACTTCGACAAATGTCACTTCTGTCGAGATTCTCTCTCCTTTTTGGGTTTTATTATCGATAGAAACGGATTGCGAGTTAGTGAAGAGAAAGTTAAATCAATAATTGAGTCCCCTGTTCCTCATATCACCACTGGAGTAAGACACGTCTTATGTATTTTACAATATTATAGGCGTTTCATAAAGGATTTTTCGACCATCAGTGCTCCTATCTCAGCTCTGCTGCATAACCGAAAAAAAGGACAGTCAATAACTTGGAACTCAGAAGCTGATCAAGCTTTTAAACTTCTCAAAGAACGACTAACTACAGCTCCCGTTCTAGCTAGCCCAGATTTCTCGAAGCCCTTTTGCATACAGACGGATGCAAGTGATTTCGGGTTAGGTGCGGTGCTCTTTCAAGTGGAAGGAGATTTTGAACAATTGCTTTTGCTAGTCGAATGCTTTCGAAAGCCGAGAAGAAATACACCGTTACCGAAAGAGAATGTTTAGGTGTCCTCTTTGGTATAGAGTATTTTCGCCCTTATGTCGAAGGTGCAAATTTTACAGTTTATACCGATCATGCCTCTCTTCTCTGGCTTCGCACGCTAAAAGATCCTATGGGTCGTGTAGCTAGATGGTGTTTACGCCTTAGCCAGTTTGATTTCGACATTAAACATCGGAAAGGCACTTGCAATGTCCCTGCAGACTATCTTTCCCGTTCTATATCTTCTATCTCTCTCCAAAACTTTGTACCTGATGATTGGTATAAAGACATGGTTTCCAAAGTTACCGAGTTTCCTGAGAAATACCCTGACTTTACCGTCAAAGATAATATTCTTTATAAACATGTTAAGCCTCGAGTGGAAGTCGTATCTAACCTATCTGATTGGAAAATTGTTGTCCCTACTCCTAACCGGGAGGAAATAATTGCTCAATTTCATGACCCTCCAGCTTCTGCACATTTTGGAGTAAGCAAAACTTTGGCGAGAATATCTGAAGTTTATTATTGGCCCAAAATGATTATCTCAGTCAAAAAGTACGTGAGAAACTGCCAGGTTTGTGGTTCACACAAAGCCCCAAACACTGCTCATGTAGGACTCATGGGTAACTATAAGAAAATCAATTTTCCCTTTCAATTTCTCTCTATTGACTTCATGGGACCTTTCCCTCGATCAAAGGCTAGAAACACCCAACTTTTAGTCGTCACAGATTGGTTTTCGAAGTTCGTTTTGGTTAAACCAATGCCTAATGCTACAGCAGCTGCCGTTACAAAATTTCTTGAGAACCAAGTGTTCTTATTTTCGGTGTGCCCCAAATTCTGCTTTGTGACAACGCTCAAATTTTTAAAAGCTATTTACTAACCTGCTAAAAAACTACGAAGTTAATTTGTGGTATAGCGCCAGGCATTTATCTCAGGTGAATCCGACCGAGAGAACGAATCGTACCATCCTTACAGCCATCTCATCTTACATCCGTGACAATCATAAAGATTGGGATAAAAATGTTTATAAAATTGCACAAGCAATTAACTTATCGGTGAGCGAAGTTACTAAACACGCTCCAGCTTTCCTACTCTTCGCCAGAAATGTCCCTGTAGACGGAACCTTTTACGGTCCAGTCTCAGATAATTACCTAGAATTACCTGATGACCTGTCTTATGTTCATCGAGAACAAGACATATCTAAATTACCTTCTATCTTCAGCGATATACGTGATAGGCTTAAGAAAGCTTACGAAGTAAGTAAGAAACATTACGACAAATACGTTAAAATATTAATACCGGACACTCCTATACCTATAGCATTGCAACAGGTTGCGTCCATTTTAGCAGCGCCACCAAGCATGAACTGGGGCCACTAAAAATTAAATTTGGTGAAACATAGCGGGAGTTTTAAATATCAACGCTGAATAGAAAAGCCCTTAAAATTAATTAGACGGAATAGACGGAGGAAATTGGGACGAAGAATTATAATACAACAATAAACAACAAAGTTTTCAATATGTTTATTATATTAACAATAATTAACTACTATTACACACAATATTATTAATATCTTTAGGTATGAATATTTCAAAAAGATTGAATCGCTATATATACCTAAAGTGTAAGCCTTTTATTTGCCGCAATTCCAATAATGTGCTTCCTTGCAGTTTTAAAGGTCTATTATTTGCTGGATTAACAAAATTTTCCTCTTTGAAATGATCAGTAGGTACAAAATAATATGGTGAGAAATCGGCTTCGACACTCCACACTTTTTCAAAATTTCGTCATTCATCGATGTTATTATAACCTATTTCTTGTTCCTATTTCCATCAGCATAGTTATAAAATATTAATAAGTTTATTTACGCGGCTTCTAAAGTTAACTTTATACATAACATAATTCTTTATTCCTGCTTGGAACACCGTGGAAAGATCTGGACATGCTTAACAATCCATAATGCAACCGCACACAGCACATATTTTCCAGACATTACCTATGTTCACTTTAATACAGCGGTACATTATAAATGCCTATTTAACTGCGTACGCAACAAAATTATCCGCTGATATAATGCTTTGAGAGTAACTTTAAATTGAAATTATACTTGAAACTAAAACGTTCGATTACTATAATGACAAATTATTAATAATAATTAATTATCATTGACTGCAGCTGTCAAAAACCGTGAAAAGTTACCTAACTTTGAATTTAAAAACAGCTTATAGTGGCCCCAGTTCCTGCATGAGGGCGCTGTAAAAATGGACGGAGGTTTTGAGAGGAAGTGTCCGGTATTATATTTTAAGGTATTTGATTACGACTTACGTAAACGCCCCTATGTTTTCACCGAGGGTGACCTCGTCTGGAAACATACCTACCCACTTTCGAATGCCGCAAAGAATTTTGCTGCTAAATTGGCCCCAAAATTCGTACTATGTCGGATATCTAAAGTAGTGTCTAAATTAGTGTACGAATTACCAAGAAGGCAATCCCCTAGGTCGCTGGCATTCTAAGATTTGAAGGCATATCGAGGCGAAGACCCGCCGAAAAGCGACGAATAGTTCCTTGTAATATCTTCTCTTTAACTTTATTTCCCTGCCTACCTTTATCTCTCTTTTTGTATTTGACAAAAATTCGTTTAGAAAATGAGGCCTAGCAATACGAGAATTGAGAAAGCTCCGTTTCTTGTTGTATCTTAGAATGAATGAAGAATGTATGTAGAATGAATACCGTATCTTTCAAAGCGTTTCTCAAGGATCTCGAAACTAGTTGTGTGAATGTGTCGACAAAGTGTAAATGTTGCTAATTTTGGGATCGGTATCTGCTATCCTCAGGCTCTCATTTTATTTTATCGCTCAAATTTTGAGAACCCATATCTTTCTGGTTATCTGAATCTTTATCTTGAAAGGTAACTATTCGCCTATCTTATCTGGTTGACGTTTACAGGTCTAATGTTATCTCTTAAATTTTCTTATGTTCGTTGAACTAAAGAAAACGCTATCTTGCCGTTGTATCTACCTTATCTTATCTCTTACCTTTATCTTATCTACCGTCTAGTTTTACTAGGGTACTTTCCTGACAGTTTCCGCCCTGCTACGTGCTAAAGAGAAAACTGCTCTGCTAGTCCAATCAGACGACAGCAGATTCCTTTTATCTTACTTACCATCTTTCCAAGATTGGGTGCTTTAAGATTTTCCGCCCTGCATGGCTAAAGTGAAAAATCCCTCTGTTGTCTCAACGGAAGACAACAAAATATCTCTACCTTATCTTACCTACCGTTAAAGGAAACGAAAATTGATTTAGCAATTTTCTTCTTGAAAAATGACAGGCGTAAGCTTTAGTCAAAGCTTCGTGCCTTTCTTATCTTTAATTTCTTTTCAAAGAAAAGGAATTATTTTATCTTACCTTATCTGTACCTATTAGTACCATAATAGAATGGTAGCTAATACTTATCTTCTCTGCGAATATTTTCCAAAATGGAAAGTAAAAATCTATGTGAATTCTAGTGTTGAATTTGCAAAGATGACTTTTGATATTCAGTGTTAACACAAATGAATTTGAACACGGATATCGACTGTCCCCTACCTTAGCGATGAAAATGGTTGTTCCATTTTTCTTATCTTATCGAGTGATAATTTATCTTACCATTACCTTAATGTTTATCTAATAATCCAGGCGATTATTGATGTTTTCTCCGTGCGTTTATCGATATTTCCTCCATGCGATTATTTGAATGTTTATCCAGGCGATTATCCATGATTCCTTCATGTGACTACCGAGTGTTTAATCCAGGCGTTGCACTGACTATTGTAATCCAGGCGATTGATAGTTTTCCGTGCGTATAGTGAGCTTTTAAACAATCAGTGTGTTTACGTTGCCTGATAAATTTCACGTTGTTATCTATTACCTGGCCTTAAAGGCAGAGTAAGTTTCTCCCCTTTTCTTATCCGTGCAATATGGAGTCGCGTAGGCGACGACGTAGCCAAATTTTCTAAAAAAAAAGATTACCTTCAATTTCAAACTTTGGGAGGAGATGAAACTCCTACCCGAATTCGGAGTAAACCCCGATATTAGGGCTTGGCAAGTAAAAGCGAATAAAGAATGTTTTCTTATAATAATAATAACATTTATTTCCTTATTATAAATACATATTATTGTATTTTTTGTGGAAAATAATAAATTGTAAAATTAGTTATAAAGTTATAAAATTATGAAATTATGAAATAAAGTTATGAAATTATAAATCCAAAGAATTGTTCAAATATTCATTTAAGCTATAGTAACATTTTTGTAATAAAATATTTTCAATTTCTTTTGAAATTTTTTTTAAATTATATTTTTTGTAATTATTTGGTAAATGATTATAAATTTTGGCACATATGTATTCAGAAGATAATTCATAATGAGTGGTATTATGTTTATTTAAAATAATTGTATTAGAATTTCTGGTATTAGAATTGAAAAAAGTAAACAAATTTTTATTTTTATGTACAAAACAGAGACATTCGTATATAAATAGACTTGGAAATGATAAAATTTTGAAATTTTTAAATAATTTTTTACAAGATGTCATGCGATTAACATTGCCTAGTATTCTTATGCAATTTTTTTGAATTTTGAAAATAATTAACCAATCAAAAGAATTCCCCCAATGTATTATTCCGTATTTTAAAATAGAATAAAAATTTGAATAATACACTGTTTTTAAAATTCCTAATTTTAATCCTTTATTCTTTAAAAATCGAAGTTGGAAGCAAACTTTGCACAGTTTTTTTGATATTGTATTAATATGTAATTTCCAATTAAGAGTTCTATCTAAATTGAAACCTAATAATTTTAAAGATTCTACGTTTTATTATTGAAAAGGATAGATATTTTAAATTTCTTTCTCTTCACGCTGTTCTGGAACACCGCCACCCTGACATAGATGTTTTAGACCATTTCTGTGAAGTCGCACAAGAAAGGTGTGACACAGATAATATGGACGTGACCGCATCTTTGTTCAGATAATATAATGCCAGGCACCTCTCTATCGAGGCAGTTATCTTTGAGAATCCTATGGCCGAGGATGAGAAACAACGGTTTCGAATTCTAGGTTCATATAAAAAGCCCAGCGAAGATTGGTTACAGGTGCACAGGAATACTTGGACAAAGTTCCAAAAGCAAGGAAACCCTGAGCGAGTTAGCATTAACCGTCCAATCAAATCCATAAAGTCAAGATTCGAACCAGAGACTGAGTTGGCGATTACTTTAGGACACTTATTACCTAGTCGTGTTCGTTGTCGTGAGAGGGCCATGTTGGCGATAGCCTATCCAACAACTATGATTATTAGTCCTTGTAGGACACCAATACCTTTATATAGTAGAAGAATCTACTACCCTCGCGACATTACGCCTGATATTCATCATGCGAGACGTCGACATCCGTTAAAACATCTAATTCTACCACTCTTTTTAGACTCGAAATTTCCCCTTCCGGAAATTCTCAATAATAGGTGTGTTTGCCAACTTCTCACATATCGAATCATCAAAAATAATCTTTTTGTGACCGCTCTTATATTTGACCATTTGATTAAAAATTCTTCCTGTTCCCCTAGGAACAAAGACATCTTTCCTCCATGGCGAGTAAGTTTCCCTAAATTTTCCCCGTTGATTGACATTAGCGCAATTCAGATAATCACTCTTGCAGACACTCTTGTGCCTACACCTGTGGGACAAGAGCACTGGATTGTGTTGGGACAACTTTTAGTACGCCTGGTAAACGATGGCCAAATGTGGAGAAGGTTCGAATCTCACTTCGGTGTCCTGAATAGGGAACCTGAAGAAGACTTTACTAACTTTTTATGGTTTCCAAGAAACCGTCCTAACCGCTTCCATTCCTCGAGGTATCTCTAGAAGGAGATACTTACCTTGATGTTTCTTTATCTCACAGTCAAACTTGTTTGGGAGTTCAAGTTTCCTTGTTTTATCTTTACCCAGGAAGGTTACCTATCTTTTAATTTTCTGATGCTCAGATTTTCTATAGCATCGACCCCCTTGAGGATCGATACTCTCCCTGTTTGCTAGTTGAACCTGCCACTCGATCATGATGATCCTACTTCTGACTTTTCCGCTCACCACTGTCTCAGTGGCGGGGCATGCTTCAAAGCAGAACGCGGGTTGTCGTTGGTCGGGGAAGCGTCGTTCAACAGCAAGGGAAATGTTCGTGCCCACCTCAGGAGATTTTTTCTTCTTAGGAATTCTAATTTTATTTATTTTAGAATGTTCATTACTGTGATATCTGACAGTATTATTGATTTTGTTTATCTCAGTATGTTGTATTATCTTATCTTATCGTATCTATCTTATCTTATATTATCTAACCATACCTTATCGTATCATCGTATCTAGTTATCTAGAAATTATTCCTTTGTTTTTTTTTGATATTGTTCGGTGAGAACAATTACCGTTTAAGAAAGTTATCTTAATTATCTTATTATTATCGTTACTAGCATATCTTTTATTTTGTTACCTTTGCAATGAAGCATGAATATTTTTATTTTTATACCTTATGAATAATTATTACTTAGTGCTTAATATTTAAGTTGCATGTAATCTTAGTAAACCTAACGCTATCCCCTTTGAAAAGTTGCATGTTACCTTAGTAAGCATATATAAGAGAAATTTTATTCATTCAATGAAACAGATCAACGATGTCGTTGACAATTTGTTCGTTCAGAATTGTTATCTTATTTCCTCGAAAGGTTCACCAAAATATTTGTGAACGTGTTTTCTGATCATATTCTTTAAACTTATCGTCACCTAGTTGTCCCGCAAACATACCCTTCTTCGGGTATAGTAACAACTTGAAATACGCCTGTACTTTTTCTAGTTGGTTTATCTTTACGTCTTTCCTTACCCCGGTAAAGAGAGGTGTGTAACGTTGTTAAGGCATTTATCAAGACACCCTTTTTAATTCAAACATGAAAAGGAATAAAAGTTCCCAAAATATGAGTTTCGAACTCGCATCGCCACCTGTTGCCGAGTGGTAAAACTAGTACAATATCCAAACTAGGCAAGTCCAGGATACCTATATCTTCAATACGATCTGTAATCTCTTCTTATACCATCCCCCTTCGCTAACCAAGAAACATAGATGTCTCTGTGATGTAGTTTCTTGAATTTCTAAGTCTTGCCACCATCTTTGATCATGCGTAATAAGAGAGTCATGAGATTTTCTGTTCATGATACGCCATTTTAGAGAGCATTTCTGTTCCGGCCAACGAGTGGAGAACACGCACTCGTGCCCCTATCTTCCCTTTATCTAAAAGAACCAATATTAATATTTAGTAAGTAAAGCGATCAAATGATCTAATATCTTTTCTAATAGAGTTTATACAATTGTTCTAGTTCTTTTATCTACCCTATCAATCTGGGTACTACCTTATCTCATCGGAAAACCTATCTACGGAGTTGAACTCCACCTGTCTTTACTGACGCCATCTTGGTTTTCACCTTGTTTCTACACTTTGATATCCACGTTTATGGAAGGAATCACTTTCATTATCTGAAAGTTTTGCTGCTACCTGCCTCTGAATACTGGACCCCAACATCCGGAGCCCCATATTTTCGAGTTCCATCTAACCTCGAAGGGCGACCCCGCTAACCAGTGCCCGGCACGTGTATCTACGAGACACGAGACCGATCACCTGTCTTTCTGCCATCCCAGAGGGAGATCACGGTCTTCCCTCCTGTGATTTCGTCCAGGGCCCCCGCTTCTCCAGTCTCAGCACGACATTTCAAGGAAAACAAAATGTCGTATCAGTGCTGGGACTCTGCATTTCCATAGCAATAATCGCATTAAAGCGATAGTAGAATTCCAGTTAGTTAAGCGACAATCGCTACGTTTTGCACTCTGCGGAGATGTCGCTTGTGATTCGGCTATTTCCGTGATTATATTGCCAGTTCAAAAAACATTGTGAAAATAAGTGACAATATTGACAGAAATGACATTTTCTGAATGCTTTAGACGTTTATTTAAGATGTCATGAAAACTACTCGTGCTATGACCTCGTGCTTACTGCTTTCAAACTTCATCTCCTTTCTTTTCTTGTTCATTAAGAAGAAGCAAGCAGCTAATAAAGTAAAAGTGTTGGTAATAATTAGTGAAATACCTCTGAGCTGATTGTTTCAAGTTTTAATGCTGTAATTGCTGTATTAATTTTTTTTTAGGTAAGTTTGTAGAATAGTGTGTAGTTACAATAATTCAAACATTTATGGCTAATTTCTTTAATATATTTTATAATTATTTGCAGCTAAGTTTCAATTATGCTGCCTGTAAATATATTAAATGTTCTCGCTGCTGAAGAAGATGAAGCCAGGCAAAATGAATTAGAAGAGTATCGGGCAAATAATTTAGAACGTCATCTAATGAGAGATGCCAGTGATCCATTCACAATGAATGATGAACACTTTAGAGAATTGTTTCGGCTTAATAAAGAAATGGCTCGATATGTGTATGATGCTGTAGTGCCAAGCATGGTTGCGAGAAACAGTGCGCATGCAATTACTCCAATTTTGAGGTACTTTGCAGCATTGTATTTCTTTGCTACTGGGTCCTATCAAAGAAGTGTTGGGCAAAGTTACAACATATCCATGTCACAGCAGTCGGTGTCAAGAGCTATCGAGGAAGTCAGCGAAGGCATCGTAAATACGCTCGCACAACGCCTCATAAAGTTTCCAACAGGGCTTGAGGAAAAAGCTGCCTTGAAAAGAAGATTCATGGAAGCTACAAATTTCCCAGGAACCATAGGTGCAATTGACTGCACGCACGTTGCGATTTTAGCTCCTGTTGATGAGGAGCATAATTATTTGAACAGAAAAGGTTTTCACTCCAAAAATGTACAACTGGTAAGTGAATGAATTCAAAAGCAGTTGAGGTTGGAATAATAGTTCTCTATATTTTTTCAGGTATGCAATTACGACCTAAAAATATTAAACGTGAATGCAAGATTCGCAGGAGCAACTCACGACGCTTATGTTTGGAGGAACTCTGCTATTCAAAGAGAATTGCAACGGTGCTACAATAATGGTAAGACAGTTTTTCTATTGTTAGCGTGCTTCTTAATGAAACAAATTATTTACAGGTGATATTAATACATGGCTTGTTGGAGATTCTGGATATCCTCAACAACCATGGCTGAAGACACCCATTTTAAATGCAGCTGAAGGTACTCCAGAGTTCCGTTACACGGAGCGTCATGTGCGCGCAAGAAACTGTATCGAACGCTGCAATGGAGTGTTGAAGGCCCGATTTCGTTGTTTGTTGGGGGAACGAAAACTTCGGTATGCTCCAGAAAAAGTGGGCTCCATAGTCAATGCTTGTGTTGTGTTGCATAACATATGTATAGCCGGAGATCTACCACTTGAATATGCTGTGCCAAATCAACAACCACGACCAAATGATGGAAATGTAATTTTAGCAGACAATAATAATCGGGAAGGATTTGTAGCGAGACAGCATTTAGTAAATCGTTACTTCCGTGAAATTTAATTCTTGTGTTTGTTCTTGTTTCAATATATTGTCATCGTCATGTTAATATTTACTCTTTTGATTTATTATGTATAGAATCCTATACAGGGTGTTCAATAACAATATAAATACCTAATTTCGTAAATAAATAAATAACTATACATTAGTATGGAAATTGTGTACAGTAACTGACAGTACTAAAAAAGAAATTTCGGAGAAGCGGCAAGCGGAAAATTTTTCTCGCAACGAAAGTTTCTGCTTGCCGCTTCTCTGAAATAACTTTTTTAGAAATGTCAGTTACTGTACACAATTTCCGTTCCGATGTATAGTTACCATACAAAAATCATTGTTTTAGTAGTACTGTTTAGATCCCATTGTTTTAATTTAATAAAATATAATCTACATATTATTAGACATTCAAATTTCAAAATGTTAAAAACTTCAGAAATTTTCATTTATGTCATTAAAGGCGTGTTCCGTTTTGTTACCGAAGTTACAGAAGTCAGTTGACAGCTATAATCAATATGAAATCAAAAATAACTTGGTATAAAGGAACGCAAAATGATTAGACTTCTGTCATTTTTATAATTTAAAAAACTTAACTCAAAACAAATTAGGTTTATTACAGTATTGATTTCATCTTTTATGTTATAAAAATGTGAAAATGGATGGTAATAATGATGCGAATATTTTTTATTTATTGATGCTAGATTCGTCATCTTCCGGTGATTCTTCTGATGATGAACAGGTTGTAGGATCAAGGAGGAGTAAGTTAGGTTTGAATAGTTTTTCAGAAGTCGTTATTTTTTAAGAACTATATCTAGTCCCAAATAAATACAAAAATCGTCAATGTTTATATCGTGGGAATGCCTCTCACATAATAAATTATATGTACAAGACATGGTTGATAACTTTTTGTAAAAAAAACCCTTTGGAGGATGGTTTTTGGCCAAGGGGGTGGGCGTAGGGTGACGGGCAGTTGTCATTAGATACAAAGCGAGTTGTACCCGTTTCTTTCGACCCGGGGGCATTAGAACGGAGATTCTAAAAATGGGGGTGGTTTTTGACTAATAGGGGGTAAACACAACCCGAAAAAGAAATTTGCCCTACGCCATCGTGTTCAGCACCCTCGAAAACAGGGGAGGAAAGTGGTTTCGTTGCGTCTGAAAAAACTAGGGTGTTTTGCGACTCATAGAGGCCACTAGAATGCAGAACAGTCAACATATTTTTCCGTTTGTCTTTTTACCATATTTTTTTTATTATCAATTTTTTCCTCACTATTGGCACACTTTATGGAGAATGTGTTATTTTTACATAAAAAAGTTATAGTTATTTCATGTCGAGAAAATTTATCGTTTTCAAGGAATACGCACTTACGCGTTTTTTAAGACATCGTAAACTATGATATTTCAATTAATCATTTTTATAATAAATAATTTTTCCCAAATGTTCTTACGAAACTTTCGCAAAAATTGAAAGGGACATTTTGAGAATCTTTTGTGGTTAAAATTTGGTTTTTATTTAATGCTACTCTTTTATCGCTGTGATAGAAGGACTGGACAAAAATATCATAATTATTCATATTTTGAAAAACTTTCAGGTGCGTTTTTCTCGAAAATTATACATTCGTCTCGACATGAAATAAGTATAACCTAATTATGTATAAATAACGTATTCTCCATAAAGTTGACCCGTAAAGACGAAAAGATTAGTAAAAGAAATTCATACCCCCACCACAAATTACAGAACTTATAGCGGTGAAAGCACGATCACTTTAAGAAGTTTTTTTTGTGACAGGCCCCCCTTAAAATTCAGCGGGGAGTCTCCGGTTGAGTTTTCTGCACTGATTGATGAAACACCCTGTATATATATTTTTTTTAATCTTGCCAAATATCTCTTGGGGTTGGTATTCTATTAATTATGTGGGGGAGTATTCAGTGTATAGCTTTTTTTCTTCAATCTTTAAAATGTAATTTTTTGAATTTGTTTTTTGTTACATTGCACTGTAAATTGTAATCACTGTTGGGCAATAAAGCTATTATTATTATTATTATTATTATTATTATTATTATCACTTAATTTATTGTAACTTCGTGCGACGTTCCGTAATGTTATAATTTAATTACCGAAACGCATTAATTACCGGGAAGCGGAGTTGGAGAGGCTGCTTCAATGAAGGGAATATACTCCAAAGGAGCAGAGAAGAGGGGGCACAATAGATCTGTAATAGGTCGCAGCGCATCTGACACCCTCAATATCAATATCAATATCAATACCGAAACGCATTTCGGAACGAATTTCTGTGACTTCGGTAACAAAACGGAACACGCCTTAAATATGAAACTTGAATATTTTTACTCAAAATTATCCATAAAAATTATTTTCCCGAATTTTAAGCTTTCTAAGCCAACTAAATTAAAAAAAAAAAGAAGTTTCAAAAAGTTTAAAAAATTTCCATGATGTTAACTTTATTTTCATCTCTTCAACAGACAGTCAAAAACAAGACTTGAAATTAAAATTAAAAAAACACATCAACTATTTATATTTGTATAACTACTTATTTGACAATAATGCCACGATTTGCTCTGCAGCATTCGCCAAACGTGCCATATTTTGGTTCATTTGGCGAATAGTTGCCAGTGTTGCTGCATTCATGTCGAGAAGCTCCCTCGACACTCCCGCTTGACGGTGTGAGCGTCTTCTTATTGGGTTCTTTCTCTTATTTGTGGGTCTGGGTCCTACTCTTGGGCTTGTTTCCGTGCTTTCACTATCGGGCAGTAAAACATCATTCGGTTGCTCGAAAGTGCAATCCAACCCCGAGGTTGAAGCAATAGCTTCATCTAGTTGTTGACTGTAATTATGTTCTGTAATATTGTTTTTTACATAATTTTCTTCCTATAACAAAACATGGCATGTACTTAAAGAAGTGTTCATATAAACAAAAATACTATACTTACTTCAAGTGGCAATCCGAATTCCGATACACCTGAGTCTCCTTCAATTGATTTGCTGCCCATCAATGATAACAGTCGCTCTTCAATTGGCGTCAAAGGAGCCAACTGGGATTCACCTTCACCCCCTCCTGTTTTTCTACGCTGTTGTCTCAGCTTACTGTACTTTGTTTTTGTTTTACTTTTCCAGTCTGTAACACACTAAAACAATATGTTTAAGCAAGACGATTAATCACACAAAAAAAAATCACTTCAAAACAAAGTGCGTTACGACAAAGAAAATCTTTCGACTACTTACACGTCGCCAGTCTGTACTGGTCTTCACGCCATACCCTAAGGCATTCAGGGAGCAGGTCACCCGATCCCAGAGTTCGTTTACTCGAACCTTCCCCTGGGAACTACAACTTCTGTTTTTTACTAACTCTGGGCTCTGCTCCGCCAATTCCAGGAATAAACTCCAGTGCTCGCTTCTCACTCTCATATTTGGTTTCTAAGAAATATAATAATATAGATTACTATCGTTAACTTTATATCACTACTGTAATAACAATTATTTGAACAACACTCTTACTTAGCCCCTCTGTAACCAAACCAAAAGTTCATAAGGCATAACCTTGATTATAATTTGTTAGATTGAACAATATATAGATTGTTGTTAAAATAGTTATTATTTAATAAAGTATGGATGGAATGCGATGCGCATGATAGAGGCTTATTCCGTGTGTAATGTTATAAAGTGGAAATTGATTTCCAATGACAACAAACTATTATCACGTGTGTTCGCAAATTGCGTTTGACATACGCATATTTATTGTTTAGAAACACAATTCAAAATGCATTATGCTATTTGTTATCAAATAATTCAGTAGGTAATAAACTTTTACTTACGTTTAGAAAAAGCTCAATTATTCTTCAGCTAACAAAAATTTTAAATGTTCAAACTATAAACAGCAGACACACCACACACCAATACGATTCAAGATCGACGGACCAATCACTACCGCAAGAGCAGCCAAAATATCGCTTTCTACATGGGTTGAGCTATCGCTTTCGAAGCGACAGGTTCGGCGTGGTGGGGGGCAGTAAACGTGAACACGGAGTACGACAACATCGCTTTGTAGCGATAAATGGAATTCTACATGCGTGCAGAGTCCCACCACAGTAAGCAAAGCGTGACATAACCCTTGTTGCTCAGAGTGATATCAGAGAGATTATTTAG
The DNA here is from genome assembly GCA_910589415.1 of Malachius bipustulatus. NCBI lineage: Eukaryota > Metazoa > Arthropoda > Insecta > Coleoptera > Melyridae > Malachius > Malachius bipustulatus. The sequence continues at coordinate 58,837,999 of OU342631.1, read as the reverse complement.
GAGTCTTATGTCTTTTTATTACCTTATCTCGTCAAGAGATTGATGTTGTTTTATTAATTAAAGCTTATAATAATAATAACTTTGAAATATCCAATATACAATAATTATTACCGTTATTATTCAAGTAATACTTAAAATGAAATTGTCACTTATTATGTGAAGGAAAGATAGATATCTATATTTTCTCTATCAGTTAAACTGTTAAATGAAATATTTTACGATTAACTACATGACCAATTAATTAGTATTTCATAATCATAGATTTTCAATTCATCAACAACTTGTAAATAAATTCACGAATACATTTTTATTAAAGAAACAATCTTTTTATTCAGTAGTTATCTTTTATCTTTTATCTTAGAGGTAATTAAACCGTACCGCTTTACGTAGCTGATGTTACTACAGTCCCACGAAATCTGAGTGAGATTTTGGTGACATCGATCAATACTTCGGCCCAACGAAGAGAAGTCGGCAACTGTTTTTCAACAACGACTGAATTTTTAATTGGCCGAGAGCTATTTCTAATTAGCCGACTGCTACAGGCTCATTAAGTAGCTCGTTAACAAACGGGCTATTAGTCTTAATGAAAAATTAAGTTTCGATCGGGTATTATAAAGCAAAACACTATTAACTATTATTAATAGTAATAGAGCTCATAATATGAATGATTTTCAATAGTGTTTGTTTCTTAAAATAATTGTAATAGTCTATTAAATAATAGTTCAATAATTAACTATTATTAATAGTCTATTTTAATTATATTAGTCGGTCAGTGTTTTACAAAATATGACATGATAAAAGTAGACTATTATTAATAGTAGTATTACTACAAGTGCTTGTCAGTTGTTAAAATCCATCTTGAAAAGAATACAGAATTTCAAAGTTGATTATGTCTTCAGAGTCAGATTCAGATGAAGAAAGAAACGTTATCTTTAGAAATGAACGAGTATACAGACCTAGAACGAGTTATTTATTTTTACAAAATTCACGATTTCAATTCAACGAAAGGTTTAGAATGTCTGTGGAAAAATTCAACAGTTTGGTAGCAATTATCAATCAACATTTATTGCGAGAGACAAAAAGGAATCAGTCTCTTAGTCCAGAAATGCAGATACAAATTACCCTACATTGGCTTAGTACAGGTAGCCAATACCATGCGATAGCAGACATGCATGGTGTCTCCAAGGCCACTGTTTGTAGGGTAATCCACGCTGTAATTACAGCTATACATAGAAATATGTTCCAAAATTATGTTAGATGGCCAGAAAACATTGTAAATGTGGTACGGGAATTTTATGGTCTTCGAGGAATGCCAAACGTCTGTGGCTGCATTGATGGAACATTAATTAAAATTGACGCCCCCAGACAAAATGAAGAGGCATTTGTTGATAGACATGGCAATCATTCCATCAATTGCATGTTGGTTTGTGGTTGGGACTTGAATTTTTATTATTGCTGGGCGAACTGGCCAGGCAGTACACATGATGCCCGTGTTTTGAGGACTAGTGGCCTTTATCGTCAATTTGAAAGAGGATGGAGACCGGTTTTAAATGGTGTGATTTTGGGTGACAGTGCGTATCCAGTTAAGGAATGGTTAATCCCACCAACAATAATTATAATGTAATGCAAACGATGAAGCCTCCTTGCGATTTTTAAGAGCTCACAAAGGTACGAGGCGTGTTATAGAAAATTAAATTGGTCTTCTGAAGGAAAAATTCCCAATTCTTAATCACATGAGAGTGAGTCCTTCTTTTGCATGCGAAGTGTAATCAATGTTTGTGTTACATTATGTAACTTTAGCCGAGAAGAACGTGACATGGTAGAACTAGCAGGGGATGGAGATGACGATAGGTTAGGAGATACTGATGATGAACAAGAAGTTAACAACATTCCAGAAGGAAACAATGTAGCAGGAGAAGAAAGACTTCAAAATTTAATAAATTTTTTTAGATAAATTGTGGTCATTTTGTTCAAGAATTTTATTGTTTAATATAGATATCTTATATACGTACATTTATTAGTTAAAGTTAGAAATTAGTACTAATGTTTTTCGTGTAATCCGACTGGTTTATATCGAGTTTTTTCTCTTTTTCGTAGATGTCCAATTTTAATAAATAATGTTGTAATTCCAGTTGTTCGACTTGCAGTTTCAACTTTTTGACTTTCCAATTTTGTTCTTCCAAAATACTGCGATGTTGTGGAGAATTTTTCGTTACAATTTTGCCTGGGAATAAAAAATAATTTTACTTTAACATTTTTATTATACATACATACATATTTAATTCTGTACACCATATAAATTCATGAATAATTTCTAAACAAAAAAAAAAAAATTACGTTTTTTCGCCATATTGTTAGCGCTGTCGGTGGTGCCAGAAACACTGGCAGCAGTAGCGGAATTTTCTGCTTCCATGCATTCTTCTGCTGTGTGTGAAACTAATGAAGAAATAATTTTCCCGCTAGTTTCTGTTTCTAAGCTTGTAGGACCCGGCATTCCTAATGAGTCTTCTATAGACAACCCTAGTATGCTTGGCGACTCCCTTCCAATGATATCAAGCACTAAGTTGTCTATTTCTGTGAGTCTGCACTGACTTCCTCCTTCACCACCCGTTTTTCTTGAATTGTCAACTTTTCGCTGTGATATCCATAAAAAAATAATGAGAGCATACCTAATAATTTTCTGTATTTTTTCTACCTATTTGTAGGTACATACCTTTTATTTGGCTATTGAATTGCATAATACTTACCATTGTTGAATTTCGTATATTGGGCCAGAATGTGTCTCTTACATACGAGTACTCTTTTTCAGAGCTAATTAAACCCATACTTTTAGCTTCTAAGCAGACCTCCTTCCACTTTTCAGCTTTCAGTGGTTTCGTCAAAGTAGTGGAAAAGGCTCCAAATAGAAATTGTTTTCTTTCTAATATCAATTTTAACACTGCTACCTTTATCGCTTCTGACTTGACCATTTTTCTTTTATAGATTTTAAAATGGATTTAAAAGTTTTATTACATTTGTCAAAGTGACGTATTTTAATAGCCCATTAAAATATTTATAACTGACAGAAGGAAAATAATAATGTCATCTTTTATTTTGTGAAACAGAATATAATAGGTCTATTAAATAATAGTTCTATTAACTATTAACTATTAGACTATTAACTCATATTTTTGTGAAACAGGCCCCAGATCCTAACGGGCTATTAGTTAAAGACGGAAGTCGCCATATTTAATGAGAAATTTAATGAGTTTTTGTGCCGAATTCAAACGAATGGCTGTGCCTACGAGAGGCTACGGACCGAAAGGTTCCGATGCTGGTGAAATAATAGAATACTCCACGTCACGCGGTCATTCCAGGCGTCTCTGTCACTGAATAATAATAAGTTGGGTTAGTGTAGTGTCAGTGTGCGGCGCGCGGCGCATATCTACCTACCTATGAACCTGCTGACTGCTAGCTGCTGTTGTGTTTGTGTTTGACTTCCATTCTTGCCGTTCTCGCCTTCCTCCTTTACCGCCCATCCCAACCGTTAGTACTGAGATCTCTCCTACGCGGGTTGTGAAATTCTTGGGCTTTTACATCGATCAAAACTTGAACTGGCTGACTCACACTGACCACTTGTGCCGACGCCTTGCTAGCTCCTGCTTCCTTCTGAAACAACTCCAACACACTGTGTCTCATGACGTTCTTCTCTCCGCATACTACGGACATTTTTACAGTCACATCTCCTATGGCCTGGCCGTATGGGGCGGATCACAGAGCTCTTTACGCAGAGTTTTTCTTCTGCAGAAGAGAGCTATCAGGATACTGGCAGGCTTGTCCATAGATCAGTCCTGTAGGGGTCACTTCAGGCGTCTCGGTCTCCTCACGTTGCCTGCTGTTTATGTCTTCTCTCTTCTCAAACTGATTTACAAACATCAAGCCAAACTTAATCGTTTCCGATTCACACACCATTATCAGACCAGGCTTAATCTTTTCAAACTACCAACTCACCATCTCACTTCCACCGAAAGGACATTCACGTACACGGCCATAAAATTCCTTAATCACTTCAGGATAGACCCCGCAACCTTTGGATTCTCTCAGTTCAAGGCACATCTCCGAAGTTATCTCACAGACCTGGAACCCTATTCTACCATGGATATTCTGTCTTCCTCCCCCCCCCTCCACACCCTTATTGATTCATTAACCTAGCACCTTGTCACTAGGATAATATGTATAATTGTAAACGACAATGTAGTGTATACAATGACTAGCATTAGATTCTGGAAATTTTCCTTTATTTGTTCTTCTCAATTTTCTCTGATGCATTTGTGATTGTGATCAATGTGTTATAATGCCAATCGCTTGCGTATGACCTTTTGATTACGCAGGCGAATTTATGTGTACTACTGCGGTTTGTTCTTTGTTTGTGAATTATTATCATCGCTTACAACGCTATTGTACTAATCAATGATTGTTGAATTTAATGGTACAATAAAGAGATTTATTATTATTATTATTATTATGTTATTATTGTGTTAAAAACTAAACAGACAATAATTTAAATGTGAGTGAATGGTTCGAAAGTGTCAAAAGGACTAGACCACCTGTTTCTAGGACTTCTGAGACCACCGGGTGCTGTTCCTCTTTGTCAGACGATGAGAGAAATGAGAGCTGAGACATTCTGAAAACACCATTTCATACCTATTTATTCCAATTATTATTAATAATTATTTTATTTCAATGTTTTATCAATCTGTAATACATAATAAATTTGTTGTTTAATCTTAGCTGGTTTTATTATTTAATAATAGTAGATACTGTTGGTTTGTAACGTTTATTTAGTGTTAAATTAGTCTTCTAAATGAAAGAGCGAACCCTTCGATGTCAATAATACAAAGGTTCTCGTACAACTCTTCTTTATTTTCTTGTGAATACAATCATAAGGGCAGCAACCACCAGATACAATGTTGCCAACAATAACAAAATATATCATTATTATAAATCATATTCAACACTCCCCGTGATTTATAATCTATAACATTAATAAAAACTTAAATATCATGTAATAAGTGACTGATACATTAATACATATTCAATTTCTTCAGAAAATAATTGAACTGTTCCTTACGTAATCCCTTTGTGAAAATGTCAGCCACTTGTTCCTTCGTTGGGATAAATTCTAATTGAATTTCTCGTCTTTGGATCAATTCCCTGACGAAATGATATCGTAAATCGATATGCTTACATCTTCGATCACTCGCTGAATTCTGAGCGATTGCCAGTGCTGCCTGATTGTCGCCTTGGATGATCAGCTTTGTTTCTTCGAACTGGACAATTCCTGTGTCGATCACTAGATTCTTCAAAGCCATTGCTTGCTTTGCAGCCGAACTGAGAGCGACATATTCTGCTTCACACGTAGATGTACAAACAATCTTCTGTCGTTGCGATGACCACATCACAGGGGCACCACACATTCTAAATACGAACCCAGTTGTTGACCAACGTGTGTCAGGATCCATAGCAAAGTCTGCATCAACAGCTCCTTCAGGAGTTAAGACTTTGTTTGCGTCAAATACAATTCCGATGTTTTCCGTTGACTTCAAGTAAGTTATAATATGGTTCACTGCATTCCAATGAACCAATTTTGGAGCTTGCACGAAACGAGACACATGATTCACGGCAAACGAAATATCGGGTCGCGAACACACAGACGCGAACAACAGACAACCAACGGCTCAAAATTGGAACTGATCCAATTCCTTTTACTTCCAGTGATACACTGTTGCCAACTATTACCGGAGCATGATTAGGAGTCACTCGGTAATCAGAAAACCATTCTCGACGACTTGTCATGTTGTAACTGGCGCCACTATCACAAATCCAGCTACCACCATGTTGCTGCTTTAAATTGAGAAAACAAAAGTTGCTGGAACCTGTTGCCGAACTACCACCATCTCCACTGGTTTTATTACTTGTTGGGCATTCCCTAGCAAAATGACCTTTACAATGACATTTGTAGCATTTCACTTTCGTTTTGTCAAATTTATTTCGTTTTGGCTTCTGTTGACTATTATTCGATTTCTTATGAATTACTGATAATGATGATGCACCTTCATTTCCTTCTGTTGCACTTTTTCTTTTCTCTTCATTAATCAATAAAGATGTCAAGTTATCCAAGCTTTGATCTGATTCTTTCTGTATATAAAATGAGCTAACGAACGATTCATACCTGTCAGGTAGCGACCTCAAGATTGTCGCAATAATCAGCTGATCCGAAAGAGTCTGACCAATATTCTCTAAATGAAGAGCTGCCATTTTCACATTCGCTATGTGTACCTGAACTGAATCATTTGGATTCATTCTAATTGACAAGAACTGCTCATATGACATCAGCTTGTTTTGCTCAGATTTATTCTCAAAATGCCTCAGAATTTGAGTCCAAAGTTCTATTGCTGTTTTGGCAGTGATGACCATTGCCGCAATTTCTGACTCAAGGGAAAGGGCAAGATATGCCTTCGCTTTGGATGCACGTTTGTCGAATTTCTTCGTTTCATCGTCCATTTCTGTAGGTCGCACTTCAGCTCCCGTACACTGAGAAAAATATCGAACATAATATCAATAACACCGTTCATTGGTTTTTCTTACATAGATACGATATAAAATTCATCAATATAATGTTTTAGTAGTTACAGTTTCATAAACCAATTTATTGTAACGATGTAATTTGGAACATTAAAATTTGATAAACAATATACCTTACCTCAAGAAATAACTTCATTGTTTCAATGACTTATTTTCGTTATTTAAGTCGAAAGTTTATTACATCAATGAAATTGTACATTAATACAATAGAATCAGACTAGTAATGCGAAACATTGTGTTGATGTACAAGAGTTTTTAATTAATCACAGAAATTGTTATCCTAATAACTCCTTCACGTATACGTAATGTATGAATACATAAGTTAATAACTAAGTATCATTAGCGTAAGGAAAATGTCCATAAAATGATGCCGCGGCTATATCACTTTATGAAAAACACTTGCTTGTTTCAATCATACGATCATCGATTAGCAAACTGTAACATCGATTCAATGTAAATGGTTTATTGAATAATTTTTATATACCCTAGATTATTTTGGCAAGTAGAAAATTCATTGTTTCAATGTGTGTGTACATCAACCATCGATACATTACATTGGTTCAACGTTTATAATTTACTTATTAATAATTCAGTTAGTCTTTCAACGAACTACTCATTCTTTCAATGTACTGTAAGTAACGTCCTTTTTTTTAAGGAATGTTACTTTTATTTGCCTTCAGACAGTTGGGAGGACAGACACATACATGAAAAGAATCACAACAATGTGCTAAAACGAAATCAATTTATTTATTTAAATTAATAAATCAAAACATCGTGAACCGATTATATATTCTTGGTTTTCTCGCTGGCGTCGAGTTCACCTATCGCAAGGGGTGTCTCGGTCAAGGTCATCGTTCCATCTGGTCGCCTGACGCCGTCAGATTGCTACAAAAACACACAAAAATACAAGATTAAATGCACTTCCCCGTGGAGCGTCTGCAGCACGGGAGCGAGAGAGATATAATAACACCTCGGTTGGTGTCGATTCAGATAAGGGTTTTTACCAACAGAAGATTTCTCGATGCCGTGATTCTTGAATAAAAACTGGTATTTTATCAAGGCGGCAATAATTTGAAAATTAAATAAAAATGAGTTTGATTTTATTTTGTGGTAAATTAAATATAATAATTTCTGATTGAAATAGTAACGCTCTCTGGCGTTTTAATGACTTGAAATTTATTATCTTTATTAAAAATGAAATTGTTTACAAATCGAATAAACTACATGGGAACAAATCTCTGCTACCGCATAATTGATCAACTTTCAATTATAGGATATACAGAAGATTAAATTTACGTCTAGCCGACTAGATCTTCCATGTGCAACTTACGTAGAAGATCTCGATCGGTGACTTGGCGCTAGAGCAACATTCTAGCGTCTAGGGAAAAGAATTGACACCGCTCCGGAACAATTAAATCAGGACAGGGCAACATGCTACCACTGATTTGCGTTCGATAGCCCGGAGGGCGCGCTCTGGTGAGCCACCGGGAGGAAGGTCAACTTCCTAGCTCCAGCGTGAACGTGCGAGATTCGGGATTGGATTAAAAGTACATAAGTGGAGGAGCAACTTTCCAACACTTCGTTCCTTTTGGAGGATTCGGAGAGCTAGCAGAATATCGAAGGTCAACTTCCTAACACGTCTGTATTCGCTCTCCTCGATTCATTCTTCGTCCGCTGCTTATATAGCCGGTTTTCGCGTAAACAACGCCGTGTTATCGGGCGCGTCCCTTTTTTTGCCTGTTGCTTCTTCATGACAATAACAACATTCCTTTATTTAATTTGAAATATTACAAATTTTACCAGTGACGCTAGTTTCCGACCGTAAACAACGCCGTCTTATCTCTTCAGTTGGCTTGGCTTCGGTTTCTTATCGGTTACTACCGTCTTTTTAAATCTTAATATGAGACATTTTATAAAATATAAAAGAATCGAATTTTGTATTTAAAAATTAAAAATTAATTTATTATTTATTAAATTAATTGTGTGATTCGACGTTGCGGCGTCGTCACGCTCGACGTAACGTCACAGTACGTGTACATCAATCCACGACACGTGTGAAAAATTAGCGCCAAAACTTCGCGCCAGAACGTCACAGTGCGAGCCGTGCTCTCTAACAGTGTCCAGTTCAGTCTCAGCTCCCGTTGATTTGAAATCAGTGCCTGCCTAGTGAACACCGACACCGAACAGCCGTTAGTTATTATTCTGCAGAAGAGTGAAATATTATTCCTTTTGACATGTAGGTAAGTACTTATAAAATACATTACTTTATATACATATTATTATAATACTAACCATAGGTATTATTACAGTTGTTAGTTCAACAATTACATAAATCACTATACCTACACCTCTCCATCATCTCCTCTGTCTGAAATCCTACCTAGATAAAAATAATAATGATATGTTTCATTTGCCGGCAAAATTTTACTTTCTTAAATTTATTGATTAAACATTTCAAACGCAAACATGACTTAGGAACAAATTCTCTATTACGATGTTGTGAAAATGATTGTGGTCAGGCTTTTCAGAATACTTCCAGTTTTAAAAAATATATGAACAGGAAACATGTATTGGCTTCATGTCTTGTAACAAATGCGTCAACTGCCGAGGTTGTTGACAAAAATATCCATACAATATCTCCAAAATCAATTATACCTGAAGAAGTAATATTAGAAAGCACCAAATTATCTGATCAGTGCTGGGACTCTGCATTTCCATAGCGATAATCGCATTAAAGCGATAGTAGAATTCCAGTTAGTTAAGCGACAATCGCTACGTTTTGCACTCTGCGGAGATGTCGCTTGTGATTCGGCTATTTCCGTGATTATATTGCCAGTTCAAAAAACATTGTGAAAATAAGTGACAATATTGACAGAAATGACATTTTCTGAATGCTTTAGACGTTTATTTAAGATGTCATGAAAACTACTCGTGCTATGACCTCGTGCTTACTGCTTTCAAACTTCATCTCCTTTCTTTTCTTGTTCATTAAGAAGAAGCAAGCAGCTAATAAAGTAAAAGTGTTGGTAATAATTAGTGAAATACCTCTGAGCTGATTGTTTCAAGTTTTAATGCTGTAATTGCTGTATTAATTTTTTTTTAGGTAAGTTTGTAGAATAGTGTTACAATAATTCAAACATTTATGGCTAATTTCTTTAATATATTTTATAATTATTTGCAGCTAAGTTTCAATTATGCTGCCTGTAAATATATTAAATGTTCTCGCTGCTGAAGAAGATGAAGCCAGGCAAAATGAATTAGAAGAGTATCGGGCAAATAATTTAGAACGTCATCTAATGAGAGATGCCAGTGATCCATTCACAATGAATGATGAACACTTTAGAGAATTGTTTCGGCTTAATAAAGAAATGGCTCGATATGTGTATGATGCTGTAGTGCCAAGCATGGTTGCGAGAAACAGTGCGCATGCAATTACTCCAATTTTGAGGTACTTTGCAGCATTGTATTTCTTTGCTACTGGGTCCTATCAAAGAAGTGTTGGGCAAAGTTACAACATATCCATGTCACAGCAGTCGGTGTCAAGAGCTATCGAGGAAGTCAGCGAAGACATCGTAAATACGCTCGCACAACGCCTCATAAAGTTTCCAACAGGGCTTGAGGAAAAAGCTGCCTTGAAAAGAAGATTCATGGAAGCTACAAATTTCCCAGGAACCATAGGTGCAATTGACTGCACGCACGTTGCGATTTTAGCTCCTGTTGATGAGGAGCATAATTATTTGAACAGAAAAGGTTTTCACTCCAAAAATGTACAACTGGTAAGTGAATGAATTCAATAATAGCAGTTGAGGTTGGAATAATAGTTCTCTATATTTTTTCAGGTATGCAATTACGACCTAAAAATATTAAACGTGAATGCAAGATTCGCAGGAGCAACTCACGACGCTTATGTTTGGAGGAACTCTGCTATTCAAAGAGAATTGCAACGGTGCTACAATAATGGTAAGACAGTTTTTCTATTGTTAGCGTGTTTCTTAATGAAACAAATTATTTACAGGTGATATTAATACATGGCTTGTTGGAGATTCTGGATATCCTCAACAACCATGGCTGATGACACCCATTTTAAATGCAGCTGAAGGTACTCCAGAGTTCCGTTACACGGAGCGTCATGTGCGCGCAAGAAACTGTATCGAACGCTGCAATGGAGTGTTCCAAAATTGTGCGTTTAACTATAACAAACTACAGGGTGTCCCGTAAGTAATGGTCCGTGGTGAAATGGGAGATTCTTGGTTTAAAAATATTACGATCTGACACTACTTGCTCTAATAAAATCTTAATAATAAAAAAGATACAGGGTGGCAAAGTTGAAACTTAAAAATTTGCTTTTCAAAATATCTTGAAAAATTGTAAAGGTACGAACGTGAAAACTTGGTGATAGATGTTTTACGGTATGAGGAATCATAATTTGATATCCGTGTCGATGTATTTTATAGAGGGCGCCACTTAGGTCATGTTGACGAGGGAAATGAACACATAACTTTTTTATCCTTCAGGCTATCGCGCATTTTATTGTGAAATATTAAAACTACATTATTCTTGAGAAAAAAAGATATACTGATTGTCAGTCTCAAAAGTTAGTGGTTTTCGAGATAATTGACAGTTAATGATTTTCTCTACTGATACTGTTCAGAACTTTTTGCTTACTGCTAGTAGTTGGAAAATTAAAAAATGCCGAGACATAATAATTTTTCAAATTCAGATAAGAGAGATATGATTTCTCTTTATTGCAAACAAAACTTCAATGGGCAAGCTACGAAACGAGCATACCTGCCACGATATCCAAACAGACTGAAACCTGGTAATCGACTATTTCAGACTCTGTATAGGAATTTAGGTGAATATGGTTCATTTGTTTGCTTTTTTAATATGTCAAAGTGAAAAATGTTTAATTGCCAAAATGCTGGTTATTATCTCAACCTACTGCATTAAGATTTCTGATAATAAAAAAAAAATAGAAATAATGCAGGAGATTATTAAAACGTGATTATCTCGAAAACCACTAACTTTTGAGACCGACAACCGGTATACCTTTTTTTCTCATCAATGATGTAGTTTTAATATTGCACAATAAAATGCGCGATATCCTGAAAGATAAAAAAGTTATGTGTTCATTTACGTCGTCAACATGACCTAAGTGGCGCCCTCTATAAAATACATCGACACGGATATCAAATTATGATTTCTCATACCGTAAAATATCTATCCTCAAGTTTTCACGTTCGTACCTGTACAATTATTTGAGATATTTTGAAAAGAAAATTTTTAAATCTCAACTTTGCCACCCTGTATCTTTTTTATTATCAAGATTTTGTTAGAGCAAGTAGTGTCAGATCGTAATATTTTTGAACCAAGAATCTTCCATTTCACCACGGACCATTACTTACGGGACACCCTGTATAACAACTCCATAGTTTTAGATTCTGAAGTTAACACTTTTAAACGCACATTTTTGGAAATGGTTAGGATTTCACAAAGACCAAATTTGATAAATTCTAAGAAAGACATAGACAACTTAAGTAATATTTATAGTCTTTTATTAGAAATAGATAAAAATAAAAATAAGAATAAATAATTTCCAAATTTAGTGTCTTTCAAAAATTATTTTTACTCTGTTAAATATTTTTTCGATTATTTTTCAGTAAATATCTAGGTATTTGTGTGTTGCAATAACTTCACTTTGTTAAACAATAAATTAATTACCTACTTCCTTCCTTACAATGAAATCAAAAATGATCAAATTGACATCTTTCAAAAATTTCAATAAAAATTATTCATAAAAAAATGTAAAAAACTTCTAAATTATTTTAAACCTTTTTTGGAATTAACTTTCTTATGTTATTTAATTTTTATTTGGTTTATTAGTTCATATTTGTATGTTTTTATCCTCTACACTTGTCCATGAAAATGATTAACAAACATCTTCAATTTTTACTCAATTTCTGTAAGTATTATGTAATTTTTAGTTCCTAATTTTTCATGTATACTTACAATTATTTATTGTTAATCTTTTCAGTACCCCTGACGAAGAGCTAAAGAAAAGCTCGAAAGCTTGGGTTGATTAAAAAGAAAAAAGAGAAAACCTGCGTGTTTAATTGGCTGCTATCCCAACATAATTATCAATATTTTATAAATAAATAACTATACATTAGTATGGAAATTGTGTACAGTAACTGACAGTACTAAAAAAGAAATTTCGGAGAAGCGGCAAGCGGAAAATTTTTCTCGCAACGAAAGTTTCTGCTTGCCGCTTCTCTGAAATTACTTTTTTAGAAATGTCAGTTACTGTACACAATTTTCGTTCCGATGTATAGTTACCATACAAAAATCATTGTTTTAGTAGTACTGTTTAGATCCCATTGTTTTAATTTAATAAAATATAATCTACATAATTATTAGACATTCAAATTTCAAAATGTTAAAAACTTCAGAAATTTTAATTTATGTCATTAAATATGAAACTTGAATATTTTTACTCAAATTTATCCATAAAAATTATTTTCCCGAATTTTAAGCTTTCTAAGCCGACTAAATTTAAAAAAAAGAAGTTTCAAAAAGTTTAAAAAATTTCCATGATGTTAACTTTATTTTCATCTTGTAGGGGATGTTCACTGCCCACATTCAAAACACAAAAGGGTTCAATTGATGTAATTTATTAATTATTATTCACATAAAGTTTACAAATCGTAACTAGGTGTTGTTTTTTTTCCTGCTTACTAAGAAGCAAACATCAGCACTTGCCGGAACTGGCAAGGTTGCCAAATTGAATAAAAAGATTAAAATACAAGAATATTAAAATAAGACGTAACATTCTGGCCGCCTTGAAAGTATTAACTTTCAACACAATAATATGGTTACTAAAGTATTATCAATATTCCAAAGGTACATAATTGTGTCGTTAACATAACTGTTATCGTACTGTAAATCGTACAACATTATCATAACATAACAAGTAAAAGTCCTTTAATAAAGAAACATGTAATCTAAAGATCAAAAAAATGCCAAATGAGTCTAATTATTAGTTTTCACTATCACTTGAGTCTTCATTAATTGGTAAAGGACAAATTTTGATAAACGCTCGTTTCACTACACCACTAGAAGTTTTAATGGAGGCCACCCTGGCTACACCGTCAGCACCACTATGAATGTCAACAACACATCTCTTCAACAGACAGTCAAAAACAAGACTTGAAATTAAAATTAAAAAAACACATCAACTATTTATATTTGTATAACTACTTATTTGACAATAATGCCACGATTTGCTCTGCAGCATTCGCCAAACGTGCCATATTTTGGTTCATTTGGCGAATAGTTGCCAGTGTTGCTGCATTCATGTCGAGAAGCTCCCTCGACACTCCCGCTTGACGGTGTGAGCGTCTTCTTATTGGGTTCTTTCTCTTATTTGTGGGTCTGGGTCCTACTCTTGGGCTTGTTTCCGTGCTTTCACTATCGGGCAGTAAAACATCATTCGGTTGCTCGAAAGTGCAATCCAACCCCGAGGTTGAAGCAATAGCTTCATCTAGTTGTTGACTGTAATTATGTTCTGTAATATTGTTTTTTACATAATTTTCTTCCTATAACAAAACATGGCATGTACTTAAAGAAGTGTTCATATAAACAAAAATACTATACTTACTTCAAGTGGCAATCCGAATTCCGATACACCTGAGTCTCCTTCAATTGATTTGCTGCCCATCAATGATAACAGTCGCTCTTCAATTGGCGTCAAAGGAGCCAACTGGGATTCACCTTCACCCCCTCCTGTTTTTCTACGCTGTTGTCTCAGCTTACTGTACTTTGTTTTTGTTTTACTTTTCCAGTCTGTAACACACTAAAACAATATGTTTAAGCAAGACGATTAATCACACAAAAAAAAATCACTTCAAAACAAAATGCGTTACGACAAAGAAAATCTTTCGACTACTTACACGTCGCCAGTCTGTACTGGTCTTCACGCCATACCCTAAGGCATTCAGGGAGCAGGTCACCCGATCCCAGAGTTCGTTTACTCGAACCTTCCCCTGGGAACTACAACTTCTGTTTTTTACTAACTCTGGGCTCTGCTCCGCCAATTCCAGGAATAAACTCCAGTGCTCGCTTCTCACTCTCATATTTGGTTTCTAAGAAATATAATAATATAGATTACTATCGTTAACTTTATATCACTACTGTAATAACAATTATTTGAACAACACTCTTACTTAGCCCCTCTGTAACCAAACCAAAAGTTCATAAGGCATAACCTTGATTTTAATTTTCTCAACAGGTTAGATTGAACAATATATAGATTGTTGTTAAAATAGTTATTGTTTAATAAAGTATGGATGGAATGCGATGCGCATGATAGAGGCTTATTCCGTGTGTAATGTTATAAAGTGGAAATTGATTTCCAATGACAACAAACTATTATCACGTGTGTTCGCAAATTGCGTTTGACATACGCATATTTATTGTTTAGAAACACAATTGAAAATGCATTATGCTATTTGTTATCAAATAATTCAGTAGGTAATAAACTTTTACTTACGTTTAGAAAAAGCTCAATTATTCTTCAGCTAATAAAAATTTCAAATGTTCAAACTATAAACAGCAGACACACCACACACCAATAACCAATACGATTCAAGATCGACGGACCAATCACTACCGCAAGAGCAGCCAAAATATCGCTTTCTACTTACATGGGTTGAGCTATCGCTTTCGAAGCGACATGTACGGCGTGGTGGGGGGCAGTAAACGTGAACACGGAGTACGACAACATCGCTTTGTAGCGAAAAATGGAATTCTACATGCGTGCAGAGTCCCACCACAGTATTTTGTAAAAAATGACAAGCATGCACAACCTCAAATACAAACCCTGAAATTTGACCTGCAAGAATTCAAGGAAATACTGACTAATTCTGCAGCAAAGTTTGCTCTTTACCTCCACGATAATAATAATTTCTCAAGAAAAGATGTTTTTGAAATCCAAAAGGGAGTTTCAATGTCTCTAGCAGCCAGCTATCGAATGGAAGATGAAATTATTGAGAGATTTCCTTCCGAAAAAATAGTAAGTACATACAATAAAAAATATATTAAACTATAAAATTACTTTCCCATCATATTTATTATACACTGTCCGCTAAATAGTTTGCACCATATTGTAAATTTTTTGTTTTTGATAAAAAAAAATTGGCAAAAAGTTTAAATTTCAGAATGAAAAATGGCGATTTTTACTTGCTTTATTATAACTCACAAACTTCTCAATTTAAACACCAACTATTCTTACGGGATTTTCACAGACAATCTGAAAATACAAAAATATACAA